>CM066606.1:68411899-68901899 GCA_033816785.1 Picus viridis | reverse complement strand
TTAAATTGTGCTGAAGGATTTAAGATCTTTCTTGGGTGTATGAAATGAGGAAACTGAGTGTATTTTTCTTAGATTTGTGATTCAAAGACATTAACTACTCATAGATTGAATCTACTATTTCCCCATATAGCATTGTCAAATACACATCATGCTCACTTATGAAATATCCACTTAGGAACCACTTGAACTTTTACTACATAGTATCTGGTGATGAGTTTGTATAACTTTTCCTTAAATACTCGAGTTTGTGTATCTGCTCTGGAAATATTCTAACAACAAAATAGCCTTTTAAAAATAAACCAAACCCCAAAGCCACATAATTTTTCTTTAGGAAGTACTTAGAAGTTAATATAACATAGAAACAGATAAATACATCAAAAGATTATATTAAAAAAGTAAATGTTATGGTGAAAATAATGTGGTAGGATTAAATTACCCCAAATTTCAATACTGTCACTTGGGAAGTTTGCTCTTCCTATTGGTTTACATCAGTCTGGATTTCACTGAGTTATATGTGCTTGTTTAGTTTATGTAACTAAGGACACAATTGAACCTTCTTCCTTTTCAATTTCAAATCCTATTAATCACTGCTATTTCTTTAGTACCAGCTGTATCCACAGCCTTGTCAAACACCTAATGCTGTGCTGTGGAGGTGTCCTTATTCACAGTTTTAAAGACAGGGTACCTGAAGTACTCAGAAACTCCTGTACCGGTACAGAAGAGAAGTTTGATTTTTCTCAAGTTTGGATAACATGTGACTTTTTGCAATATCCAAGAACTTTTGCACTTGCAGTAGAAAACAAAGGATTGTAGTATATCCATCTTCCAAACTGTGCATCACATAGATCACATTCCCATCATACTGAAGATTAAAGCAAAAGAAAAGAGCAGAAAAATTGCATGTTCCCCACATTTGCTTGTTGTCTCTGCTCATCAGTAAAAGCAACTTTGAAAGCCAAAGCTCATTTCAGTGTTTCTAGAACTGACTATAATTTCCAGGTTTAAGTGGTGAGTTGTGACATCTTTTAAAGTTGCTGTTTGTGATGACAGATGTTTGCAAAGGGGCTGCTTCCCCTGTCTCCTCAACCTATTAACATCAGTTAGATTTCTCAAAATCTTCTGTGCTGTGGTCTGAAACAAAACTCCCTGGGAGCCTATGAGGAGCTGACTAATGAATAGCTCTAACAAACAGTTGTCCTCTTTCTTACTTTCTTGAAGCATCATCTTTGAACATGCTTACATTTGAAATTATCAGAATTCCAATGGTGTTTTGGGGTATTTTTATGTTTGATTTTTTGTGGATTTTTTTGTGTGTGGTGGTGTTTGTTTTGTGGGGTTTTGGTTGGTTGGTTGGTTTAGTTTTTTTTTCCCCCACAATAATTATCCTCCAGGGCTGAAAGACCAGCCATGTGAAGAAAGGCTGAGAGAACTGAGTTTGTTCAGCCTTGGAAAGAGAAGGCTTAGGGGAGACCTTATTATCCATTTACAGTACATAAAGGGTGGCTGCCAAGAGGATGGTGACTGTTTTTACAAGGAGTCAGATGGAAAAGACAAAGGGTAATGGGTACAAGTTACTCCTGGGGAGATTCTGATTGGAATCCAGAAAAAAATGGTAAATTCACAACGAGAACAGTTAGACATTGGAATAATCTCCCAAGTAGCAGTTTCCTTGGTCAATTGGGAATTGTCCAATGTGAATTGGACATTGGTCAGTTTTAAGACTAGCTTGACAGGGTGCTGGGCCATCTCATTTAAACTACACTGTGAGCTAGAAAGGTTGGACCACATTGCCTTGGATTGGCATTCTGTGATTCTGCGGTTCTGCATTAGAAAATATATCTGAAAAAAAGCATCTTTCTTTATTCAAGTCTCCTCTTTGGCAGTCTGCCTCTCTTGCCCATCACACTAACATTTTGTCAGTTGATGGATGCTAATTCAGTTACATCTGCACAGTGAAAGAACAAGTCACACAATTTAATCATATCAGAGTTGAACTAATATTCCATTTTTATCTAGGATCATAAACCACATGGTTGAATGTGTAATAATGTGATTTGAGGTTAATATGCTGGCCAGTGTTACATTCAGTGAAAAGATTACTGGGGTTTCTGTTCATGTTGCAGCATTCAAAGTCAGAGATTTCATACAGGAGAAATAAATGTCCACCCTGGAAGGTGTCTTTTGCAGAAAGAGGCCTGGTAAGGCATAGTTAAGGAACATGAGTTATGTTAACTCTCTTCTGTACAGCTACTCTATCAAGGGATTTCGTATCTTGGCTTTTGAAATTTAATTAGTCTAGTCTGTAATTGAGAAAGATTAGTTTGACAGTCTGTCATTTACATTTACCTTTGATTTTCTTTGGTAAATAACATGAATCTGAAATAATTGCAAAGTCCTAGTATGCTTGTATTTCTGATACATAGCCATGAGTTTTAAGTCTTCTGTAGGGTAACTCTGCTTGTTTGTAATTAATAACATTAAAAATGTAAATGAGAACAATTATGAATAGGTATATTTTCTTCTACTCAGGCTTTGATAAGGTCAGTCAGAATTCTGACTGTAGGCACAAATTTGCTTTCTTCATTCCTGGCATATATATGTAATAATTTTGACAAGTTTGGGAAAAAAGCCTTCATATTGCAATAGGAATAATGGAATATATATTTTTTTATGTTGGATACATGTGGTCATATTATGTATAAACATACATATGAACACAGAAACATGCATATGTGTGACTGCATTGCTTACATATTAAGGACTTATCCTGCTGCTATAAAACAAGTATGTGACAGGAAACTGGGAAGGAAACATTAGAATGTGATGGCTTTCAGGAAGCTGTGTCTTGGTTTTACTGATTTTTGTAAATTAGAAAATATATAGCAGAGTGTGGCACTGCTTCAATGTAGTCAGTGCTGCACTGTAGGCAATGAAGCCCATAGAAAGTTATTTATGCTCAATTTATTTTTAGTTTAATCTTTGTCTGTGTATGAGCCCAGTGTCTGGCTTTGTAGTAGCTAGAGCTTTAATGTAGCTCTGATTGTAATTATACTTGCTACAGAATTCACAGCTGGTCATTTTTCTGCTTCCTGTAATTTTCTACTCCCTTATATTGCATTAACACAGAATAACTGGAAAAATACCTTTAGTTTGAAAATCATAGCTGAAGAACAACAACAATTATAGTACATCTTCTGTGATCTAAGTCCTTCCTTCAGAAAACATTTGTAACAACATATTTTATTTGATTGAAAATTTTGCATTCAAACCTTGCTCAAATAACCTATTGCAATCATTCTGGCTGGTAATACATATAAGTATTATAGAATGTCTTTGGAAAGAAAGGTGCATTTCAATCAGGTCTTCTACCTTAACATGTCAAAATATTTAAATTCCATCTTTCATTGGTACTTGGTTTTACTTCTTGTGATGACATTGCAGTTTCAGGACTGATAGAATTATCCTTTATTACTTGATCAGCATAAATGGGTTTGAATCTTCCTATTAGTTATTTGGTGTAAATTTTCTGTCTTTAAATGTATTTGAAAGAAAAATATTGGCTATGATGTAACTATTACACCTCAACATAAGGAGACACTTCTTTATAGTGAGAGTGATGGAACACTGGAACAGGCTGCCCAAAGAGGTCACGGAGTCTCATTCTCTGGAGAATTTCAAACCTCTTCCTTAGGAGTTTTGGACTCAATGATCTCTAGAGGTCCTTTCCAAACCCTAACATTCTGTGATTCTGTGAACTGTTGTGACTGCATAACCAAGATTTTTTTTTTTTTTAACTGTACTTTTCTTTATAAATTCATATTATTTGATCTGATTATTCGCTATTTCACTTGCCTAAAAAGTAAGCCAAAGGGAAATAACATCAGCAGCGTAAAATTAGAAAATTTATGAGTTCCACAGAAAACTGAACAATCTTACCTGCTTGAATCTGTTGCATTTGGGTGACATAAGTGAATCTTCAAAATAATTGCATGAATCGTCAGGTATAAAGGGATATGGCATTACTTGTGCCTTTGTGTCTGGTTTGCTCTATGGGCATGTCAGTGTGAGCTGGAAAACAGCCTGTGGTAATCAGGCTTACCATATCTAACAGACTCTTTCAAATAGTATTCTGTTGCTCCATGAAAGTCTACAACTTATGGCCTATCCGTTGTTTCTACTGGGAGTTATTTTATGTTTTTGGCCAGTGATTTTTGGATTCATTGGATTTGATCCAATTACCCACTGTAATGAAATTATTCACATTAACATCAGCAAATATTCATTTGGAGAACTCAGCATTTCCTAGTAAAATTGCATTACACCAAAAATACAAAGTGGCAGTTTTACTTCTTCAACTAATTTAGCATTCAAATAATGAGTATTTTAGTGAACAAATATTTTACTCTAATTTTTTTCACATAGGCTCACATTATTTACTGTAAGTAAGGAGTCAACAAACTGTTATTCATATGTAACGTGCAAATGGTCATCAGTTCCAAATGATAGTTTTGGCAGTTTCATATTTATTTTCTGAATTTCTAAACACAAAGTGTGGGTCATACAAAATATGTTAACCCTCATCTCTCTTTCTTGACCTAGATCTGAAAAACTAGATTTCTATAAAGGTCCAAGAAATAAAGTTTGTTTATCTAAGATTTGATTCCAGAATGAGATCACCGTTCTAGTCCTCATCCAGCAAAGCACCTGAAAGCTTGAATTCCATTCAGAATTTACTTCTCTGTGTCGGGGACTTCTAGATATTTTCTTCGAACTGCGCCACCGTTTGGGCAATCCCCTTAATAACATGCTTTAACTTTTGACTACTTCAGCGCTGAAACGGTCAAGCAGTTAGATTCGATGATCATTGTAGGTCCCTTCCCACTGGTGTCAGTTCTTTTCTAATAGATCTAACAATTATGCTTTCTGGTGAGACTGTGAGACTGTTTTTCTCAAAAGTTTGAGTTTAAAATAGCAAGGAGCTCATTGGAATTGCTAAATATGATTATATATATATATATATATATATATATACACTAATCATGTAGCTCTTAACCAGTCTGAGCTAAGGAGACCAGAGACTGATGCAATGTAGCTGAAATTGATTATGCCATTTTGCTCCAGAACTCCCCAAGAAGAGAATGCAAGGTTAAAGGCACTGTAATTGAATTCAAGATAAATTAAACCTGACATATTTAACTTCTTTGTGCAACTCTTTCTTTAATAATTTACAGTCTCAAAGTAGAACAATGTAAAGGTCATGATTGGTTGATATGCATTAAGCTGCATCAGCTACTGCGACATTTTCAGACTAGATGCTCTCTTTAATCATATTTCTCTCATCCAGTACAAGAGAGAGCTGTTTTAGGTACAAGCTTTTGATATGCAACCATAGTGCAGAGGTATCACAGTATCACAGTACATTGAAGGTTGGAAGGGACCTCAAGAGATTGTCAAGTCCAACCCCCCTGCCAAAGCAGGATCACTTAGGGTAGTCTGCACAGGAATGCATCCAGGTGGGGTTTGAAAGTCTCCAGAAAAGGAGACTCCACAACCTCTCTGGGCAGCCTGCTCCTGTGCTCTGTCACCCTCACTATAAAGAAGGTTCTCCTCACATTGAGGTGAAATCTTCTATGTTCAAGCCTGAACCCATTGTTTCTTGTCTTATTACTATGCACAACCAAAAAGAGCTTGACCCCATGCACTTGGTACCCACACATTGATGGGATCCCCTATCAGTCTTCTATTCTTAAGATTGAACAGCCCCAGGGATCTCAGTCTCTCTTCGTAGGGGAGATGCTAAAGTCCCATTATCATCCTTGTGGCTCTTCGTTGGATTCTTTCCAGCAGTTCTCTGTTTTATTGGAACTGGGGAGCCCAAAACTGGACACAGTATTCCAGGTGTTGCCTCAGCAGGACAGAGTAGGTATTTAGCGACCAGCAAGAGAGTAGAGAGGTCTTCAGTTTAAAAAATATATTTTCCAGATGAAAGCCCACCCCAAATCATATAGTACATTACACTGTTGTTTGTTTGGCATCTTTAACCTTTCTTTCCTTTATGAAGATTTTAACAGTGCTTATGGTGTATCTAAAAATTTTATCTTGTTTTGATGAGACTTTTTTCTTTGTGAATTCAGTGCAATTTAAAGATTACCCAAATTAATAAACACATCCTGTTGAGGTGGAGATAATTCTAGCATCATGTTGGAAACAAAGGTATCTTTTTGTTATAAAGGACGTGTCCTCTTAATTTTTTTCATGAGGAAACACAAAAAATTCAAACTCTAAAAAATCTTGGGTACAGATCCTTGGTTTTTCATGAATCACAAGCTGTCTGGAGGCAGCAGTGGATTCCATTCTTTAAAAAAAAAACATTCAGCATGTGATAGATGACTAAATCCTACCTGTGCCACCTATCCTTTCTCCATCTTTCCCTTTAGCACAAAAGCAATTTGAACAGGTTCATCTGAATGTGTTGGGGGAAAAAAAAAGCCCGAACAACTGACCTGGAACAGGATGTTCAGCTAACTGTACTGTAAGATGAGGAGGAATTCAATGAGCTTATAGTCATATATTAAGGGAGTGTTTGGTGAGCAGACTGTTGCAGGGAAAAGTACTTAAAAGTGGAAGAAAGGGGAGTTTGGTGCAAACTGTCCTGCAAATACAGCTCTGCAAATACAGCTCTGTGTCAGATGAGGGATCGTCTCTCTGAAGGGCATGAAGGGGCTGTGTTGCTAGTGCAGAAAATGTGGTAGTGTTCTCTGCTTTTGATACATCACTGATAATATCCTCCAGGAATAACCAGGTGCTTTTTCAACTAAGCCTTAGAATCTTTAGATATCTGCCTAATATATGCAAACCTTGCCTGGATGAGCAAGCAGCTCCTGGGGGAACTAAGGGGAAAAAAGAGGCTGTATCACCTTTGGAAGGAGGGGAAGGCTTCTTGTGATACATTTAAGGATGTTGTTAGATTATGTAGGGAAAAAATTAGAGAGGCAAAGGGCCAGTTGGAACTGAAGATGGCCACCTCGGTGAAAGATAACAAAAAGCATTTTTACAAATATATTAATGATAAAAAGATGGCAAGAAGAACCTGCACTCTTTATTGGACCTGCAGGGGAACACAGTGACTGAAGATGAGGAAAAGGCTGAGGTCCTGAACACCTTCTTTGCCTCAGTTTTTAACAGCAAGGCAGGAGGAGTTCAGGACAAGTGGCCTCCTGAGCTAGGTGATGGGGTCAGGGAGCAGTGTAATGCCCTGGATATCCATGAGGAATTAGTTGGGGACCTGCTGAGCCACTTGGACACTGACAAGTCCATGGGGCCGGATGGGATCCATCCTAGGGTGCTGAGAGAGCTGGCAGATGAGCTGGCCAAGCCGCTCTCCATCATTTTCCTCCAGTCCTGGCTGACCGGTGAGGTCCCAGATGACTGGAAACTGGCCAGTGTGGTCCCCATCCACAAGAAGAGTCAGATGAAGGAAC
Source organism: Picus viridis (assembly GCA_033816785.1). Lineage (NCBI taxonomy): Eukaryota > Metazoa > Chordata > Aves > Piciformes > Picidae > Picus > Picus viridis. The sequence continues at coordinate 68,894,418 of CM066606.1, read as the reverse complement.
CTGGAAACTCCAGGCCAGTCAGCCTGACCTCAGTGCCAGGGAAATTTATGGAGCAGATTATCTTGGTGGCAATCACTGCGCACCTGAAGGATGGCCAAGGGCTCAGGTCCAGCCAACATGGATTCAGGAAGGGCAGGTCCTGCCTCTCCAACCTGATCTACTTCTATGATCAGATGATCCGCCTGGTGGATGTGGGGAGGCCTGTGGATGTAGTCTCCTGGACTTCAGCAATGCTTTTGACACTGTCCCCCACAGCAAACTGCTGGCTAAGCTGTCAGCTCGTGGCTTGGACAGCAACACTTTGTGCTGGGTTAGGAACTGGCTGGAGGGCCAGGCCCAGAGAGTGGTGGTGAATGGTGCCACCTCCAGCTGGAGGCCAGTCACCAGTGGCGTCCCCAGGGATCAGTGCTGGGCCCCATCCTCTTTAATGTCTTCATTGATGATCTGGATGAGGGGATTGAGACAGTCATCAGCAAATTTGCAGATGACACCAAGTTGGGAGCAGATGTTGGTCAGTTAGAGGGTAGAAGGGCCCTGCAGAGGGACCTTGACTGGCTGGACAGATGGGCGGAGTCCAATGGGATGACGTTCAACAAGTCCAAGTGCCGGGTGCTGCATTTTGGCCACAACAACCCCATGCAGAGCTGCAGGCTGGGGTTGGAGGGGCTGGTGAGCTCCCAAACAGAAAGGGACCTGGGGGTGCTGATTGACAGCTGCCTATACATGAGCCAGCAGTGTGCCCAGGTGGCCAAGAAGGCCAATGGCATCCTGGCCTGCATTAGGAATAGCGTGGCCAGCAGGAGTAGGGAAGTCATTGTGCCCCTGTACTCTGCTTTGGTTAGGCTACACCCTGAGTCCTGTGTCCAGTTCTGGGCCCCTCAGTTTAAGAAGGACATCGAGACACTTGAACATGTCCAGAGAAGGGCAACAAGGCTGGTGAGAGGCCTTGAGCACAAACCCTGTGAGGAGAGGCTGAGGGAGCTGGGATTGTTCAGCCTGGAGAAGAGGGGCTCAGGCGAGACCTCATTGCTCTCTACAACTACCGTCAAGGTGGTTGTAGCCAGGAAGAGGTTGGTCTCTTCTCTCAAGCAACCAGCACCAGAACAAGAGGACACAGTTTCAAGCTGCACCAGGGGAAGTTTAGGCTCAAGGTGAGGAGAAAGTTCTTCACAGAGAGAGTCGTTCGCCATTGGAATGGGCTGCCCTGGGCGGTGGTGGAGTCACCATCCCTGGAGGTGTTCAAGAGCGGATTGGACGTGGCACTTGATGCCATGGTCCAGTCATGAGGTCTGTGGTGACAGGTTGGACTCAATGATCTTTGAGGTCTCTTCCAACCTTGGTGATACTGTGATACTGTGGTACTGTGAAACAGCTGCCAGAATTTCTTTAGCTATCTTTGATGTCTGCCCCATGGATGAATCCTTCCAGAAATATTGTATTTAAAGTCTCTTGCTTAAAATAGGTAAAATGTGTCTTGTTCTGTGTTGTTGAGATTTAAAACATTTTAACATGAACAGCATATGTTGATAGTAGTTCTAATGAGCCTTTAAACATATTTTTTAAACTTAATATTCTGCATAGAAAGAAAAGGCTTGGAAGGTTACTAATATTTAATAGAAACATTCCTGTAATTTGTTTCAAATTAAGAAATTTCTGTGCAGATTTAACAGAGGGGTACATTACAAGGTAAAGGAGAGGTGACAAGAGAATTTCAGGCAAGAGTGTTTATGGCTTTAACGAGTCCTTTTTACCACTGATTTTTTTTTTTTCTCAGAGATGGAGAGTTGCAAAACTGTGCTTCTAAGAAAGACCTGTAACAAAAATGTGCTAAGCTCGATGTTCAGAGATGTTCACAGATCTCAATAGCTAAGAGGTACTGTTAGCTCATAAGGGTTTGCATAGTAGTGTTGAATTATGCAGGTTTCTTCAATGCAGAGGGCCATCAGGCTCTTATCAAAATGGCTGTAGAAACTTTTCTCTAACCATGGATCTCACCTCATCCTCAATAATAAGTGCAGATTAAATATAAGTAATGAATATTAATAGAGAAAGCTATCTTCAAGATGTACAATGTGACAGAATGACAAGGGAGAGAGAAAGCTGAAAGCTTATTATTCTTATTTTCTGAAAAGCAAGTTCTAGAGAAAAATAGTTAATCCAAAAGATTTTGATTTATGTAATCAAAGTGTCTTTCTGGGCTGCAAGTGTACATTGCTGGCTCATACCCAGTTTTTCATCCACCAACATGCCCAGATCCTTCCCTGGTTGCCTAGGCTGCTCTCAAGTCACATATCACCAAGCCTGTATTTGCACTTTGGATTGCCCTGACCCCTGTGTGGGACCTTGCACTTGACCTTGTTGAACTTCATGAGTTTATCAGGGGCCCATTTCTCTAGGGGCCCACCTGTGAAGGTCCCACTGTATGGCACTCCTATCCTCCAGCATGTCAGTGTACTATACAGTTTGGTGTTGTCAGCAAACTTTGCTGAAGATGCACTCCATCTCTGTCCACATCTCTGACAAGCATATTAAAAGCACTGATCTCAATATCAACTCCTAAGGAATGCCACCTGGAGATATTGGCTGCATCTCTTTAAATCACAGAATCACAAAATCACAGAATTGTTGAGGCTAGAATAGACCTCTGAGATCATCAAGTCCAACCTATGACCTAACACCACCACACTGACTAGACCATGTCAGTAAGCGCCACAACCAGTCTTTCCTTAAACACTTCCAGGGATGGTGACTCCACCACCTCCCTGCGCAGTCTACTCCAGTGTCTAATTACCTTTTCCATGAGGAAATGCTTCCTAATATCCAATCTAAACCTCCCCTGGCACACCTTCAGGCCATGCCCTCTTGTCACAAGTTGCCTGGGAGAAGAGCCCAATCCCCACCTTACTACAACCTCCTTTCAGGTAGTTGTAGAGTGTATTTTGAGGTCCCCCTGAATCTCCTCCAAGCAAAACAACCCCATCTCCCTCAGCCTCTCTTCATAAGACTTTCCCTCCAGTCCCTTCACCAGTCTCATTGCTCTTCTCTGGACCCTCTCCAGCATGTCAAGATCTTTCTTGAAGTGAGGGGCCCAGAACTGCACACAGTACTTGAGGTGAGGCCTCACCAGTGCCAAGTACAGGGGCAGAATTACACAATACAGAAGTAACCAGGTTGGAAAAGACCTTTGAGATCATCGAGTGTCTGACCACCCTGATAGACAAGAACTTCTTCCTAATGTCCAAACTAAATCTACTTTTCTGTAATTTAGAACTATTTCCCCTTATTCTATCACCAAATGCCTTTATAAATACACCCTCCATCTTCCTGTAGGCCCCCTTCAGGTACTGGAAGGCCACTATAATTCCTTCATTACAGACTCATGAAAAGTTCTTAATGTCAAATGCAGTTTGCTTTCACCTTCAAAACTGTCTGCATTAATAATGGTCACCTCCACTCAGAAATACTGTTCCTGGGCTGGGAGAGGGTGAGCAAATGTTGCATGATGTTCAGCTGCCAGCCAGTTTTAAACCATGACACATTACTAAAGGGTTATTTTAAGGGAGAAATACAGGACAGAACCTGGTTCATGTGGTTGCTGTAAAAATAAGTAACATATGTTCACTTAAAGTCTTAAACATTTAAACCAGGATCTGGTAGAAGCAGTGAAGGTTGAGGGCAGCCTTGACTGCAGTGACCATGCGATGATAGAGTTCAGGATCTTGTGTGATAGGAACCAAGTACCAAGTAAGATTACAACACTGGATTTCAGCAAGGCCAACTTTGGCCTTTTCAAGCAATTGCTAGGGGAAATCTCATGGGACAGGGTACTAGAAGGCAGAGGGGCGCAAGACAGTTGGTTAGTATTACAATAAAATACAATACACCGGGTTGGAAGAGACCTTCAAGATCATCACGTCCAACCCATCAGCCAATCCAACCCACCCAACAACTAAACCATGCAGCCAAGCACCCCATCAAGTCTCCTCCTGAACACCTCCAATGAAGGTGACTTCAGCACCTCCACGGGCAGCCCATTCCAATGGGAAATCACTCTCTCCGTGTAGAACTTCTTCCTAACATCCAGCCTAAACCTGCCCTGGCACAGCCTGAGACTGTGTCCTCTTGTTCTGGTACTGGTTGCCTGGGAGAAGAGGCCAACCTCTGCCTGGCTACAACCACCCTTCAGGTAGTTGTAGAGAGCAATAAGGTCACCCCTGAGTCTCCTCTTCTCCAGGCTAAGCAACCCCAGCTCCCTCAGCCTTTCCTCATAGGGCTTGTGTTCCAAATCCCTCACCAGCTTTGTTGCCCTCCTCTGGACATGTTCCAGCAAGACAACATCCTTCCTAAACCGAGGGGCCCAGAACTGGACACAGGACTAGAGGTGTGGCCTAACCAGTGCAGTGTACAGGGGCAGAATGACCTCCCTGCTCCTGCTGGCCACACCGTTCCTGATACAGGCCAGGATGCCATTGGCCTTCTTGGCTGCCTGGGCACACTGCAGGCTCATGTTCAGCCTCCTATCAACCAGCACCCCCAGGTCCCTCTCTGCCTGGCCACTCTCCAGCCACTCTGACCCCAGCCTGTAGCACTGCCTGGGGTTGCTGTGGCCAATGTGCAGAACCCGGCACTTGGACGTGTTAAATCTCATGCCATTGGACTCTGCCCATCGGTCCAGCCGGTCAAAGTCCCTCTGCAAAGCCTCTCTGCCCTCCAGCAGATCAACTCCTGCCCCCAGCTTGGTGTCATCTGCAAATTTACTGATGATGGACTCAATGCCCTCATCCAGATCATCAATAAAGATGTTGAAGAGCATGGGGCCCAGTACTGATCCTTGGGGCACACCACTAGTGACTGGCCGCCAGCTGGATGTGGCACCATTCACCATTACTCTCTGGGCTCAGCCCTCCAGTCAGTTCCTAACCCAATGAAGTGTGCTCCTGTCCAAGCCATGGGCTGCCAGCTTGGCCAGGAGTTTGCTGTGGGCGATGGTGTCAAAGGCCTTGCTGAGGTCCAGGTAGACTACATCCACAGGCCTCCCCACATCCACCAGGCGGGTCACCTGATCATAGAAGGAGATCAGGTTGGTCAGGCAGGACCTGCCCTTCCTAAATCCATCCTGGCTAGGCCTGAGCCCCTGGCCATCCTGTAAGTGCTGTGTGATTGCACTCAAGATGACCCGTTCCATAATCTTGCCTGGCACTGAGGTCAGGCTGACAGGCCTATAATTCCCTGGCTCTTCCAACTGGCCCTTCTTGTGGATGGGCACCATGCTGGCCAGCTTCCAGTCTTCTGGGACCTCTCCAGTGAGCCAGGACTGCTGAAAAATGATGGAAAGTGGCTTGGACAGCTCATCTGTCAGCTCTCTCAGCACCCTGGGATGGATCCCATCTGGTCCCATGGCCTTGTGGGGGTCCAAGCAGCTGAGAAGATCTCTAACTGCCTCCTGGAGCAGTGGGAAACTATGCAGCTCTCTGGCTCCTTCTGCCAGCTCTGCAGGCCAGCTGTCTGGAAGACGTTCTGCCCTGCTAGTAAAAATTGAGACAAAGAAGGTGTTAAGTACCTCTGCCTTTTCCTCATCCTTTGTTACAACGTTCTCCTCCGTGTCAACCAAGGAGTGGAGGTTGTCCTTGCCCTTCTTCTTGCTATTGATGTATTTATAGAAGGACTTTTTGTTGTCCTTCACCGCAGAGGCCAGTCTAAGTTCTAAATGTGCTTTTGCCTCCCTAATTTTCTTCCTGCATGTCCTAGCAACATCCCTAAACACTCCATAGGTTGCCTCCCCTTTCTTCCAAAGATGATACACCCTCTTTTTTTCCCTTAGTTCTATTAAAAGTTCATTACCCAACCAGGCTGGCCGTCTGCCCCGGCGGCTCATCTTCCGGCACACTGGCACAGCCTGTTCCTGCACCTTCAAGAGTTCTTTCTTGAAGTAGCTCCAGCTCTCCTGGACCCCTTTATTTTTAAGGGCTGTATCCCAAGGAACCTTCTGAGTTAGTTCCTTGAGTAGCCTGAAGTCCGCCCTCCGGAAGTCCAGAGTGGAGGTCTTCTTGCTGCCCCTCTTGGCTTGGCTGAATACCGAAAACTCAATTATCTCGTGGTCACTGGTGCCTAAACACCCTCCGACCACCACATCACCCACCAGCCCTTCCCTGTTGGTGAAGAGGAGGTCAAGCATAGCCTTACCCCTGGTAGGCTCACGCAGCACCTGGGATAAGAAGCTGTCCTCCATGCACTCTAAGAACCTCCTAGACTGCCTCCTCTCTGCTGTGTTGAGATCCCAGCAGATATCAGGCAGGTTGAAGTCACCCATGAGAGCGAGATCAGGTGATCCTGAGACAGCCTTAAGCTGCCTATAGAATGCTTCATCAACATCCTCCTCCTGGTTGGGTGGTCTATAACAGACTCCAACCAGGATGTCTGCCCTGCTGGTCTTCCCTCTAATTCTTACCCACAAGCACTCAACCCGATCATCCCTGATCTCCATCTCAACGGCATCCAGTGCCTCCCTGATGTACAGGGCCACCCCTCCACCCCTTCTTCCTTGCCTGTCTCTCCTGAAGAGCCTGTAGCCATCAATTGCAGCACTCCAGTCATGCGAGTCGTCCCACCACGTCTCTGCGATGGCAACTACATCATAACTTTCCTGCTGCAACAAGGCTTCCAGCTCCTCTTGTTTGTTACCCATGCTTTGTGCATTAGTGTACATGCAGTGCAGCTGGGCTGCTGGTTTCACCTCCAGCTCTAGCTTATCACCCCCAGACTCCTGCCTGAGGGGACTGGTTTCAGCCCCTTCCCCCTTCAAAGCTAGTTTAAAGCCCTGTCAATGAAACCTGCCGATTCCCTTCCCAGAATCTTTTTACCTTTGGGGACAGGCCATTCTCATGTATTGTGACCTTTCCCCTCCTCTGGGACAGATGTACTCCGTCTGTTACCAGCTGACCCGGTGCAGTAGAAAGTTCCCCAAGATCGAAAAACCCAAAATTCATTCGTCTGCACCAGCCCCTAAGCCACTTGTTGACTACAGCGGCTGACCTGTTCCTTATTGTGTTCCCTCCTGCAACTAACGGTATCGATGTAAAAATTATTTGTGCACCTGACCCCTCAACCAGATCTCCCAGAGCCCTGAGGTAATTTTTGATAGCCCTGGGAGTTCTGGTAGCAACATCATCATTCCCTAACTGCATAACCAATAGGGGATAGTAGTCAGAAGGCTGTACCAGACTGGGCAGCCTTCTGGTAACATCTCCAACTTGGACTCCTGCTAGGCTAATAACTTCCCTATGAGATGGGTCCGGCCTACATATGGGACCTTCTGTTCCCCTCAGGAGGGAATCACCAATAACAATTACCCTCCTCTTCTTTCCAGAACCTCTTCTTTCAAGCTCAAGATCAGAGCATCCCAAAGGGTAGAAAATAGAGAAAGGGAGCCAGGAGACCCACGAGACCCACATGGTTAAGTAGGGAACTGCTAACCAGACCCAGATGGAAGGAAAGAGTCTACAGATTATGGAAGGAGGGACTGGCCAATTGGGAGGAGTATAGGACTGTTGTTAGAGGATGTAGGTAGGCAACTAGGAAATCTAGGACCTCATTGGAATTCAACCTTGCAAAGGAGGTCAGGGACAACTGAAAGGGCTTCTTGAAGTATGTTGCAAGAAAAGATAACCCCAGAGGCAGTGTAGGCCCACTGCTGAATGAGATGGGTGCCTTGGTGATGGAGGACACAGGGAAGACTGAGTTATTAAATGCCTTCTTTGTCTGTTCTGGAGACTGTCTTCAGGAGCCCCAAGTCCCTGAAGCCCCAGAGTGGGACAGGAAAAAGGAGCATTTTCTATGCTTGATGAGGACTGGGTTGGGAAACAGTTAAGTCATCTGGACATCTATCTGAGGGAATTGGCAGAGGTTATTGCCAGATCACTCTCCATCATCTTTAGTAGGTGGTGGCAGACAGGAGAGGTGCCTGGGGACTGGCAGAAGGCAAATGTCATTCCAATCTTCAGAAAGGGTAAGAGGGAGGACCCAGGTAACTAAAGACCAGTCAGCCTCACCTCCATCCCCAGAAAGGTCCATAAGCATACCAAGGACCAGAAGGTCACTAGGAGTAGTCAACATGGCTTTACCAAAGGGAAGTCATGTTTGACCAACTTGATAGCCTTTTATGAGAACATAAGCAGGTGGATAGATGATAGTAGAGCAGTGGATGTGGCCTGTCTTGATTTCAGTAAGGCATTTGACACTGTCTCCCACAGCATCCTTGCAATTAAACTGAGGCAGTGTGGTCTCAGTGATCGGGCAGTGAGGTGGATTGTGAACTGGTTGAAGGGAAGGAGTCAAAGAGTTGTGGTCAATGGGACAGAGTCTAGTTGGAGGCTTGTGTCTAGTGGAGTCCCTCAGGGGTCAGTATTGGGACCACTACTGTTCAATATAGTCATCAACGACCTGGATGAGGACACAGAGTACACTGTCAGCAAGTTTGCGGATGACACCAAGCTGTGCAGGGTGACTGACACACCAGAAGATTGTGCTGCCATTCAGCAAGACTTGGACAGGCTGGAGAGAAGGACAGGGAGAAATTTAATGAAGTTCAAAAAGGGCAAGTGTGGAGTCTTCCACCTGGGAAGGAACAACTCCATGCACCAGTATAAGTTGGGGACAGACCTGTTGGAGAGCAGTGAAGGGGAAAGGGACCTGGGGGTCCTAGTGGATGGAAGGATGACCGTGTGCCGGCAATGTGCTCTTGTGGCCAGGCAGCCCAATGCAATTCTGGGGTGGATTAGAAGGGTTGTGACCAGTAGGTCAAGAGAGGTTCTCCTCCCCCTCTACTCTGACCTGTTGGAGCTGCATCTAGAATATTGTGTGCAGTTCTGGGCCACTCAGTTCAAGAAAGACAGTGAACTACTTGAAAGAGTCCAGCACAGAGCCATGAGGATGATTAAGGGAGTGGAACATCTTCCTTATGAGGAGAGACTGAGGGAGCTGGGGCTTAGAGAAGAGGAGACTGAGAGGTGACCTCATCAATGTTTATAAATATGTAAAGGGTGAGTCCCAAGAGCATGGAGCCAGGCTCTTTTTGGTGGTGCCCAATGACAGGACAGGGGGCAATGGGAGGAAGCTGAGGCATAGGAAGTTTCATGCAAATATAAGGAAAAAAAATTTTCACTGTGAATGTGACAGAACGCTGGAACAGGCTGCCCAGGGAGGTTGTGGAGTCTCCCTCTGGAGATATTCAAAGCTTGCCTGGATGCATTCCTGGGTAATCTGGTGTAAGTGATCCTGCTCTGGCAGGGGGGTTGGACTAGATGATCTTTTGAGGTCTCTTCCAGACCCTGAAATTCTGTGATTCTGTGAATCTATGAAACTCAAATGAACAGCCAAGGTAACCTAGAATTATCTATCTCTATACCATTTAAGACATGTCATAAAGTAGAGCTGGTCAAACACGTACCAGATTGCTATCTTCACCCTAAGACAGAATCAGGTGTTTCGCACTCAGTCTATGCCTAGTCTGTAACACTACCATTCCTCTTTCACTGCCTGTAGATATGCATGGCCTATTAAAAATCCTTGCTGACAGAAAATCTTTACTGGTCCTTTCAGCTACAGAATTTCTAGTAAAAATGAATTACTTTTTGTAGTATGGATTGTTCATATCAGGATCTGGAGCACAAAAATGTTTGTAAGTATGTAATTTCAATAACAGGTAAAAAAATTAATTGAGAAGAAACCCTAACAAAACATACTAGACATGCCAGAGTGTACACAGCCAATCAATTAAAAGAGATTTCAGAACCTTAGGGCAACTGCTAAAGGGATCAGGAGGTCAAGTTGTGTTCTCTGCTATCCCTCTAATGTCAGCAATGGATGAGGGAACATGGAGGAAGAGCCAACAGGTCAATTCATGGCTCCAGGGCTAGTGCCATCGACAGGGCTTTGGGTTCTACAATCATGGCTTGGTTTACTAGGCACCAGAGCTGAAAACAATTTATGGGATGCACTTGTCCCAGAGGGGGAAATGGATCCTGGGACAGGAATTGGCAGGGCTCATAGACAGGGCTTTAAACTAGATTTGAAGGGGGAAGGGGTTAATAGTCTCCTGCTGGCCTGTGACAAGCAGAGGGGCAGCTCACCAGAGGCAGAGGGATAGAGAGCTGATAAGGGCTCTCAACTTGTTGCCCTGAGATAGCCACGAATGATGCACCAGGACACCCTGTGGAAACCAAGGGGAATTGGCACAAGAGGACTACAGGGCCAGCCCAGCTGAGGTGCTTCTGTGCAAATGCACGCAGCTTGGGCAACAAACAGGATGAATTAAGGGTCACCGTGCTGCTGGGATGCCGTGACGTAGTGAGCATTACTGAAACTTGGTGGGATGATTCCCATGACTGGAATGTAGGGATAGAGGGGTATAAGCTCTTTAGGAAGGATAGGCAGGGAAGGAGAGGAAGAGGTGTTGCCCTCTATGTCAATAACCAGCTGGAATCAGTGGAACTCCACCTGGGGAGGGATGATGAGATGGTTAAAATTAAAGGCAAGACAGGGGAAGGAGATATTACTGTGGGGGTCTCCTACAGGCCACCTGACCAGCAGAACCAAGCAGATGAGGCCCTCCACAGGCAAACAGAAGCAGCTTCCAGGTCACAAGCCCTGGTCCTCATGGCTGATTTCAATCACCCTGACATCTGCTGGAGGGACAACACAGCAAGGCACCAGCAATCCAGGATGTTCCTGGACTGCATAGAAGACAACTTCCTCCTCCAAATGGTAGAGGAACCAACAAGAAAAGGTGCTACGCTGGACCTTGTTCTCACCAACAGGGAAGGGCTGGTAACCAATGTGAGGCTCAGAGACAGCCTTGGCTGCAGTGACCACGAAGCAGTTGCATTTAATATCCTCAGGGCAATCAGGAGGACCTATTCCAAGCTTACGACCCTAGACTTTAGGCGTGCAGACTTCGATCGCTGCAGGGATCTGCTAGCCAAAGTGTCGTGGGATGAAGCCCTGAAGGGAAGAGGGACCCAGGACAGCTGGTCAGTATTCAAGGACCACCTCCTCTGTGTCCAGGAGCTATGTATACCAACAAAGAGAAAAGCAGAAAAGAATGCTAGGAGGCCTGCCTGGATGAACAAGGAGCTGCTGGACACACTATCACTTAAAAAGAAACTCTACAGGAAGTGGAGGGAAGGACAGATAGAACAGGGGGGATATAAGGAAGCTGCCCCAGCAGCAAGAGGCCTGGTTAGGAAAGCCAAAGCAGAGTTCTAATTGAATCTAGCCAGGGAGGTTAAAGGGGGCACTAAGAATTTCTACAGGTATATTAATGGCAAGAAGAAGACTAGGGAAGGTGTGGGCCCCCTCAGAAAGGAAAGTGGTGAAATGGTCACAAGTGATGTGGAAAAGGCTGAGGTACTCAATAACTTCTTTACCTCAGTCTTCACTGCAAGGGCCTCCAGCCACACTCCTGGTGTCATGGCAGACGATGCCAGGGACGGGGAGGAAGAACTGCCCATCGTAAGTGAAGCTCAGGTTCGTGATCACCTGAAGAACCTGAAAGTGTTCAAGTCCATGGGACCCGATGGGATACACTCACGGGTGCTGAGAGCACTGGCAGATGAGGTTGCCAAACCCCTCTCTATTCTATTCCAAAAGTCCTGGCAGCCTGGGGAAGTCCCCACAGACTGGAAAAGGGGAAACATTGCTCCCATTTTCAAACAGGGCAAGAAGGAGGAACCAGGGAACTCCAGGCCAGTCAGTCTCACCTCTGTGCCTGGAAAGATCAAGGAGCACATCCTCCTGGAGGCACTACCAACACAGAAGAATAGTGAAGAGGTGATTGGGAGTAGTCAGCATGGCTTTGCCAAGGGCAAATCCTGCCTGACAAACCTGGTGGCCTTCTATGAACAGGTCACAACATTAATAGATGAGGGGCGAGCAACTGACATCATTTACCTGGACCTGAGCAAAGCCTTCGACACTGTCCCGCACCACATCCTGGTCTCCAAGCTGGTGAAGCATGGGGTTAATGGATGGACCACTAGGTGGATAAAGAACTGGCTTGATGGCCGCACCCAAAGAGTGGCTGTCAACGGGTCCATGTCCCAGTGGAGGCCAGTGACAAGCAGAGTCCCTCCGGGATCAATCCTGGGACCTGTCTTGTTCAACATCTTTGTGGGTGACATGGACAGTGGCATTGAGTGCACCCTCAGCAAGTTTGCTGATGACACCAAGCTGTGTGGTGCAGCAGACACACTGGAGGAAGGGATGCCATCCAGAGGGACCTTGACAGGCTGGAGAGGTGGGCACAAGCCAACCTCATGAGCTTCAACAAGACCAAGTGCAGGGTCCTGCATCTGGGTCGAGGCAATCCCAGGCGCAAGTACAGGCTGGGCAGTGACTGGCTGGAAAGCAGCCCTGAAGAGAGAGACTTGGGGGTGCTGGTGGACGAGAAGCTCAACATGAGCTCTCAATGTGCACTTGCAGCCTGGAAAGCCAATCAGATCCTGGGCTGATCCAAGAGAAGTGTGACCAGCAGGTCAGGGAGGGGATTCTCCCCCTCTACTCAGCCCTGGTGAGACCCCACCTGGAGTACTGTGTCCAGTTCTGGAGCCCCTATTACAAGAAGGATCTGGATGTGCTGGAACGTGTCCAGAGAAGGGCCACGAGGATGATCAGAGGGCTGGAGCACCTCTCCCTATGAGGACAGACTGAAGGAGTTGGGGCTGTTCAGTCTGGAGAAGAGAAGGCTCCCAGGTGACCTCATTGTGGCCTTCCAGTATCTGAAGGGGGCCTACAAGAAGGCTGGGGAGGGACTTCTCAGGATCTCAGGTAGTGATAGGACTAGGGGGAATGGAATGAAGCTGGAGGTGGGGAGATTCAGGCTAGATGTGAGGAGGAGGTTCTTCACCATGACAGTTGTGAAGCCCTGGAATGGGTTATCCAGGGAGGTGGTTGAGGCCCCATCCCTGGAGGTGTTTAAGACCAGGCTGGATGAGGCTCTGGCCAGCCTGATGTAGTGTGGGGTGTCCCTGCACATGGCAGGGGGGTTGGAACTGGATGATCCTTGTGGTCCCTTCCAACCCTGACTGATACTATGAAAATGTGCATATCTCAGGATGTTCTAAATACTCAGGGCTATGGGTATATATAAGATAGCAGGCTGTGTACAGTGCTCAGAAACTGGATGTTTTTGAGAGCACTGCTTCCACTAAACTTTAGAATTCTGTGATTTAATATCTAAAATCTGGTGTTTCTTAAAACTCATACACTGATATACGATCACCTAAGCAGAAGGTAATGTGAACTGTACTCAAAACTTACTAAAATGAATGTAATTTTTAAATATGTATTTAATATTTAGAAAAGTGAGTATAGTATTTGTAAATATTTCTTGCAGCTGCTTATTTTGACTAAGATCACAAAATACCTCTTTTTGTCTTCTGTGCATAGAACTTTTCATAAAGCATTCCCTTGATATCATTCATTGTCTTGTGCTTTTTACTTTACTTCGTTCATGAACAGGCAGTTGACCTTACCAAACATCACTTACATGAATGAAAAGCCCCCCAAGACAAGTGTCTAAGTGTCTTGTTTTCTGCCCATCAAAGGTGGAAATCAGCTGCCTTGGTGTCCTGAAGGAAGAAACCCCAAACCATGCCCTAACTCAGGCAATGAGTTTAGCATCTATGAATGTGCAAACCTGGACACTTCCTGGGGTCTAGATGATCCAGATAAATGTGTAACATGTGCAATTAACATTGTAACACATTTGTGAACTGTGTGTGTCCCTGGCCATGTTTGGATATGCCCCATCCTATAGGTCCAGTTATCAGGTTTATCTGTTACCCAAAGGCATTAATTGTCTTGGGACAGTATTTAAACCAGCCAAGAAGGTGGGCAGCTTGCCTTCTTCTCACCAAGAAAGCTGCCGAGTTGCAGCTGAAGAATCTGACCTAACAGGCAAACTACACCTGATCCTTCTTCTTACCAAGCGACAAGAGCCAAATGCTGCCAGATTTGCAGCTGAAGAGCTTGTCCTAACAGGCAAACCACACCTGGGCCTTGCACCTAGACCAAGGCAGCCAACACTCCTACAGCTCGGTGATGGAGCACGAGAGGCCCCTTAGCCCTCTCCAAGCCAAGGAAAAGCTCCAGACTGTGAACTGGGCAAGATAAAATAGAGGCCTCTTAGCCCTCTCCAAGCCAGGAGCTGCTTGAATTACAGTTACAGTGCCTGGGAAGGTACCAGACAAAGGAAGCAGACTGGGAGTACCTGGCTAATTTGCTACAGAATCCCCCTTTTAGAAAAGCACACATCGCAGCACCTTCATTTCCAGTTTGAATTGCTGCATTGGAAATTCCCAGATTTGTGCTTGAATCATTTAACTGTGTTCATATGTGAAATGTGTTGCTCACAATCTGTAAATACACTTTGTGAATGAGTTGTGGCAGTGTTTGAACATACCTCTGCCAAATATATTAAATAGTAAAATACATAAAATAGTAAAATATATATGTTTTATTACATTTGGTTTAAAAAGAGTCTTCTTCCTCAGGCATGTTTTCATAGAATCATAGAACCAACAATGTTGGAAAAGACCTCAGAAATCAAGTCAAACCTATTACCTAATACCTAACACCCCATGACTAAACCATGGCTTCAAGAGCCATGTCCAATCCTTTTGAACACCTGCAATGATGGTGACTCCACCACCTCCCTGGGCAGACCATTCCAATGGGCAATCACTCTCTCTGTAGAATTTCTTCCTAACCTCCAGCCTAAACCTCTCCTGGTGCAGCTTGAGACTGTGTCCTCTTGTTCTGGTGCTGGTTGCCTGGGAGAAGAGACCAACCCCCTCCTGGCTACAACCAGCACCCCCAAGTCTCTCTCCCTCAGGGCTGCTCTCCAGCCAGTCGCTGCCCAGCCTGTACTTGCGCCTGGGATTGCCTCGACCCAGATGCAGGACCCTGCACTTGGTCTTGTTGAAGCTCATGAGGTTGGCTTGTGCCCACCTCTCCAGCACGTCAAGGTCCCTCTGGATGGCATCCCTTCCCTCCAGCGTGTCTGCTGCACCACACAGCTTGGTGTCATCAGCAAACTTGCTGAGGGTGCACTCAATGCCACTGTCCATGTCACCCACAAAGATGTTGAACAAGACAGGTCCCAGGACTGATCCCTGAGGGACTCTGCTTGTCACTGGCCTCCCCTGGGACATGGACCCATTGACAGCCACTCTTTGGGTGTGGCCATCAAGCCAGTTCTTTATCCACCTAGTGGTCCACCCATCAACCCCATGTGTCACCAGCTTGGAGACCAGGAGGTGGTGCGGGACAGTGTCGAAGGCTTTGCTCAGGTCCAGGTAAATGATGTCAGTTGCTCGCCCCTCATCTATTAATGCTGTCACCTGCTCATAGAAGGCCACCAGGTTTGTCATGCGGGATTTGCCCTTGGCAAAGCCATGCTGACTACTCCCAATCACCTCTTCACTATTCTTCTGTGTCAGTAGTGCATCCAGGAGGATCTGTTCCATGATCTTTCCAGGCACAGAGGTGAGACTGACTGGCCTGGAGTTTCCTGGTTCCTCCTTCTTACCCTGTTTGAAAATGGGAGTAATGTTTCCCCTTTTCCAGTCTGTGGGGACTTCCCCAGACTGCCATGACTTTTGGAATAGAATAGAGAGGGGTTTAGCAACCTCATCTGCCAGTTCTCTCAGCACCCGTGGGTGTACCCCGTCAGGTCCCATGAACTTGAACACTTTCAGATTCTTCAGGTGATCACAAACCTGATCTTCACTTATGATGGGCAGTTCTTCCTCTCCGTCCCTGGCATCGTCTTCCATGACACCAGGAGTGTGGCTGGAGGCCCTTGCAGTGAAGACTGAGGTAAAGAAGTTATTGAGTACCTCAGCCTTTTCCACATCACTTGTGACCATTTCACCACTTTCCTTTCTGAGGGGGCCCACACCTTCCCTAGTCTTCTTCTTGCCATTAATATACCTGTAGAAATTCTTAGTGCCCCCTTTAACCTCCCTGGCTAGATTCAATTAGAACTCTGCTTTGGCTTTCCTAACCAGGCCTCTTGCTGCTGGGGCAGCTTCCTTATATACCCCCTGTTCTATCTGTCCTTCCCTCCACTTCCTGTAGAGTTTCTTTTTAAGTGATAGTGTGTCCAGTAGCTCCTTGTTCATCCAGGCAGGCCTCCCAGCTTCTATATGTCTGTGGAGGGCCTCATCTGCTTGGTTCTACTGGTCAGGTCATAGCCTTTAGGGGAACCCGTTCCATGGTCTTCCCAGGCATAGAGGTGAGGCTGACAGTTCCCAGGGTCCTCCTTCTAACTGTTCAGTATTTCCTTCTTCCAGTCAGGGCTGGCGACTTCATCTGACTGTCATGACTTTTCAGATGCCTGTGTCCATATGATCATCTCCTATCACAAAGTCAGTCAGTGATCATTTCTCTTTATTTAAGAAGTTTTATCTTGATTTTTCTTCCTTTGCACTCATTTTTTATTCTCTGTATTCAGGAGTTCCTAAGCCCACAGTAGCTACCTTTAAGACTGTGCAGAAAATAGTTGATGTCTTGAATGGGAATCCTCACTGAATTATGGCTTTGTTTCTCTAGCTGTTCAGTCTTACCTCAGGCAGGCTTCTATGGAAATCAGATCTGCAGCAAATTAGAGAATCACAGAACATCAAGATCATCTAGTCTATCCAGCTCCCCTGCCAAGGCAGAATCACCTAGATTTGCTTCTGTAGCAGTGGGCTCCTTATCATACCATTGTATTTCCGATGATACATGTCTCTGACTGACAAACAAGCAGATATTGGTTGACAAAACTTCTCTGAAAAGCAAAAGTCTACATGCTTGCTATGGAACTTATTTTCCTTCTGTCCCTTCCAGCTCTTTTATCTAGTACCAAATCAAGTAAATGAAGCCAGCAAAACATGTAAGAGTAAGGTTTATTCCATAAAAGATATATAGAGAAATTATTTTAAACTATGAGAGATGATATTTCTTCTTCTAATGAATTATTTTAGTCAATGTTTCAATGGTACTTTCATCTCATTCACAAATGATGACCTACTGAGAAAGAACTGAGTATTAAAATATGCAAGAGTCTTAATATCTTAATATTGAGTAATACTACCATAAAATTTGGAAGCAGCTATCCAGCCTCCAAACCACAGCTGGTATAGGCTTAACCAGCTCAGAGTGTGAACAGAAAAAGTTTATGTCTGACCTGTCCATCAAACATGCAACCTAATTTCTTGCAAGACCTGTTGGAGTTTAACTTCTGCATTAGCTTTCCATCTGGAATCACTTGAACTACAGAATCCATGTATTTTGCCTAAGACCATGTTTAGTTTCAGTAACTATCTTGGTTATGTTTCTTGTTATATAAATGGTTTGTGATGTATGAACAATCTACTTTTTTACTTTATGAGATGAATGATGTATGTGTAAAGAAGGAGGCCCACTTAATCTATTTTTCTCTTCTCCACACATCAATACTACTAGTCCAGGCACCATTTCAGAAAACACACCAAATAAAACATCATTTATCACTGGTAATTATTCTCTGTACACAGGAAGACACATTAAATACATTTCTCTATATTGTAAATTAAACTATTTCTTATCCACCAAAAAAGAAAAAAGAAGTAAATTAATGAAATTAAGTTTCCAAGTTTGCTAAAACTGAACACATGCAGATGAAACATTAGATAGTTACAGGGTTATTGTACTGAAATGCTGCATAGATCTCCCCTAAAGCTTTTAAGGCTTATGGTTTAAAATACTAAATAGATATGCTGGAACTAGAAATAGTTATGCATTTTCAGTACTTTAGTTATTGCTGTTGTCTCACAATCTTAGTATACACATGCTAGAAGTTGTGTTTATGTGTAGTATCAGGTAGTTACTACCCTGAACATTTTTTAGTGAAAATAAGTAAAGTAAGCAGAAGGAGAAAGGAAGACTTGAATTGTGTACTTTAAAGAAAACTGAATAAGATACAGAAAATGAAGGATAAAACCGATTTGAGGTAAGGGACTACTAACACAGTTTGTATGTGTGTGTGTGTTTGTGTGAGAGAGAGGGAGACAAGCTTCCTTTAAAAGCGCTGCCCTCCATCTTTTATTTTGTATTGGTGCTGAAGTTGACATGATTATCAATGGCTTAAAATCATGAGAATAGAATGGTTAGGTATTGCCTTTTTGTTTAGAATGTTTCCATATTTCAGGAATGATCCTGATCTTATAACTAAACTCTTAAGCATGTCATTTTTTTACAGTACATGAGAATTTGGCTGCCCCTCTGTCTAACTGGGAAGGTACAAGCCAAAGAAAGACACAAGACTTTTAAGGGATGAAAATAATCAGAGGGCTGGAGCACCTCTCCTGTGAAGACAGGCTGAGTTGGGGTTGTTCAGCCCAAAGAAGAGGAGGCCTCAAGGAGACCTTATACTGGCCGTCCACTACCTGAAGGTGGCCTACAAGAAAGCTGGGGAGGGACCGTTTACAAGAGCGTGTAGCAGTAGGAGAAGGGGCAATGATTAGGGCAGACTTAGATTGGGCATTAGGAAGAAGTTCTTTACTGTGAGGGTGGTGGAACACTGGAACAGGTTTCTCAGGGAGGTGGTGGAGCCCCTGTGGTTGTAGAGGTGTCCAGTCACCCTGAGCACAGCTTCCAGGACAAGATGTAAGCAGGTGAAGATGTTTATTACATTATACAGCAAAGTTATGTAGTCTATCAGAAGGCACAGATGTGTCACATTTTAAACTGTCATTTTCTACTGGCATGCATGTAATTAAGGCATACAATAGGCTAAAATAGCAAAACAATATTTTAACACATCCAACCAAATTCAGGCAATTTCTCTTCTTCAGTTACAAGATGTTTACATTCTTTTCTGAGTCAAAGACTAAACATTGCCTTCCAAAGCTCTCCAAAAACAGCCCTTGTCCTACAAGCCCCCATCTCTGGAACATTCAAGGGCAAGTTTGATGATGAGCAACCTGATCTAATTGAGGATGTCTCATCATAACTGCATGGGATGACCTTTAACGGTCCCTTCCAACCCAAACAATGCTATGATTCCTGTCTTGTCTTGAATCAGTGAATGGTTCAGAATATACGACCTGACAGGCCCAAGTCTTTCTGCTTCCTTCCACTCTCACCTTATGACAGAGTGGATGTGTCTCGTCTGTTGCAATCTGCTCTTTCTGTTACTCTGTTTTCTTCCTGTTAATTAGTTTCATGAGTAGGTTTGCAGAGTTGTACAGTAACTGTTGTCTGAGTTTTCTTTTTATTTAAAAAACACCAATAATCTGTTCAATTTATTTGCAAGATGTAAAAATTTTGTTTGTTATTGTTTTAGGACACAGCAGGTCAAGAGAGGTACAGAACAATTACTACAGCTTACTACCGGGGTGCAATGGGCTTCATTTTAATGTATGACATCACAAATGAAGAATCTTTCAATGCTGTGCAGGATTGGTGAGTAAAACTTGGAATTCATATTGATTAGCACAAAGATTATTTTATACTACTCACCTGTTGTGACTGTAGATTATTTTGGAAAACTTATTTCTAAATGCAATGCCCAAGCATTCCTATACTGAAGCATATGGTGGAGTTTTTTCTCAAAAGAGACTGAATACTCGTTTTGCATGTAATTTATTGCATCCATTGTGTTTTCTATGATTTCCGCTAAGGTAGTTTATACTACTGAAAACCAGCAACATGCTAGTGTGGAGGCTAAGTGCTAAGATACCAGAAAGTGTTTCATGGGGGGAAAAAAAGGGATACCCTATGCGTGGCATACCTTTTAATTTAATTTTTCATCTTGTTGTTTTTAACTGTAGTTGGTTATGCATTATACTCTTAATCTTGTGACTCAAATGTGAAAGTGGTGATCAAACTTAATAAGAATAGCAGAACCTAAAATAGTTGGCACCTTGTATTTTGTGAATGTCAAAATGCCTCCATGTAAGTATGTCATTTTTATCAGGCATTGATAAGTCAGGTGCCAAACAATCTAAGACATTTTAAGTAGAACTGACTGAAAAGGAAGGCTAGAGTTAATATGAGTGATAGCTTTACAAGTTATTTTGAATCTGAGAGCCTCCTAGTGCTTTGAGTGATTTGGAGAGCATTTGCCATGTACCTGGGCTCTTTTGCATGCTGTTCCCATGGGAGAACTTTGTTTGAAAGAGGATTTTGTTCAGAGTTTGTGTGATTTTATTAGTGGCTTTTAAAAAAAATATTTTAAGATATTCACTAAGGTGTACTTTTGTTTTTACAGTCTCTGACTTAACTGTTGTTGTAGAAAGTGTCACTGGGCATCTTCCCTCTTTATACCTGGATGTACACCTTGGTCTGTGTATGCTATGCCTGTTCATTCACTGCCCTAAAAATAAGAAGTGAGAATCTTATCTTGATTCTGCTCTACCAGAAGCAGGATCTTGTGTGGCCTAATATTTCCTGCATAAACTCTAATAGTCTGGTCACTGGCGCTCCTCTATGCTGATAAAGGTGCAGCTCCAGGGTGTGTGCTCTCCATTGATTAACTGCATGGCTCCACAAAGAATTGCTCTTACAAGCATCTTTTTGCATTTGCCAGAGAATCAGTAAGATAATATGACTAGTATAGAACAGATAACTAGCTTTTGGAGAGTGGTATGCATCTGAGAGGAGTCTCTGCTTGATACTCGAAGAGGAAGACATGTTTGCACACATCATGCTGAGTGCTTGCTGTTGCATATTTGAGTACTGCTCTATTCAACAGCATGATGCAGAATCTCCTGCCTAACAGGAGGTTGCTGAAAGTGTTATTCATAGGTTCTGCTGTGAAAGGTTAGAAAAATCAGTGAATTATAGTGCACCCAACCTTTTGTCTGAACCCAAAGTTGTGGCTGCTAGCATCGCTGCCTCCTGAAGCACTTTCTTTCCCTCTGCTGTTCTTTGTCCATATTTGGATTCTGTTTAATAACTGGGTAACTAGGTGATAATAGCTACCTAGGACCAGCTGTAATCTGCAAATGTCATTGCCCCATCTCATTGCAAACCAGATGGCATACCATGTATTATCCAGCTTCCTTGGACAAACTGCTTCTTTATAGCAAATGTAAACATGAGTACTTATAATTAATTTTCCCACCTGTTTGTTTTCTAGCCTCCTTGTTCTGGTATGATTGGTACTCTGTCTCCTGGTGAAAAGCAACTAGACTACATGTTAACTAACAAAAAGTCCCCTGTAAAATGAAACAAGAAAATATTTAAAAGCTGGAGTTCTTAAATGGTTTGTGAAATACAGCATTTTCCCATCATTTTTATCCAGAAGCTATACAAATAGTTGGTATGTACTATAGAAATTTAGTGGACAGGAGGGAGTGTGTGACTGTGACAAGTGCACCTGCATGATGAAAAGGATGACAGAGGCAGAGTGCCTCACTTGTTAGGATGACATGTAGATTTGCTTATTTTTATTTTGAATTTCATGAGCCCGTTTGCCGCCCTATTGTTCTTCCTCTATTTTATTCCTCCCATCTCACAGCTGATAATTGATTTTCAATATCCCATACCCCAATTTTGGCAACAATTACAAAACTACAGCTTGCTTCAGAGTGGGAGAAATTAAAGAAAACTCACAATTTCCAATACTGCAGAAAAAGCGAGCATGGCTATGTGCATGTGTCTGCATTTGTGCAAGGCATGGGGGAAGGAAGGGAAGCTTTTAAGCCTCCCTGGGGCATAAAATGCCTTTTACCTTTGGTAAATATACCTCTGAAGGCAGTGGTGCCATTTCATATGTGTGCACAATGGTCCAAATCCAAGCTTGAATCACATCAGTTTCAAGGCTTTATCCTGTCTGCAGACAGGACAATAGATCTACAGGTGCCTCTGGGGTTTGGTTTGAAATGTGTGTTGGGATGGTTCTTTAAAAGCAGTTAGTTCAAAGCAGTTGTACTCAAATTGAAAGCCTTCTTTTCAGTCTGAAGTGTGGCTGACATTTTTCCTTTATAATAACTGATAGTCATACTTTTAGACTCCATGCCTAGCTTAGCATGAATCTGTTCAGATGTGAGAAGCTCTATATCTAATTTTACAATTGACATTTTACATTGAAAAAAAAATTATCCATAGCTGTAATTTTTTCTAAACATATTAGCACCGAGGTGACCTAATTGTGGCCTTCCAAAATCTGAAGGGGGCCTACAAGAAGGCTGGGAAGGTACTTCTTAGGATATCAGGTAGTGATAGGACTAGGGGGAATGGAATGAAGCTGGATTCAGGCTGGATGTGAGGAGCAAGTTCTTCATTGTGAGAGTGGTGAAGCCCTGGAATGGGTTGTCCAGGGAGGTGGTTGAGGCCCCGTCCCTGGAGTTGTTTAAGACCAGGCTGGATGAGGCTCTGGCCAGCCTGATCTAGTGTGAGGTGTCCCTGCCCGTGGTAGGGGGCTTGGAGCTAGATGATCCTTGTGGTCCCTTCCAACCCTGACTGATTCTGTGATTCTATAATATATGCAACAATATAGTAACTAAGCATACAGCTCTGTGAGACTGAGAAAGGGTTTTGTCTAACAGCTTAGACACATAACTTGAAAGCCCAATAAACTTCAACTATACTGCAGACACTTTAGAAAACATTCATAACTTGCCCTCCTTAATTAAAATAAAAACCCTTAAAAATTGCAAATATGATAACACCGGAAGTTGTAAGCTAAATAGAGATTTATTGTGAAATTCAGAGATTTTTGGCATAAGCAATCTTGAGAAATACTTTCTTCTACAGTACATTCAACTGACCTGTGTTTTCTGAATAGCTGTGTCCCAGTATGGTTTCATATGTGCTGCAATAGGTGCTGTTTAAATGAGCCTAGCCTGCAGACAGTTCAGATTCTCTCACAATATTGACAGACCTTTAATATTTTTTTTACCATTTGGACATTTTTCATATAATCTATTGTGGTGGATTGAAGGGCCAATCCTTCCTTCCCTCACAGCATGGGTAGGAAAAAAATGAGTCTCAAACAAACGGATTGTCGAAGTGGTGGAAAGTTTAAATGGAAAAACAGTGAATATTTTACAGGAAACCACAAGCACAGTGACAAAAGAGATCCTAAAGCATACCCAAAAGCATCCCAACACTTCCCTCTCCCCACCTGAGGGTACACCCAAAACCCGCAGGGCTCTTTCTTCCCCCACCCTCTTCCATTGTTAGGCTAATCTCATCTGCCAGATCTGAGATTGCCCTTCCTCCTCCTCCAGGCATTAGGCCTGGCCAAGACCCAAGAGGCCTTGAGATGACTCCCCCTCCATTACCAGACAGGGACCATCTCTATAGGAGCGGTGAGGGAAGAAAGAGGAAGTGCAGGACTTTGCAGGTGGTTTTTGTAGGGTGCAGGACAGTATGGGATGAAATACACAGCTTCCTGTGTCCACCCACTGGCTGGACCCTTGGGACACCGGAGGTGTGTCTTATGTGGCAGTAGCAGAGGGGCACCCAGCCTGAACCACCACATCTATAGACTTTATTAGCTGTTAGTCTAAATGTAAAAAAAAAAAAAAATTATTGAAGACTGAAGGGTATTTCTTTTCAATTTCATATCAGTTTCTGAATGTGTTGCCACTGACAATGATGCCAGCTGCAGTAGTCACGTGACTGAACAGTATTCTCCTTTATAGATACAGATTTTCAGAAGTTCACAAGGACCAACAGATTCTGTTTTTATTCAGGGAGGGTGAATGTGTGCTGAAAATCTGTCTGCTGACAGAAGCAGCAAATCAAACATACTTTGACTCAGCAGTTCTCCTTATGGAGCTCTGCTGAGATTTTGAAGCTGCCTTTTCCAGGGAGCTTTTTCCTTCAGAAATGCAGCTGATGCTTCAAGTTCAAGATGAGTACCTTGCAGTAGCTTAGTGCATATTGGGCATCTGAAAAAGTGCAGATTTGGGGAACATATTTATTTCTTATAAATAAGAACCACTTGTAAGGCATTGTTTTTTGCCTGGACAAGATCTAAATTAGAAACAAGGGATAACCAAAAGCATCTTTTGCTGAATTCTTTAGCCAGCATCCACACATTTCAAGTACTTGGCCTACTGTAATTTGTTTTTCTTTTAACATTCATTCTTATTAGATCTGAAGGGAAAAGACATGAATGTTGAGTGTGGCTCAATACCACTTCAATGCATACTTGTCTTAGTTCTGTTATAATGCCACGGTGGTTTCATTAATTTCTCTTTTATACTACCATCTGTAGCACTTAAATGTATCAGCCTTTTCCATCATTACATTTCAGTAGGAGCTGTTATGTCCCGTTTCCTTCTAGAGGTTCAGTCCGCATAAATTGTTAGTTTTATGGCAGTGATACCTTGTGGTGTGTATGAAGGCTTTGTACTATCTTTGCAAATGCTAGCAATTTAGTATGTTGAGTTCTACAGAAGTACCAGGAAAACAGATATGTCTGAATTGAAGTTAAACCTGTTTTTATAAATACAACTTTTCTAGACTTATAATGACTTAATTGGAGTTGAAGTCCATTTGCTAAGCCAGGATGCTAGACAGGGACAGAAAGCATGTTGTGTATAGTTGTTACCATTCAATTTCAGTTGCCCCTCTGCACCTGAAAACACTGTCCCAACTTAAAAGTGCTTGTGAGGATATGTCTTTGTCATTGTCTGGTGACTCCTGAAGGCACTGCATGAGGAATTAAAAAATTGACAATTCCACATTGCACAGGTCTCATCTTTAATGATATTTTCTTGGGAATCACACAAGGCTGAAGCCTAGGAGGCTTTGAATCATTGAAGTCTTCAGACATTCTGTACTTTCCAGGCATGTCAAGGTCTGCAGAATTGGTTCTTGCTTTTTTGGCATGGAAGACACCATTCTAGGCAAAAGCTTTGATTGCCTTCATGTTTTAAAACTAAAAAGTATTTATAAAAACTTTTAAAATGGATTATGAGTATACCTTTCCTTAAAAAATTCAGAGTGTCTTCCATGAAAGATACTTCGCTTTCCTGTTTCTCTTGCTTTTTCACCTGGTGTTATTTAAACAGCTCCCCCTTATCAGTCTGCTCAGACTCATCAAGTTTGAGAAGATATCAGCTGACAGAATGTACATAATCTA
Source organism: Picus viridis (assembly GCA_033816785.1). Taxonomy (NCBI): domain Eukaryota; kingdom Metazoa; phylum Chordata; class Aves; order Piciformes; family Picidae; genus Picus; species Picus viridis. The sequence continues at coordinate 68,869,292 of CM066606.1, read as the reverse complement.
CTTATTTTATGAAGGAGGCAGAGGCTCAGGACACAACAGGTAATTTGTGACTTTAACAACTATGTTGTGCTGTGTTTACTTCTGTATTTCTGTAGGAACTATTTGCAGAATTTAGTACTGACCAGTATACACTTGGGACAGATGAAAATTAAATTAATTTCAAACTGTGTGTCCTTTATCTGTGCCCATGACACATGGGAGATGGTTATTAGGAGTTGAGTTTGGGCAGAGACAAGAGAGATGAAACAGTAGTCATCAGAAGACCGGTGTAGATCCTGAGCTGTGCAATGTGAGTTCAGCCATTACCAGAAATGTGAGATTTTTTCCCCCTATAATATACATGACTTGAATTAAGTTCTTCAAGGTGTCATTTGAGATTGTTATAAAGTGGAATTTTAAAGAGTGACTATATTCAATGAATTGGAAATGGTTACAAACTGCGCCAGGGGAGATTTAGGCTGGATATTAGGAAGTACTCCTTCACTCAAATTGTAGTCAAACACTGGAATGGTCTGCCCAGGGCAGTAGTGGAGTCACCATCCCTGGAGGTGTTCAAGCAATGTGTAGACCTGGCACTTAGGGACATACTTTAGTGCTGGCACTTCAGTGCTGGGTCAAGGGTTGTTCTGGATGATCTTTGAAGTCTCTTCCAACTTGATATATTCTGTGATTCTGTAATTCAAGATAATATTCAGAATTAAAACTTTTAAAATATAACAATTCATTACAATGTGTATTTTGCAGCTGGATTTACAGGATATGCCAGCACTGTTGTCATTCTGGACAACACTGTGAAACAATAATGTTTTGTTTCATTAAATTATTAGTTTTTACTTTCTTTTAGCACCTCAAGCAAACTGTAAGTTAGAAGCTACAGCTGTAGTGCTCTAGAGATTGTATTTTCTGTCTTCTATCACATCTCTTGTAATAAAGGACATGATGGCATTTCTTGAATTGTTATTAAGTGAAAAAAAATTGAAAATGCATTCATATGTTAATGGGCGAATCTAAAAAGTCCTCAAAGCAAATTAAGCCCATTAAGTTAATGTCAGCACTGCTACATGCACTTCTAAAGGGCATATGTTCTAAATAATACCTTCTTTTTACTTCCACCTCTACAATTTCTGCCTAATATTGATGTTCAGCACATGCTTGTTCTAGAGACAGGCTATTTTTATATTACCTCTCAGTACTAAACACAGTTCTATCATTTAAGAAAAATCCATTCTTTGCTGTGTGTCAGGGAACAAATTTAGAAAGCGCTTCTAGGCAAATTTAGCCTCCATCTCTCTTTGCCAAAATGTACAACCTGACATGCAGCACAATTTGTGCAGTTCTGTGGCAGAGTGCAACCACAAGCCATGAACATCATTTGCAGCATGTGTCCTCAGGAGCTCTGACCAGACACAAGCTGCATTGTGTCCACATGGTGACGCATGCACAGGAGTCTGCCAAGCAGCTAACAGCAACCTCCACACAGCAATGAAGCTTAGTGCTGACTGGAAAAATATTCTAATGGAGCATGCCAATATTAAATTTATTGAGTTGGGCTAGATACATGTTGGGGCCTGGTCTGTCTTGAAGCATTAGCATAAGCAGCTAATTTAGAATGTGCACCGTGATAGAACTCAGAATATGTATTATGATAGCCTTGTAAAAGAACGTGAACTGCTGCCCTGATAAACAGCCTTTGGGAAAGTTAGCAATAAGAAGACATTGTAACACAACAGGGGATGTGAATCTGGGATTGTGAGTCTGGGATTGTGATTCAGTTTGCACAAATGTCAACAACCAACCAGACTGATCAAAAGGGCATGTAGACAGCTCGTGAAGATGCAGAACAGCCTATCATATTGCAGAACAGTGCAAGTATACCATACAAAAGTAGAGCTCATAGTTAATAAAATCGAATGATTTATGCATCATATTCGGTGTTGTGTCATTCCTGTTCCTGCATGGATTTTAAAAGGCCCTGGCAGATACAGAAAGAGATTTAAGTAGCTTCATTGTATTTTTGGCATACAGTTTCAGGCAAGTAGATGCAAGAAGTTGTATATTCATGGATTGTTTCATGTCATTGAGGTTCAACAAGAGCAAGTGCAGGGTTCTGCACCTGTGCCAGAACAATCCTCACACCATCCCTCAGTTTAGGAAGGACATCGAGACACTTGAACGTGTCCACAGAAGGGCAACAAGGCTGGTAAGGGGCCTTGAGCACAAGCCCTGTGAGGAGAGGCTGAGGGAGCTGGGGTTGTTTATCCTGGAGAAGACAAGGCTCAGGGGTGACCTCATTGCTCTCTACAACTGCCTGAAAGGTGGTTGTAGCCAGGAAGGGGTTGGTCTCTTCTCTCTAGCAACCAGCACCAGAACAAGAGGACACAGTCTCAAGCTGCTCCAGGGGAAGTTTAGGCTCGAGGTGAGGAGAAAGTTCTTCACAGAGAGAGTCATTCGTCATTGGAATGGGCTGCCCAGGGTGGTGGTGGGGTCACCATCCCTGGATGTGTTCAAGAGGGGATTGGACATAGCACTTGGTGCCATGGCCTAGTCATGGGGTCGGTGGTGACAGGTTGGACTTGATCTTTGAGGTCTCTTCCAACCTTGGTGATACTGTGATACTATCAGTATGGACTAAGGGATGAGGTGATAGAAAGCAGCCCTGAGGAAAAGGACCTGGGGATGCTGATGGATGAGAAGCTGGACATGAGCAGTGATACAGTTTTCATCAAATTGATAAGCTGGAAATATGATAAAATACGAATTTGGTTTATTAAATATCAGCAATTATTTTTCTGAGCCAATTTGATTCAGGTTTGTTTGCCTGGTCAATGATAGGTTAATTACACACAATAGGATGCTAATAAACAGTAGAATAACTGTCTAGAAAAATCAGAACTTGGAATACAGAGGAACAAACTGGAAACCTCTTACAAGTGAAACAAACAGCAATGCTGCCTCGGGTAGCGAGACGGACCACCTCAAGTTCACAACGGAGCTAGCCAACAGGCAAACAACCTGTGAACCTTAGACATAACCAGGTCAATTAGCATAAGTTACTCACGAACCAACGATATGTTAACTACCAAAACCTTTGTGGGATGAAACAATGCTATAAATTTGTAGTTGTAATCCAAAGGGCAGAAATAATCCAAAGGTAGTACCCAAAATTAGAGGATGTAAGAGAGAGTGAGACATGCTGCTGTGGCGAAGGCACATAGGCAGTATGCTGCTAGGACAAAAGAAGCTAATTGCCCTGAAGACAGGAGCAAGGATGTGCTTGTCGCTGCCTTGAATCCCATTAACGAATGGGACCCTGCAAAATGAGGAGGGGGAAGAAAGGGCAGTGGCTCAAACAGGTTTAGGTGGCTTATTAATGCCTCTTCCAAGACAAGCAGACAGTGTGTGCTTGCAGCTCAGAAGGCCAATTGCATCCTGGGCTGCATCAAAAGATGTGTTGTCAGCAGATCCAGAGAGGTGATACTGCCACTTTACTCTGCTCTAGTGACACCTCACCTGAAGTACTGCATCCAGGTCTGGAGCCTTCAGTATAAGAAGGACATGGACCTGATGGAGTGGGTCCAGAGGAGGGCCACAAACAAGATCAGGGGGTTGGAGCACCTCAGCTACAAAGACAGGCTGAGGGCACTGAAGTTGTTCAGCCTGGAAAACAGGAGGCTCCAGTGAGACCTAATACCTGAAGGGGGCCTACAAGAAGGATGGAAAGAGACTGTTTACAAAGGCCTGTGGTGACAGGACAAGGTTAGGGGCTTCAAACTAGAGAAGAACAGATTTAATTTGGATGTTAGGAACAGGTTCTTATATCCTATGATGGTGGTAGAGTATTGGAACAGGTTGCCTGAAGAGGTGGTTGGGGCCCCATACCTGGAGATATTTAAAGTGGGGGTTGACAAGGCTCTGGGCTGCCTGATCTAGTTGAGGATGCCCCTGCTTACTGCAGATGGTGTTGGACTAGGTGACCATCAGAAATCCCCTCCAGCCTGGACCGTTCTATGACTCTCCTATTTAAAACAAAATGTAGATATTGTTCAAATTATATTCTGTGAAAAGAATGGAGTAAAACTGAAAGATGAATATTTAAAAAGAATCACACTTTGGTGGGTTTATTTTGTTTGGGTTTTTTTTTTGTTTGGTTGGTTTGGTTTGGTTTGTTGTTTTGTTGTTTTTTTTTTCATGTGCATCTGTCTTCTGCACAGTGGATAAACATAAGGGGAAAAGGAACTGGTATTCCTTACAAACAAAACCAGACAAAACTACATTTTAACATTTAAAATGTTTTGGTTTTAATTTCATGACTTGTACAGTTTCCCTCTTAATGTTAATTATTGGAAATGGACATTTGCTATACGCAAAATATCAGTAAAATTCTTTTCACTTTTTCTCATCCTTTCACTTTTTATTCCCATAAGTCCTAAGGGATTTGTCAGTGACAAATTGGACATTTGTGGAAAAAAACACCTCACTCAAAACAGTATCAATAAATTTAGCAAAAAGTTATTCTCGGTGGAACAAATTTGTTTTAAAATATTTAAACAAAACTCTCTATCCCAAGTCTGTTTGTTTGGCTCTTTTTCACCTGTGGTTTGGTATGAAACTCCTGAGGTAGAGAGAGTATTCTCTGAAATGACGTCTTGTATTTTGTCTGAAAAGTCTATCACCAAATTTTGGTTCACAAATGCTAAACCGATGCTATCTCAAACCGCCTACATGGTTTCTAATTTCATAAACCCACTCCAGAGTCTTCCACAATATTTGTCCCAGCATAGCCAAAAAGAGTATCTCCAGACTTGAAACTCACGGGCAGACCATATCACAGAACCACAGAATCACAGAATATCCAGTTTGGAAGGGACCTCTGGAGATCATCTAATCCAATGCCCCTGCTAATGCAGGCACACATAGATGAAGTTGCACAGAAACTTCTCCAGTCAAGTTTTGAATCTTTTAAGAGGAGGAGACTCCACAGCCTCTCTGGGCAGCCTGTTCCAGTGCTCCATCACCCTCAAAGTAAAAAAGTTCTTCCTTATGTTTAGGTGAAATTTCCTGGATTCTAGTTTGTGCTCATGCCCCTTATCCTGTTACTGGCAACTATTGAAAAGAGTGTGGCTCCATCATCTTCACCCCTACCTTTGATATATTTGTAAGCACTGATAGAATCCCTCTCAATCTTCTCCCAGCTAAGCAGCACCAGGTGTCTCATAGTTCCTTAACAGAGAAATGCTTCAGTCCCCTTATCATCTTTGGAGCCCTTTGTTGGATTGTTTCCAGTAGTTCCCCATCTCTCTTGAACTGGGGAGCCCAGAAGTGGATGCAATACTTCAGGTGTGGTCTCACCAGGGCAGATTAGAGTGAAGTGAGAGCATCCTTCAGCATGCTGGATACGCTCTTCTTGATACACCCAGGATTCCGTTGGCTTTCTTGACTGCAGAAGCACCCTGTTGGCTCATGGTTGACTTCTTCACCAGGACTTCCAGGTCAAGGCATGCTCTCAGATATATCCCTAGAGATTGAAGGATATACTGCAAATGAGTCTTACAAAAAACCCAAAACAAACGAAACGAAACAACAACAGCAACAACAACAAACACCAGAAAAACGCCACCCACAAAACCCACACAACCAAAAAACCCAAGTTAAAACGTACCCAAACTATCTGTGGTGACAGGAAAGTGTTGCAAATAGGTAGTTCTATGTTTTTCAATACAGGTTTCTCTATTTTGCAGCAGATCACTCATGACAGACCAACAGAAAATACCCAATGTCACCTAAAGTATTTATTTGTTGCTCTAAGTTTTGGATGTAACAGAAGATAACTTACTAGTCTCCCATCACTGACATTACCAAATTCATGGTTTGTCTGAAAAACCCTCCCTGACCAGAAATGAACACATATCTGGGTTGGTTTGTTTGTTTTAAATCCTCTTCCTGGTAACAAACCTGATGTTAGGCTTAGACAGCACACTAGCCTTTGATGAAGATACCACACTAGCACACACATTTCTTTGATGAAGATATTTTCTTACCTTTTCCTTTCTGCTAAACATTGAATTTAAATATTCATGTTACACATGGAAATTCATGCAAATCTTATCTAAGTGGGTTTTATCTTTAAAATAATAAACCTTTGATTTAAAAGTTCAAACCACATCATAACTTTACTGTCCAAAAAAAAAACAAGTTTCATGCATTGTAGCAGTTAATCAGAAAAGACAGCTGTTAAGTTTTCATGACATTTTTCATTCTTTCCTGTGTTCTCAAACCACAGTAAGAAACACAGCTGTGGAACTGAAATTACCCACATGTAGTTCTCGCTCCTATTATTGGCCCTTGTGCACCTTTCAGTCATTTTGCTGTGGGACACTGAGCACTTCTGCAGAAGGTTCTACACTTCCCTTGAACTTCCTTCTGTGCTATTTTCTTAGATACTAGGCAGCCATCTGTTATCAGGGTGTTCATTCAGCTGTCCTCAGTGACATCAAACCATATTAATGCTTCCAGTGGGGAGTCTAATAAGAAAAGGAAATAAATATTGCTGGATAGAATTCTTTCAGGCTGTCTTTGTTTTCTTTCAAATCTGAAACTAGACAGCACAATCATGAAGCTGTTAACAGCAATCATTCACCCAGATCCTGTCCAGTCACTGGCAGCTGAGTGGAGCTCCTCGGTGTTACTTGTCTCAGTAATATACTTCAGAAATTCACCAGCAAGATTAAGTCACCATTGACTTCCACTGAACCTAGCTGTCCTATTCAGCCACTGAGTGGCTGAAATAGCTGTCTATACTTGTAATTTATTTTTTAATTACTTAAGAAAAAAATTATTTTTCTAATTTCAGCTGGTATGAGAGTTGATTAGGACTTGTCTTTACCATAACTAGACATGACTTACTGCAGCATCATGGATTGGTGCTGTTGGCACCAGCTGCAGACTACATCATGGCTTGCTCTACAGCCTCCCTCCACCCCTATAGATTAGAGCTGCAGTTCTAGAAATTAATTTCTTCTCTGCATCACTCCTTTCCTAGACACTTTTAATCTCACTTATAAAAATGTGGCAGTCTTGTCTGATAGAAAAAACACCAATATCTTTTATTTGAGAAAACATGAGAAACTAAGAGATCATGCCTGATTCCTATCTACAGCTAACAAGAAGAGTGGTCTGTCTCAGCTGTCAACATACTTCAGTTCTAATTCCCATGTGTGGCAGAATTATCCTCTAGGTCCTGAGTTTCTATGGATTGCTCTTTATGGTCATGCAGCAAGAAACAGAACATTCCCATTTTGTTGCCTGCAATCGCTCCGGTAGTAACTGAACAGCACATCAATAATTAATAATAGTGCAGATGTGACAATGTAAACTTAAACTTGTTTTGATGTGCTGGAAATTTCATAGTGGAGTTTCATTGCATATCTGATGAGGCAATATAGATACCCAGCCATACAGATAACTGTTGTTAAGGAGGTGTCTTTTGTTCCATACTAGATACTCCTCTTTATTCAGATATGGTCACCAAGGGTAACACTGAAGTAGATGAAAGCAAACCAGATGATCAGATTAACATCCTAATGCTGCCATGTTGAACTGCTACCCATTAATTAGACTGTACTGAGATTTTCTTAATGAGATTTTCAGTTTTGCCTGTGTTTCCTATGATAATGCTTGTATTTTTCAAAAGGTTAAAGTGGAAAAGGCCTCTGAGAGGCCAGTGGTGAGCTGCTGTGGTTTACCAGGGAGATAAGCAAACTTAAGAATGGTAATACAACTGTATGCTCGAAGATATGAGTGATTTCAATGTTTAGTTTCATCTGTCTCTTTATTTTACAGAGAGACAAGTCAACCACAAAAGAAAGAAAATGTACGATGTTATTATCAACACAATATTTATCATATGGCAATCATAGTTTTATTTGCTGCATGGCAATGAATATACTCTTTTTATCTTCCTGTAACTGTGCATGTCACTCAGTGTTTCCAAATGAAAGGTCTGCTGCCAGCCAACAACATGTGAGTCTTTATCAGTGGCTCAGTAATGTCCCTAAACAGTTCCCATTCTAACCTCAGGTTGCAGAAGACTTACTTTTTTCTCTGTACTCTAAACTGATACTCTTCAGGTGAATGTGATGACACCTGCACCAAACTCAAACCTTGACATTTTCTGAAGGATCAGTTCCTTTGGGGGATTTCAGATCTGCAGTTATCTTCTGTGGATTGTGATGTATTCAGCAGCACTAGAGGTTCGTTCACGCAGCCCGAGGGTTATTTGTTCAACAAGCCAACAGAACTGAGAACATGGAAGACAGCAGCAGAGCAGTGCACAGCCTTGTGGACAGTCTGAAGAGTTTTAACAGAGTTCCCTCTTGCTCATAACCTTAGAGAATGGCTTAGGTTGGAAGGGACCTTAGAGATCATCTACCCCAAACCCCCTGCCATAGGCAGAGACACCTCTCAACTAGACCAGGTTGCTTAAGGCCTCATCCAACCTGGCCTCAAACACCTCCAGGGAGGGAGCATCCACAACCTCCCTGAACAACATATTCCAGTCTCTCACCCTCCTTGTACTGAAGAACTTCTTCCTAAGATCCAGCGTAATCCTGCTCTTCCTCAGCTTAAAACCATTCCTCCATGTCCTATAGCTAGAAACCCTTATGAAAACTCTCCAATTTTCCTGTAGGATCCCTTCAGGTACTGGAACACAGCTATACGGTCCCCCCGTAGCCTTCTCTTCTCCAAGCTGAACAACCCTAACTCCCTCAGTCTGTCCTCACAGCAGAGGACCTTCCTTGCCTCTACTCCCCTTGGGCCACTCCCTTTCTCCTTTTGGCTCCTCTTCTTTTAATTCCTCTTTTCCTCTGCATTTGATTTCAGCATTGCTTGTGTAGAGTGTCAAGTACTGTTAGTTTTAAATGGCCATAGTTATGAGAGAAACAAGCTGTATGTAGGTAAGTACAACAAATTTTTCTGGAATTGAATCCTCTGAGCAATCAGGGAAAGTGCTGTCAACATTCTTATATTTAAACCCAAACTGCAAAGTAACCTACCAATTGTGGCTATTTTCAAGCATAAATAAGTGCTGTTTAGGTGTGGCATGCAACACCCTGTGATGGAGAGGTTATTAATTATGAAGTATGAAATATGAAAATTAAGTTTTAATACTAAAAATTACTAATAACCAATCACTATTTTATATACAGATTCTAGTGCATGATTGTGGGATATATCCCATAATTAGTCTCATGTAACAATTTTGAGCTCAATTATTTACAGAATTTCAATTAAAGAACAAAGGGTGCAATTCTGCCACTTGCCCACCAGATGGCAACTCGACAAGATGCTTGGGGTGCTTTAACTATATACAAGGAAGAGTTACAATGTCAGAGGCTTAAGCTAGGAACTGTCACACAAGCTAGACGTGGGAGGCTGAGGCTGGGACTGAAAGCTGCTGGCAGACCCGTGGTGGGGCTTCCCTCTGGATGGTGACAGGGGGTAGCCTTCTCCTCCAGCAGCAGAGGGGGGGATGTACATAGACTTCTGTCAGTCGGCAGTCCCCTTAGGGATTGGGCTTGCAGGGCCGGTGCTGGCTCCCTGGGGAGCAGCCCTGGTGGGGTCACCCCGGCAGGATGGAGCCATGATTCCCTGTAGGCGGCCTCGAATATCTCCAATCCTGTGATGTGGCAGGCAGGGCCAGACCCTCTGGGGGTTGGGCTGGCAGCAGTGGGCCCTTATGGGGTCAGCCCGCGCTGTAGGGGACAAGCTGCAGAGCAGCGGTTCCTTTCAGCTCAGCTCAAATGGAGTGAGTGATGCCTATTCTTGTCAGCAACTGCTTTCATCTTTCTAAGGTTACAAGGCAGTCATTTGTACAGGACACTCATAGGTAGGCCAACTTTGAGTTACCCTGGCATTAAGGGCTGCGGAGTGGCTACTCATTTCTTTTCTCCCATGAACAGCAGGGCCTCACAGGATGTGAATAGTTCCTGTTTCACAAGCTAGTACCCACACTGTTGTGGGTTGTCAGACTGCTGCTTTAAGGCTGTGGCAGACATTTGGACTGCCAAGATTTGGGCTAGTCCTGAATCCCTGTCAACTAGACAGTCTTACCCTCGGGGGTGCTAAGGCATGGCAGGCTCTCTTACCATCCAGTGCAGCGCCAATATGGCACTGGCTGCCTGTGGCTTCCGCAACAGACCCTGCTTTGCAAATTTCCAGGTCTGAGGCTTGGCAGCCCTTCCCAGTTGCTGGCTTCCCTCCATTCTGCAGAGGCCAGTAGTTTTCTTGCATGTGAAATGAGAAGACTTACTAGCAATAAGCTTAATAGTAAAACAATGAGTTTACTAGCTTGGGCAAAAGGAGCAGAGAGAGTGACTTGTTTACAAGTTGGGGTAATACTAGTTTCTCGAGGCTGGATTTGGCCAATGGGCAATCTTGTCCACAGACAGATTTAGCCTATAGAATGTGTGAAGCTAGAATTATGCCCTTACTTGGCAGGAGCAAGAGCATCCCATGTGATGGCATTTGTTTACCCCTTAGTAGTCAACTTGGGGTTGTTTGTGCAGGCTGGCTGGTGCCCTGGGCCTTTGTCCCACTCAGCTCTGGGCTAAGTGCCCACTCCGGAAAGGACGGTGGAAGGGGTGGATGTGGCCAAACATGTTGGGACAAGTTTTACAGTACTTGGGGCATAATTCTGGGCATGTGGTTCCTTCATCACATGCCTCCCTCATGGTCTCAACATTTGTGGGCACCAGGCTAGATACAACCTTCCTCACTGGGTTTGAAAGTCCCAAAACAGGGAAGCATAACAGCACCCAGAATAAAGTCTGTAAAATTAACTGGTTACAGGTCCCAGATGGGGAACCTGGATAGGAGATGCTGCTTTGGTGGGCAGAGACACCCCTACCATCAGGTGTATCTCCTGAGGACTGAGGGACTTTTCTTCTTTGATATGATTCTTGAGTCTAGATTATGATAATTACATTGATACAGCAAATCATGTATTAAGACCTGATCCAGTCTGCAGAATGCCTGAGTATTTAGAAAACATACATAAACTTAAGGTCTAAGTGATTAGAAATCTTAGGTTGTATTATAAATGCTGTAGTATGTTATCATGGTGGTTCTAGACTGTACTACATTTATTCTGTTTGTAGAATCCCTGTGCCATTCTAATTACAAACTCTTTGCTATACTATTCATAAAACTCTATAGGGGCAATAAAGCTTTAATTGCAACTATGGTTTAGAGGCATCAGCATTCTGCCAAAGAGCCCAGAAAGAGTTTGTCTGTTCCTTTAAGTGTTAAGTGAGAGCATGTTAAAATCAAATAAACATTTCTGAACTTCCAGATTTATAAATATGGAGTTATTATAAAATAAGGAAAAATAAGGGAAAATATGTTGTTAATCTAAAGTAGAGATTCTGTTTTTACTTAGTGCTCAGTGAGGTGGATTGTGAACTGGTTGAAGGGAAGAAGTCAAAGAGTTGTGGTCAGTGGGAAAGAGTCTAGTTGGAGGCCTGTGTCTAGTGGAGTCCCTCAGGGGTCAGTACTGGGACCAGTACTATTCAGTATATTCATCAGTGACCTGGATGAGGGCACTGCCATCAAGTTTGCTGATGACAAAAAACTGGGTGGAGTGGCTGACACACTGGACGGTTGTGTGGCCATTCAGTGATACTTAGACTGGAGGGTTGGGCAGGGAGAAATGTAATGAAGTTCAACAAGGGCAAGTGTACAATCTTGCACCTGGGAAAGAATCCCATGTATCAGTATAGGTTGGGGACTGACCTGCTGGAGAGCAGTGAAGGTGGAAAGGACCTGGGGGTCCTGGTGGATGGAAGGTGTCCAAGAAGGCCAATGGTATCCTGGGTTGTATTAGAAGGGGTGTGGTCAGTAGGTCAAAAGAGGTTCTCCTCCCCTCTACTCTGACCTGATGAGGCTGCATCTGGAATATTGTGTCCAGTTCTGGTCCCTTCATCTCAAAAAGGACAGGGAACTGCTTGAAAGAATCCAGTGCAGAGACACAAAATTAATTATGGAGTGGAACAGCTTCTTTATGAGGAAAGACTGAGGGAGCTGGAGCTCTTTAGTTTGGAGAGGAGGAGACTGAGGGGTGACCTCATTGATGTTTATAAGTATGTAAAGGGTGAATGCCAAGAGAATGGAGTCAGGCTTTTCTTAGTGACATGCAATGACAGGACAAGGGGCAATGAGTGGAAGTTGAGGCATAAGAAGTTCCATGTAAACGTGAGGAGATTTTTTTTTTTACTGTGAGGGTACCAGAACACTGGAACAGGCTGCCCAGGGGGGTTGTGGAGTCTCCCTCTCTGGAGATACTCAAAACCTGCCTGGATGCATTTCTGCTCTGGCAGGGGTGTTAGACTAGATGATCTTTTAAGGTCCCTTCCAGCCCCTAACATTCTGTGAGTTTGTGATTCACTCATGTCTCACGTAATCAGGAGGCACTAGGACCTTCTCAGGAGAGTGCGTAGGACAGGAAAGTCTGTCTTCTGTATGGGCCAAGGTTTTGTGTGTTTATTTAACAGTCTTCAGCAGAAAAGACACTTTGACATCACCTAATTTCTCCAGACATTGTCTGATACTCTTCCAGAAGTAGCAGTGAAACAAGGAGCTTTTGGAGGTCACAAGCTACGTATAAAACTCCCCAGAAGGGCCGGAGAAGGAACTATCTTTCTCCTGTAATCCTTCTCTGTTCTGGCCACCAAAGCACTGAGGATCATCTCAGTTGCTGTTGCCTTTACTGTATGATGCAATCTGCACATAAAGATGCACCCTTACTGAAATGCCCCAGCGAGATTCTGGTTTAATGCTATGCAGTGCTTAGTTCATGTAGTACAGACTTTAAATATATATTGTTCCTGCAAAGTCATTTTAGTTTTCCTTGTGACAAAACCCAGTACACATAGCCTCAGAAATTCAGGTATTTTCCTTTAAGTAGTCAGGGAGTGACAACTCAGTGATAAAATGACAAGTGTTTCATCTGTATGTTAGAGCCTCAACAGTAGCTTGTGAACTGTGGTTTCAGTGGAGTTGGAGAAAGAATTAAAATGCACTAGGTCTGTGCATAACTCTTGGAAACATTGAGCAAAGCATGTAAAAGCAGATGTGGCTGCCTATCAGATCAGCACTAACTCTGCAAGGGTTAAATAGAGACCTCACTCCATCCTTTCCTCTTTCTTGTTGCAATTGGGATTTTGAAAAAAAAAGACAGCTAAAAGTTGATTCACACAGGAAATAATCAGAAGAGTTACAGATGTCCAATGTTCACAGTAGGGAAGGTTTTCATCAGCTCTCTCCTCCCCTCTGTTTGTAGCAAACAAGCTCTGCCATGAGTTCATACCATAAAAGGGAATAACTCCAAAGGGAAGAACAAATCAATGTATTTTCTCATGAACAGCCTCCTGTCATTTGGAATATAATCTCTACAGTGCTTTGTTTACAGCAAGTGAAAAGAAAGTGTTATATCAAAAAAAAAAAAAAAGAAAGAGAGAATGGCTCCCTTGTAAAACTATAGTGCTGACAAAACTGATTTCAGGCCCATTTTGACAGAGACAGGTCTGCAGGAGATCCCCCGTTTTTCTGTATCTCCATTTTAAACTCTCACTTTCAGACACACACTACGCAACAAAACTAGCATCTGTCATGTGAGATGTTTTCCTGGTTTTCCTGGAGGGCAAAACTCTGTAGAAGATCCATTTTAATTAAACACATAAAATTTGCACTTAGCTACGTGCATACATTGGAAAAAGCAAAGTGTACTAAAGAAAGCAAAAATAAAGAAAAGAAATCAAATAAATTCTGTTTTGAAACAAAAGGGAAAACAGGACTCTGGCAGGTTCTGCTGCTAGTCAGAGTAGTTTGCATATTACAGCTCTCTTGCTACAAACAAGCAGATAATAACTGAATGTTATGACCTCTGGGAGAAAACAAAATATGAACCAGTCAGAAAAGATGAAAACCTTCCTTTGTTGTAATATTTAATAGCAGCCTCTTCAGTTTGACTTGCTGAAAGAGAACTGGCATACACGTTATTAAGACTCACTGATAAGTCACCCACAAGAAACCTGCAGCTGCAATGGTATTGAAAAAAAAAAAAAAAAAAAAAACAGAAAAAACATAGATAAAAACTCCATGTGTGAAAGATGTGGAAAAGTTGGGAGAAATAATAAATATCACATTTGTGTTTCTATTTTTAGGTGCACAAATTGAAATTAACCTCTCTGCTTAGTACAGCCCTTTATAATTCACATTTTGCCAGAGCTTTTAAAATAAAAATGCTCAAGACTTTGCATAGCACTTCAGGTTATATTTCTAAGCAAATTTAAAGACATTTCCTTCACAGATCATGGAAAATATTCATCTAAATACAAATACGTATTGGTTTCTTATAATCTTCACAGATTTTTATTGTCTATATGTGTATATTTAAGTGACTGGACAGGAATATAAGTTTTAAAAAAGTAACAGAAAATGTACAGGAAATGTTGCCTCTAACTGAAAATTCGTACAGTACCTGTTAATAGAGATTTATATTCTGAAAGTTATAGGTGTTCCAAATACCTTTTCTGTCTCCATGGAGACTCTTCGCTAGGTTAGTTACTGCAGTCAAAGCTTAGATATATAAACAAAAGTGTGGGTACAATTGCTAGAGGGGAAGTTTGGGTTTATCCAGGGTTGTTAAAGAGCTTTTCATACTGTCTACCACAGCAAAAGTCTTCTGGATGCATTGTGTTACTAAGAAAACAAAACCTTCTTTTTTATTATTAATATTTAAGTAAAGGTTTTAAAATTTAAATTGTTATTTAAATTTCTTCAATTTTTTGCCTTCCCAAAGGAGAGAAATTCAAGGGTTCCTATTTTCAAGAAATTTGGGACATATTACAAGCTCTTTTATAATTACTATCTAAACTGCAAGCCTTGAGCTAAAGCTTAATTTAATTCCAATTCTATACATAAATACTCTTTCCTAAGAGTGACACAATGAAAATCCAGTCAGAGCTTATATGAGCTGTCCTACCAGCTTAATGTGAAATGTCCCAGGAATCAGAAAGGAAATGTGCAAGGAGGGTTACAAAAGTGTGTCTCTCTTCTAGAGACCAGAAGTGCTGTCCTACACAGCAAACAGGGAGTGCAAGAAGAGAGAGCAAATTATCTGATGCCCTGTTTCCATTTTGGAGAGGATGGTGAAATTCCGAATTGACAGAAAGGTTTTAACAGAAGGGCTCTGAAAAAGAAGCAGGCCCTCCAAATCAGCCAAGGAGCAGGAAATGTGTCTGTTTAGAGTGATAGTTATGTTGTAAAGCAGATATATTTCTGCTAGAGAATGACTGGAAGGTAATTGGACATCCTTCAGAGCTTTCCTTATCAGATTCTGCACATTGGCCACAACAACCCCAGGCAGTGCTACAGGCTGGGGTCAGAGTGGCTGGAGAGTGGCCAGGCAGAGAGGGACCTGAGGGTACTGGTTGATTGTAGGCTGAATATGAGCCTGCAGTGTGCCCAGGCAGCCAAGAAGGCCAATGGCATCCTGGCTTGCATCAGGAACAGTGTGGCCAGCAGGAGCAGGGAGGTCATTCTGCCCCTGTACACTGCACTGGTTAGGCCGCACCTTGAGTACTGTGTCCAGTTCTGGGCCCCTCAGTTTAGGAAGGATGTTGACTTGCTGGAACGTGTCCAGAGAAGGGCAACAAAGCTGGTGAGGGGTTTGGAACACAAGGCCTATGAGGAAAGGCTGAGGGAGCTGGGGTTGCTTAGCCTGGAGGAGACTGAGGGGCCACCTTCTTGCTCTCTACAACTACCTGAAGGGAGGTTGTAGCCAGGCAGAGGCTGGCCTCTTCTCCCAGGCAGCCAGCACCAGAACAAGAGGACACAGTCTCAGGCTGTGCCAGGGCAGGTTTAGGCTGGATGTTAGGAAGAAGTTCTACACGGAGAGAGTGATTGGCCATTGGAATGGGCTGCCCATGGAGGTGGTGGAGTCACCTTCACTGGAGGTGTTCAGGAGAAGACTTGATGGGGTGCTTGGCTGTATGGTCTAGTTGTTGGGTGGGTTGGATTGTTTGATGGGTTGGACGCGATGATCTTGAAGGTCTCTTCCAACCTGGTGTATTGTATTGTATTGTATTATTCTGCACCGAGTGAAGGGCAGTGGCTCTTGGTGAGGAGCATAGTTCTCACAGTGGGAATGGAGGACACAGCGTTGTGGGAGGCACTGCAGGGATCTTTGGGAACCAGCACATGCCACCGATTAGAGGGAACTGAGTGAGGGCTGGGGAATGAGACAGTGTGGATAGGCCCCCACAGTGTGAACAACTGTGACTGCATGGAGCAGGAAGGCTCAGACACCAAACTCACTGGGGAACTGCTGCTGGAAGTTTGTCTTTATTTAGTATTTCTGGTGCAGATCTTCATTTACCTCGTGCTGAGTTGTCTCCCTAGTCTCCACTGCAGCTCTTTAAAACAAATTTCTCACTACTCTCCATGCCCTTTATCCAATTATTTTAATTTCCATTGGTGCTGATAGTTTTTCTTCAATGCCAGCATCTTTTGAGATTCCTTTTCCAAAACCAGGATTTACATTCTCTTCCCTTAACTGGTGAAAGATTTCATGGGAAGGGATGAAAAACAAGAAGGAAAAGGGATTTTGCTAGAAAGGAGAACAATGCTGCAGACAGAGAGCACTTCATGAAAAAGAATGAGGTTTGTAAAATATATTGTTAAAAGTCTTGGAATGGTTTTGCTTTCACTTAGGGTCTTCCAGAGTCCTAAGTGAAATGTTCAGTGTGTATGTGAACACATACAAATTGCTGGAAATTCTCTGAAAATACTCTTTTGCATTTCAGTCTCATTATATGTAATAAACTCCTGAAGATGACTTTTTAACAATGAATATTATCTTGAGAACTGTGCGGTAAAAGACCAAACAAATGTTTCGCTATTGATTTGGTATATTCATGGACAAAACTGAAGCTAGTAATGACAGGCCTTTCTCCACAGAATAACTGTTTGAGTACTAAGGACTAGAATGCACTTTGGAAACATGATCATCTTTAAACATCAAAGAACAGTGTTATTCAAGAAGTGCTGGGATGGCTTGCAGAAGCACAGTTATCCCCACTGGTTTGGGCAGCACCCTGCTGTAAGAACACAGTCATCTCTTCTACCTGAGATCTCCTAGGATCCCATTGGCCTTCTTGGCCACAAGGCCACAGGATAAATTGTTGTCTACCAGGAGTCCCAGGTCCTTCTCCACAGGTCTGCTCTCTGGGAGATCACCTCCTAACATGTACTGGTGCAGTTTATTTTTCCTTCCCAGGTGCAGGACGCTGCACTTACCCTTTTGATCCTCATTAGGTTCCTCTCTGCCCAGCTCTCCAGTCTGTCCAAGTCTCACTGAATGGCCTCATAGCCTTCAGGTGTATAAGCCAAGCCTCCCAGTTTGGTATCATCAGCAACCTTGCTGAGGAGACACTGTGCCCTCATCAATGTGATTGATGAAGATGTTGAACATGACGACACCCAGCACAGATCCCCAGAGGAATCAAATACATTATATGTAGGTGGGTTTTGCCTTTTTCAAGGCAAAGGTCTTCTGCCATGCACCAAAACACAGTATATTCAAACCAATTCTTGCATTTTATTTTCTTTAATAAAGGTGTTGCAGAAAATTACTAAAAAATAATCTTTAAAAACTTATTTGTTGAGGCAAATTATAATGGAAGCTCATTCTTATTTCATAGGATATGTGATTGATTGGGTGTCTGTCCTGGTTTGAGTTAGAACAGAAATAGTTTTGTTCAGTGATTTTACTTTTCAGCTCAGTCTCTTCTAAGTAACTGCACTTTCTGAAGTTAGCAGCGTGTTTTCACAGACAACATCTGCTTCTGGAAGTGAAAACACTCTGTGTTTATAGTTACTACTGAGAACAGGAGTGCAGAAAGGCTTCTGCTTATACTTATTCCTATGGAGACTAAGGTCCCCATGTACCACATTAGACGTGCAGAAAGTAAAAGGCTTCACCTTCAAGGAGGAGCATACAGTAAAGGGGAACCTATTTTGACCAGCTGGGTATTTCATTCCATATATGTCACACTCGATAAAAAGCTGAAGGATCACAATGGTCAAGCTGTCTTCCTCAGTGGATGGTATCTAAGAAGGACTCTGTCCATTTTGTCTTGTATCCCAATCTGTGTGTTCCTGAATCTAGTTGCATAATCCATCTCTGGATGGTTCCCATTGGTCACTGACTCCAGTCTGGGGCTTCCCCAGTGCGTCAGTGGCGACCGTGTATTAATTGCAGGAGGGTTGGGTTCCATATTTGGTTCGTATATATTTTTGTATATACTTCATTGTTATTATTATGGAATCACAGAATTAACCAGGTTGGAAAAGACCTTCGAGATCATAAAATCCAACCTATCACCCAACACCATCTAATCAACTAAACCATGGCACTAAGTGCCTCATCCAGTCTCTTTTTAACCACTTACAGGGACAGTGACTCCACCACCTCCCTGGGCAGCCTATTCCAATGGCCAATTCCAATGGTTGTTCTGGCCAATGTGCAGAACCCGGCACTTGGATGTGTTAAATCTCATGCCATTGGATTCTGCCCATCTGTCCAGCCTATCGAGGTCCCTCTGCAGAGCTCTCCTACCCTCTAACAGATCAACAACTGCCCCCAGCTTGGTGTCATCTGCAAACTTACTGCTGACTTACTCAATCCCCTCATCCAGATCATCAATAAAGACGTTGAAGAGGATGGGGCCCAGCACTGATCCCTGGGGGACACCACTAGTGACTGGCTGCCAGCTGCATGTGGCACCATTCACCAGGCAGGTCACCTGATCCTAGAAGGAGATCTGGTTGGTCAGGCAAGACCTGCCCCTCCTAAATCCATGCTGGCTGGGCCTGATCCCTTGGCTATCCTGCAAGTGCTGTGTGATCGCACTCGAGATGACCCGTTCCATAATCTTGCCTGGCACTGAGGTCAGGCTGACAGGCCTGGAATTCCCTGGTTCCTCCTTCTGGCCCTTCTTGTGGATGGGCACCACGTTGGCCAGCTTCCAGTCTTCTGGGACCTCTCCAGTGAGCCAGGACTGCTGAAAAATGATGGAGAGCGGCTTGGCCAGCTCATCTGCCAGCTCTCTCAGCACCCTAGGATGGATCCCATCTGGTCCCATGGACTTGTGGGGATCCAAGCAGCTGAGGAGATCTCTAACTAACCTCTCCTCCTGGAACAGAGGAGACCTATGCTGCTCCCTGGCTCCTTCTGCCAGCTCTGCAGGCCAGCTGTCTGGAAGACGTTCTGCCCTGCTAGTAAAAATTGAGGCAAAGAAGGTGTTAAGTACCTCTGCCTTTTCCTCGTCCTTTGTTACAACGTTCCCCTGCATAGCCTAAATCTACCACAGTCAACAATGACAATGACCTGTCTTACTCCTTACAGAGGAGGTTTTAATGCAGGGGGCAGTTTGACTAGACTTCAGTGACTCCTCTAATCAGGAAGAACTATCATCCTTGCCATTGTCCAGTTCCTCTTGCAGAGCACTGCACCTGTCCTTATCTCTATCTTCATTCTCCTGGCTGTCGAGTCCCAAAGCCCCATTCCTGTTGTGCAATGGCAGTCGGGTAAGTGAGGAGGGGCTAAGGAGGTTCTCACTTTTAGCTTCTGTTTTAGTTTCTTTTCCAGCCCATAAGTCTCTCTCCCTTATTCCCATTGTCTTCCACTTTGGGAAGGGAGAAGGTTTAATAGAAAGTATCTGTCACTAGTCTAATGGCCAGGCCAGCCCTAACCCTTGACAGCATCTTATTCCATGATGTATGAATACATCCAATATGATTCCACATTTTCTATGACTCTTCATCCTGTTAGTAGTGCTTTCTTGTAGAGTCAATGCTGATCTCTCTTTGGCTTGGACTGACTTGGACTAAATAGCCTGATTTCAATTTTCAAGAAAAATTCTTCTCCTTATAGGAAAAGTCACAAGGAGGTGAATAACATCACATGTAACTATTTTGGTATTTGAACATATTTATTGGCTTTATTAAACATCACTGATATGACTAATAATTAAAAAGGCCAGGAAATGCAGCACTTCTTTCTTAGGTGGCAACATTTGAAAGAATAAACAAACACAATACCTTCTGCATGAGAGTCTTAGGGAGAGAAACACTGATGAACACAAGTGTTTGGATTAATTTCTAAGCATTATTAAACCAATCAGTTAATATGGATTTCATTACCTTCATTTTTACTGTATTGCTTTTTTGGAATTCTTTGTTTATGCTGAAGGCATTGTCACACTCTCTTAGGTATGCTTATTTGAAAACTATTGATTCATTACATTGGTTAGTCTACGTGTTCTTTTTTACCCCCATTTTTACAGCCATGGCCACTTTCATGCACATTAGAACCTGATGCAGAGAGCTGTAGTCCTCCAGACTATTAAAATCATGGTTTAAGTGTATTTTGCATTCTCATTTTCATCAATAGCTAATGCCATCATGGATGCAATCAACCAATTGTTCCTAATTAAGTGCCTGAAAAATATGAATGCTTTGAGTATTGCTTAATTAATGCTTAGCAGTTAATCAGCATTTTTAGCATTTCATTTGATTGCCATTTCCTGGTTTATTGTTCGGGGTTTTGTGTGCAGTTTTGTGGTTGTTTTTTTGTTTGGTTGGGTTTTGCTTTGGGTGTTGTTTTTTTTTTGTTTGGGTTTTTTTTAATTGTTATTGTTGTTTTGTTTGTTTGTTTGGGATTTTTTTGTTGGTTTGTTTAAAACTTAATTCTGCATTCATTAAAAAAAATTTAAAAAAGGAGTAAAGTAGGAGTGGAAAGATAGAATTTCCATGGTAGCGTATACATACCTTACCATGGAGTACATTGTTTCCTTCTGAGCCTTAGCAATTAAGTCCACTGGGAATGTCTCTCAGTTTCACTTAGGATTTAGAGGGGGAAGAAGGAAGAAAAAGACATGAAGGAAATCTTTTGGTAAATCAGGTGACCAGTTTTTTGTTGTAGTTGTTCTCTGCACATAAAGCTTTAAATGAGGATATCTGGGGGGATGGAGGTTATTATTTTGGGGGAGCTTTGACTTTTGGGGAAATGACTGTATAGTAAAGCAGAAACAAGCATGAGTGCAAAATAAAATGCCAAAATTAAATGACTGTAAAAAACACAGGCTTAAGAGTCTGAATAGTGAAACTGTGTTTAAGAAGGAAAAGGATAGTTAAAAATAAAAAAAAAAAAAAAAAGAAGTGAGATGCATTTCACTTACTTTGCAGAAATATAATTGAGAAATGAAGTGGTTTTGATGGTCTTTCTTGAGGTCAGCAGCATCAGCTGTACTCATTCCAGCCATTTTCCATTTTGTGAAACTCCCCATGTCTTCACTGATGGCTTAATAAGCCCCAACCATTTTGTGGTAGCTCACCATGGCACAAAGGAGTAGTATTGCTCTGCCTCCAGGCTAGGGGCCATTTAAAGCCAGGCAAGCTATTTCATTCAAGTACTGTGTCCAGTTCTGGGCCCCTCAGTTTAGGAAGGATGTTGACTTGCTGGAGTGTGTCCAGAGAAGGGCAACAAAGTTGGTGAGTGGATTGGAACACAAGCCCTGTGAGGAGAGACTGAGGGAGCTGGGGTTGCTTAGCCTGGAGAAGAGGAAACTGAGGGGTGACCTTCTTGCTCTCTACAACTACCTGAAGGGAGGATGTAGACAGGCAGAGGTTGGTCTCTTCTCCCAGGCAGCCAGCACCAGAACAAGAAGACACAGTCTCAGGCTGTGCCAGGGCAGGTTTAGGCTGGATGTTAGGAAGAAGTTCTACACAGAGAGAGTGATTACCCATTGGAATGGTCTGCCCGTGGAGGTGGTGGAGTCACCATCACTGGAGGTGTTCAGGAGGAGACTTGATAGGGTGCTTGGTTGCATGGTTTAGTTGATTAGGTGATGTTGGATGATAGGTTGGACACGATGATCTTGAAGGTCTCTTCCAACCTGGTTAATTCTATTCTATTCTATTCTATTCTATTCTATTCTATTCTATTCTATTCTATTCTATTCTATTCTATTCTGAAGCAGCAGGAATCTGTCAGCTCATCCAGGACACTGTGGTAGTGAGAAAAGTTCAATTCTCCCCACAAACACAAGAACACAGCTAACTCAGTCGGAGAGGCAAATGGAAAGGCTGTATTTTTACAAGCAAAATGAAATGCAATGAATATATACACAATGTACAGTATTTACAATATATAGAAAAATATACAGGACAGAACGTAACACAGAAAACTCCCTCCAGATGGAGGAGGGTTCCCCCCAAGACCTCCTTTCCCCCCTTCCTCCTTTTTTCCCAAAAAGGATTAGAGAGAAAATGGATATTAAGGGAAATTTTGTCAGTTCAAAGCAGCTGTTAAGGGAAGGAAAAAAAGTTAGTTTCTTATCTCATTAGTCCACAGTCAGTACCACCAAGAACAGAACAGAAAGAAGACAGCTGCACCAACTGAACTCAAATTAAAAATCCCTAAAGTTACATTCCTACTAATCTATCAATGAAATTCATTCATAATTATCTTTGTTTTCCTTCTTACACCAAAACATTCAGCTAGAGTGTTCAGTAGCTGTCTTTTCCTTAAAGGCACAGCCTAAAACTGTCAAAGACGCATTGCAGGGCTGGCTAAGCTTCCTGGACCACCATCATCTTTGACCTAGTCAGCACAGCTTTAGACCTCTGTGAGATGGGGTGCAATAATATAAGCCTGTCCAGTTTTAAACAAATTCCAGATAGATTCTAAGACAAAATGTCATGTTCACAGTAAAAATGTGAAAATATATGACACCTAACGCATGTAACTGTGGAAATGAAAAAACAAAAAGACAAAAAAAAACCCAAACAAAACCACAACGCTGAAAATGAGCTTATTTCTTTCTCGCGATATCTGTTGCTTGACTTTGTTATTAACTAATTGCAGATGCTAATGATATAACCACAGATTTGACAGGGTTGGAAGGGACCTCAAGGATCATCTAGTTCCTATCCCTCTGCCATGGGCAGGGACACTTTCCATCAAATCAGGTTGCTCAGAGCCACAGCCAGCCTGGCCTTAAAAATATCCAGAGATGAGGCATCCACCACCTCCCTAGGCAAGTGCATAGTATCTAGTTATTTTAACACAATACTACGTAATCATGTATCTGTAGCTTAGTGAGCAGTTAGCAAATATACTATAAACTAGAAACAACAAACACAAAGCGCATCCGGTGTTTGATGTCTTGCACACATTGAACAAGACGGAGAGACTTGGTTTTAAAGTATGTGACAGGTCTTAAACCAGGGTGTTGGTTCTCATGGTGATTAAAAGGACATTGCCACTGTATTCCTTGAGAAAATTAAGAAAGTAAGTAATTTACAGACCAGCATTAATGTCGTTTCATTATTTTGGCTATACCTAACATGATTATACATCCAGAGTCATTACTGTCATTTTCAAAAGTGTAATACTGTTAAGGTCACAAGCCCTGGTCCTCATGGGTGATTTCAACCACCCTGACATCTGCTGGAGGGACAACACAGCAAGGCACCAGCAATCCAGGATGTTCCTGGACTGCATAGAAGACTACTTCCTCCTCCAAATGGTAGAGGAACCAACAAGAAAAGGTGCTACGCTGGACCTTGTTCTCACCAAGAGGGAAGGGCTGGTAAGCAATGTGAGGCTCAGAGACTGCCTTGGCTGCTCTGATCATGAAGCAGTTGAATTTCATCTCCTCAGGGCAATCAGGAAGACCTATTCTAAGATTATGACCCTAGACTTTAGGCGTGCAGACTTTGGTCGCTTCAGGGATCTGCTAGACAAAGTGTCCTGGGATGAAGCCCTGGAGGGAAGAGGCACCCAGGACAACTGGTCAGTATTCAAGGACCACCTCCTCTGTGTCCAGGAGCTATGTAGACCTACAAGGAGAAAAGCAGGAAAGAATGCTAGGAGGCCTGCCTGGATGAACAAGGAGCTACTGGACACACTATTACTTAAAAAGAAACTCTACAGGAAGTGGAGGGAAGGACAGCTAGAACAGGGGGATATAAGGAAGCTGCCCGAGCAGCAAGAGGCCTGGTTAGGAAAGCCAAAGCAGAGTTTTAATTGAATCTAGCCAGGGAGGTTAAAGGGGGCACTAAGAATTTCTACAGGTATATTAATGGCATGAAGAAGACTAGGGAAGGTGTGGGCCCCCTCAGAAAGGAAACTGGTGAGTTAGTCACAAGTGAAGTGGAAAAGGCTGAGGTACTCAACTTCTTTACCTCAGTCTTCACTGCAAGGGCCTCCAGGTGTCATGGAAGATGATGCCAGGGACGGGGAGGAAGAACTGCCCATCGTAAGTGAAGCTCAGGTTCGTGATCACCTGAAGAACCTGAAAGTGTTCAAGTCCATGGGACCCGATGGGATGCACGCACGGGTGCTGAGAGAACTGGCAGATGAGGTTGCTAAACCCCTCTCTATTCTATTCCAAAAGTCATGGCAGCCTGGGGAAGTCCCCACAGACTGGAAAAGGGGAAACATTGCTCCCATTGTCAAAAAGGGCAAGAAGGAGGAACCAGGGAACTACAGGCCAGTCAGTCTCACATCTGTGCCCAGAAAGATCATGGAGCAAATCCTCCTGGAGGCACTACTGACTCAGAAGAACAGTGAAGAGGTGATTTGGAACAGTCATAATGGCTTTGCCAAGGGCAAATCCTGCCTGACAAACCTGGTGGCGTTCTATGAACAGGTGACAGCATTAATAGATGAGGGGCAAGCAACTGATGTCGTTTACCTGGACCTGAGCAAAGGCTTCGACACTATCCCGCAGCACATCCTGGTCTCCAAGCTGGTGACACATGGGTTTGATGGGTGGACCACTAGATGGATAAAGAACTGTCTTGATGGCTGCACCCAAAGAGTGGCTGACACCGGGTCCATGTCCCAGTGGAGGCCAGTGACAAGCGGAGTCCCTCAGGGATCAGTCCTGGGACCTGTCATGTTCAACATCTTTGTGGGTGACATGGACATTGGCATTGAGTGCACCCTCAGCAAGTTTGCTGATGACACCAAGCTGTGTGGTGCAGCAGACACACTGGAGGGAAAGGATGCCATCCAGAGGGACCTTGACAGGCTAGAGAGGTGGGTACAAGCCAACCTCATGAGCTTCAACAAGACCAAGTGCAGGGTCCTGCATCTGGGTCAAGGCGATCCCAGGCACAAATCCAGGCTGGGCAGTGACTGGCTGGAGAGCAGCCCTGAGGAGAGAGACTTGGGGGTGCTGGTGGACAAGAAGCTCAACATGAGCTCTCAATGTGCACTTGCAGCCCGGAAAGCCAATCAGATCCTGGGCTGCATCAGGAGAAGTGTGACCAGCAGGTCAAGGGAGGTGCTTCTTCCCCTCTACTCAGCTCTGGTGAGACCCCACCTGGAGTACTGCATCCAGTTCTGGAGCCCCTATTACAGGAGGGATGTGGACGTGCTGGAGCGTGTCCAGAGAAGGGCCACGAGGATGATCAGAGGGCTGGAGCACCTCTCCTATGAGGACAGACTGAAGGAGTTGGGGCTGTTCAGTCTGGAGAAGAGAAGGCTCCGAGGTGACCTCATTGTGGCCTTCCAGTATCTGAAGGGGGCCTACAGGAAGGCTGGGGAGGGACTTCTCAGGATCTCTGGTAGTGATAGGACTAGGGGGATTGGAATGAAGCTGGAGGTGGGGAGATTCAGGCTAGATGTGAGGAAGAAGTTCTTCACCATGAGAGTGGTGAAGCCCTGGAATGGGTTATCCAGGGAGGTGGTTGAGGCCCCGTCCCTGGAGGTGTTTAAGCCCAGGCTGGACGAGGCTCTGGCCAGCCTGATGTAGTGTGGGGTGTCCCTGCCCATGGCAGGGGGTTGGAACTGGATGATCCTTGTGGTCCCTTCCAACCCTGACTGATTCTATGATTCTATGATTCTAAGGGACTACCGAGAAGATCTACCAGTAGAATTCCATTTTTCAGTATTCAGAGTTTAAAAAATGATTGAGTTTCAGGTTTATTAGCTTTATCAACTGCACTGTTGACGAGCAAGCCTGTCCAATGTCAGTTTTACTACTTATATTTCAACCAGATCTGTAATGTTGCTGCTTTGTACCAAGCTATGACCCAAAAACCATGAAAATACTAGCTTGTAAAAGATTTTTGCTTTAGGTAACGTGAGATCTGTGATGATCCACCATCGACAGATGCCTTTGTAAGTAGGTGTTAATCTTGAACTGGACAGGGCTGATTAGAATAATGAAGGAATATGAGAATGAGGTCTATAAAATATGTTACTTAATTTGTATGTCAATACATAACAGGAGGATCAGACAGTTGGACTTTGAGTGCATTATGAACTGCAAAGATATTATAGAGTAATTGCAACATTTTATCCATATGAATTATATTATATGACAAAATTTTAAAATGTATTGTAACAGTGTCAATAATTATCAGATCTGAACACAGTATGCCCTGAGGAAGGACCTAGCATTAAGTGCTCTGATAGTATTTGAAGTTTTGAGGTATCTTTACACCTTTTTTATGAGGGGGGTTGCTTTAAAAGTTTTTGTACCAAGGACCATAAGGGCCAATAATATCTCTTTTTAAAAATATGCATGTAATATCACAATCTCAAGAGCTGATATTTCAAAGGAAATGCCAAGTTCTGTGAGAAATTAGAGAAACAAAATCTTGACATTTGGAATAGCAAGACTTTACTTGCAAGAAACATTCTACAACAAATACATCAGTTTTCTATGGAAACTTTCTTTAAAATGGATGGCTTCAGAAAAGATGATATATACAATGACCTTAAGAATGGCTTAAAAATCACAGCTGAATTTCATTTGGTGAGATTTTTGCTTTCCTCTCTTTCTGTTCATTCCCCAGCCTGGGCTTACTATAATGCCAAGGAACAGAGAGAAAATTCACCCAATTTCACCAAATAGATGAGAACTGGTATATACACCAAGCAGGCAGCTGATAGCTTCTGGTTTTTGTCACATCTTCACACAATGCTGTGTTGCATTTTATCACTTAGACACATGGGGGTATCCCTAGATTAGTAACACATGGTGCTGTGTACATGCTCTTCATCTATATTAGCGCATGTATATAATAATCCTTTCTGTTTTTGCTTTCCTGGACCCTGATTTTTAATAGGATATGATAAGAAAGGTAGATTTATTTAGTCACAGTTACCCTTCTATTGTTAATGCACTGCATCAGGGTTCCTATCAGAACTGAGTGCTAGTTGTAGTAGGATTTATGAAAAAATGCCACGTGGAATGTCAGTTCATGCAAAAATAAAACAAACCTTTGGAAGTGAGGTAAAAAATTAAATATTGATAAATACGTAGTGGAAATTTACCTCAGGTTTGTATGTTCTGTAATGGGATGAGAATGGCTTGTTTCCATAAACAATTGTTTACCCATATTCATTATTCTTTATTATAATGAAGGTAGTATACTGACTAAAACTTTATTAGTGTTCAAAAATACCTTAATAAAATGGAAACAAATTCTCATCAAGATTTCCACATCCTGCTACACTTTTCATAATATCATAGAATCATAGAATCAGTCAGGGTTGGAAGGGACCACAAGGATCATCCAGTTCCAACCCCCTGCCATGGACAGGGACACCCCACACTACATCAGGCTGGCCAGAGCCTCATCCAGCCTGGTCTTAAACACCTCCAGGGATGGGGCCTCAACCACCTCCCTAGATAACAAATTGCAGGGCTTCACCACTCTCATGGTGAAGAACTTCCTCCTCACGTCCAGCCTGAATCTCTCCAGCTTCATTCCATTCCCCCTAGTCCTATCACTAGCTGAGATCCTAAGAAGTCCCTCCCCAGATTTCTTGTAGGCCCCCTTCAGATACTGGAAGGCCACAATGAGGTCACCTCGGAGCCTTCTCTTCTCCAGACTGAACAGCCCCAACTCCTTCAGTCTGCCCTCATAGGAGAGGTGCTCCAGTCCTCTGATCATCCTCGTGGCCTTTTCTGGACATGCTCCAGCATGTCCATATCCCTCTTGTAATAGGGGCTCCAGAACTGGATGCAGTATTCCAGGTGGGGTCTCACCAGAGCTGAGTAGTGGGGAGAATCACCTCCCTTGCCCTGCTGGTCACACTTCTCCTGATGCAGCCCAGGATCTAATTGGCATTCCAGGCTGCAAGTGCACATTGAGAGCTCATGTTGAGCTTCTTGTCCACCAGCAAACTTGCCGAGGGTGCACTCGATGCCACTGTCCATGTCACCCACAAAGATGTTGAACAAGACAGGTCCCAGGACTGATCCCTGAGGCACTCTGCTTGTCACTGGCCTCCACTGGGACATGGACCCATTGACAGCCACTCTTTGGGTGCGGCCATCAAGCCAGTTCTTTATCCATCTAGTGGTCCACTCATCAAATCCACGTGTCACCAGTTTGGAGACCAGGAGGTGGTGCGGGACAGTGTCGAAGGCTTTGCTGAGGTCCAGGTAAATCACATCAGTTGCTCGCCCCTCATCTATTAATGCTGTCACCTGTTCATAGAAGGCCACCAGGTTTGTCAGGCAGGATTTGCCCTTGGCAAAGCCATGCTGACTGTTCCAAATCAGTTCTTCACTATTCTTTCGAGTCATTAGTGCCTCCAGGAGGATCTGCTCCATGATCTTTCTGGGCACAGAGGTGAGACTGACTGGCCTGTACTTCCCAGGTTCCTCCTTCTTGCCCTTTTTGAAAATAGGAGCAATGTTTCCCCTTTTCCAGTCTGTGGGGACTTCCCCAGGCTGCCATGACTTTTGGAATAGAATAGAGAGGGGTTTGGCAACCTCATCTGCCAGTTCTCTCAGCACCTGTGGGTGTATCCCGTCAGGTCCCATGGACTTGAACACTTTCAGGTTCTTCAGGTGATCACGAACCTGAGCTTCACTTACGATGGGCAGTTCTTCCTCCCGTCCCTGGCATCATCTTCCATGACACCAGGAGTGTGGCTGGAGGCCCTTGCAGTGAAGACTGAGGTAAAGAAGTTATTGAGTACCTCAGCCTTTTCCACATCACTTGTGGCCATTTCACCAGTTTCCTTTTTGAGGGGGCCCACACCTGTCATAGTCTTCTTGCCATTAATATACCTGTAGAGATTCTTAGTGTTCTCTTTAACCTCCCTGGCTTTTCTGGCTTGTCCCTCCTTGCTTTTCTGTTCTCAACTATCTATCTCATTTTAAAGTCTTAGAAGTGCAGAGGAAAAAAAGTAATGCATGTATGCAGTACACAAATAGAGTTGATAATAAAACATTTTTATATACATTTTGCAAAAAAGTTCCACCTTAAATCCATAAATGGAAGATTGAATTAGGTCAACACTGAGCATATTATTGTTTGATGAAAGAATTCAGACCTGTTTCCACGGTAACCAATCCTATCCTCTAAATCTTCTGCATGCTTCCACCTGTTTTGTGAAGCAGAATGCTTTTTTCATTTCCTGAGACACAGTTTGAACTTTGACACACCCACGCACACATGAACACATACACCACATGCTACCTTCTTTCCACTGTGACAAAGGAGACAATAAAAGTAAATGGGAGGTGGTTAATATTTAAACCCGTTAATGCAGGTGTCTCAGTAGCACATTTTCAGAAGTATTGTAGATGATGCCGAGCAGCACTTGAACAAATAGCTCTTACCGGAAAGGCAGATTAATTTTGGATGTGTACCTGGACAGCAGGTCACTGTAGTCTCCTCTGTTCTCTGCTCTCTACACAGGCCAGGAAGAATACTGTTATTTTATAGAGAGTAATGAGAATGTGTCACTAGAGGAAAATTATATTCAGTAGTGCTGTTTAATGCATAAATTGCCATCTCTGCTATTGGTTTAGGTCGTTGCTCCATGCCTGATAATAGCATGTAAAGGCAGAACACTTCTACACACAGTAAAATATTTTCTGTAAAAGATATAAAAGTTCATTGTCTTTTTTTTCTTAAATTATTTTGGTTTTGGTGGTGGGGGATGGTTTGTACACAAAATGAAGGGCTTTTTGGGGGAGGAGGACCTCAGCAGGCAGCAAGGACTGGCAGGGTCATCTTCTCATGTGCCTGCTTTGGGAAGGTGATGTCAGTTGTGGGAAATTTAAACAAGGCAGAGCAAAGCTGCACAGCTGCCATTTGCCAACAGAGCCTTCTGGCTGGATTGCAACTAGCAGCACGTGCCGGGTCAGCTGACAGAGGGCAGAAGCCTCTGTGGTAGCTTGAGCAAAGTATAGTAGTCAGGTGGAATATATATATTGAAAAACAAACAATAAACCCCCCCAAAGTTAATCTCACCTGCCTGAAAAGATCCAGCCATGGTAATGACTCAGCCAAAGGCTAGTAGAAAAGTGGTAGGTACCCAGACAGAGCCAGCGCACAAGCACACAGGTGTCCAGGCTGCTAGCTGCAGAGAGTGCTGGAGCCTGGCACTTGGAATGGAGGGTGAAGGAGACAACACCGGTGGGAGGTGTGATCAGGTGAATTATCTTCTCAATCTGGTGGCTGAGCTAAAGGAAGAAGTATTATGACACAGGACTATAAGAGGATGTGAAAGGGAGTTAGATATGTGGGAGCAGGCTTGGCAGACCTCCCCAGTTGAGGGAGACAATCCCAGAAACAGCGGGGAATAGATACAGGTCACTGTTAGGAGAAACATGGGGAATCCATCCAGGCCCTATTCGCCTCCCCCATTACCCTTGCACGATAATACAATACAATACACCAGGTTGGAAGAGAACTTCAAGATCATCGCGTCCAACCTATCAACCAATCCAACCCACCCAAACAAGCAGATCATGGCACCAAGCACCCCATCAAGGCTCCTCCTGAACACCTCCAGTGAAGGGGATTAAATCACCTCCCCAGGCAGACCATTCCAAAGGGGAATCACTCTCTCCGTATAGAACTTCTTCCTAACATCCAGCCTAAACCTCCCCTGGTGCAGCCTGAGACTGTGTCCTCTTGTTCTGGTACTGGCTGCCTGGGAGAAGAGACCAACCTCTGCCTGTCTACATCCTCCCTTCAGGTAGTTGTAGAGAGCAAGAAGGTCGCCCCTGAGTCTCCGCTTCTCCAGGCTAAGCAACCCCAGCTCCCTCAGCCTCTCTTCAGAGGGCTTGTGTTCGAAACCCCTCACCAACCCTGTTGCCCTTCTCTGGACACGTTCCAGGAAGTCAACATCCTCCCTAAACGGAGGGGTCCAGAACTGGACACAGTACTGTAGTGGGTTGAGGCAGCCCCCTCCCCCACCACAGGCAAAACAACGACTCTGACAAATGAATTGCAAAAGTGATGGAAAAGTTTAAATAGGAAAAGGTGAATGTGCACAAAAGAACCAGAAACAGTGACAGAAGAAACCCCAAAACAGACCTGGAAACATCCCATCCCCACCTGAGGGTGGGCCCAAGACCCCCAGGGCTCATTCTTCCCCCCACTGCTAGGCTAGTCTCAGCTGGCCAGGCCTGAGACCGCCCATCCCCCTGGCCTTGGGCCTAGCCAGGCCCAAGGCTGGGAGACGTCTCCCCCAGTTACCGGGTGCTGGCGAGGGAAGAAAGAGAAAGAGGCGGACCCCACACAAGATCTTATAGCGGTGCAGGGGGTGTGTGGTAGGACATACACGGTTTTCCTGTGTCCACCCACTGGGCTGGACTTCTGGACACAGGAAGTGTGCCATGCAGCAGGGGCACCCAGCCCGAACCACGACAAGTACTCAAGGTGCGGCCTAACCAGTGCAGTGTACAGGGGCAGAATGACCTCCCTGCTCCTGCTGGCCACACTCTTCTTGATGCAGGCCAGGATGCCATTGGCCCTCTTGGCTGCCTGGGCACACTGCAGGCTCATGTTCAGCCTCCCATCTACCAGCACCCCCAGGTCCCTCTCTGCCTGGCCACTCTCCAGCCACTCTGACCCCAGCCTGTAGCACTGCATGGGGTTGTTGTGGCCAATGTGCAGAACCCGGCACTTGGATGTGTTCAGTCTCACACCGTTGGATTCTGCCCATCTGTCCAGCCTGTCGAGGTCCCTCTGCAGAGCCTCTCTGCCCTCCAGCAGATCGACTCCTGCCCCCAGCTTGGTGTCGTCCGCAAATTTACTGATGATGGACTCAATGCCCTCATCCAGATCATCAATAAAGATGTTGAAGAGCATGGGGCCCAGCACTGATCCTTGGGGCACACCACTAGTGACAGGCCGCCAGCTGGATGTGGCACCATTCACCACCACTCTCTGGGCTCGGCCCTCCAGCCAGTTCCTAACCCAACGCAGTGTGATCCTGTCCAAGCCATGGGCTGCCAGCTTGGCCAGGAGTTTGCTGTGGGGGACGGTGTCAAAGGCCTTGCTGAGGTCCAGGTAGACCACATCCACAGCCTTCCCCACATCCACCAGGCAGGTCACCTGATCCTAGAAGGAGATCAGGTTGGTCAGGCAGGACCTGCCCTTCCTAAATCCATGCTGGCTGGGCCTGATCCCTTGGCCATCCTCTAAGTGCTGTGTGATTGCACTCAAGATGACCTGTTCCATAATCTTGCCTGGCACTGAGGTCAGGCTGACAGGCCTATAATTCCCTGGTTCCTCCTTCTGGCCCTTCTTGTGGATGGGCACCACGTTGGCCAGCTTCCAGTCTTCTGGGACCTCTCCTGTGAGCCAGGACTGCAGGTTGAGAGCAATGTGTGTGTGGATGAGAAGACAGAAGAGGAACCATCTGAGGGGATGCCTAAAGCAAAGCAGTCCCCACCAACCATCAGGACTAGTGCCATTAAGAAAAAGAAAAGGGTAATTTTTGTTGGTGACTCTCTACTGAGGGGAACAGAGGGTCCTATATGTTGTCCTGACCCATCCCACAGGGAAGTCTGCTGCCTACCTGGGGCTCAGGTAAGGGACATCTTTGGGAGACTACCAAAGGTAATCCAGCCCTCTGACTATTACCCATTGCTGGTAATCCAAGCTGGCAGCAATGAGATTGATAAGAAGGGCACCAGGACAATCAAAACGCAATTCAAGACCCTTGGACAATTGATTGATGGGGCAGGAGCTCAAGTGATGTTCTGCTGAGTTCCCTCAGTGGCAGGGGTGTACACTGAAAGGAATAGAAGAACCCAGGTCACCAACAATTGGCTCAAGGGATGGTGCTAGCAGTGGAATTTTGGGTTCTTTGATCAAGGAGCAACTTTTCCCGAACCTGACCTGCTGGACCTAGATGGGGAGAATCTATCTAGAAAGGGCAAGAGGGCTCTAGCACTGGAGTTGGCAGGGCACATTGGGAGGACTTTAAAACAGGTCTGAAGCAAGTGGGTGATGAAACCAGTCTCCTGTGAGAGGAGAGAGTGGGACATATACTAGAGTTGGTAAAGAAATCAGCAGCCCATCTGAAGTGCATGTACACCAATGCACGCAGTATGGGTAACAAACAAGAGGGACTGGAAGACTTGGTTCACCAGGAAAACTATGATGTAGTTGCCATTTCAGAAACATGGTGGGACAGTTCACGCAATTGGAGTACTGCACTGGTGGCTAGAAGCTCTTTAGGTGAGACAGGTGAGGGAGAAGAGGAGGAGGGGTGGCCCTGGATATTAGGGAATCTCTTGATGCCTCAGAACTTGAGGTTGTGGATGAAAGGATTGAATGCCTGTGGGTTAAAATCAGAGGGAGGGTTAATAAAATTGACATCCTGGTTGGAGTCTGTTATAGACCACCCAACCAAGATGAAAAGGTTGATGAATTATTCTATAAGCAGCTGGAGGCTGTCTCAAGATCATCAGACCTTGTCCTTGTGGTTGACTTTAACCTGCCAGACATCTGCTGGGAACTGAATTCAGAAGAGAGGAAGCAGTTGTTGCAGTTTGGGCTGGGTGCCCTCTGCTCCATGAGGTGCTTCCTGTGTCCAGAGGTCCAGCCCAGTGGGTGGACACAGGAAGCTGGGTATTTCTACCATAATTCTTTGCACCACTATAAGATGCAGTGCGAGGTCTAAGCACCTCCTCTCTTTCTTCCTCACCTGGTAAATGGGGGAGATGTTGTCTCCCGGCCCTGGGCCTGGCTAGGCCCAAGGCCACAGGGGGATAGGCAGTCTCAGATCTGGCCAGCTGAGACTAGCCTAGCAGTGGGGAGGGGGGGGAGAGGGAGCCCTGGGGGTCTTGGATGTACCTCCAGGTGGGGATGGGATCTGCCTGGGACTGTTTTGGGATTTCTTTTGTCACTCTGCTTCTGGCTCTCTGTAAACATTCACCGCTTTTTCCTTTAACTTTCCATCACTTTTGCAATCCATTTGTCTGAGTTGTTATTTTGCCCGTGGTGGGGAGGGGGTCTGCCTCAACCCATCACAGCAGTCCAGAAGGTTCTTAGAGTATATGGAGGAGAGCTTCTTGATGCAGCTGTTAAGTGAGCCTACCAGGGGTCAGGCCCTGCTTGACCTGCTGCTCTCAAATAGAGAAAGGCTGGTGGGAGATGTGATGGTAGGAGGCTGTCTAGGGTGGAGTGACCATGAGATAGTGGAGTTTTCAATATGCAGGGAAATAAGGAGGAGCAATAACAGAACCCTCACTTTGGACTTTTGGAGAGCAGCCTTCAGCTTATTTAAGCAACTGATTTGGAGAGTACCCTGGGTAGCAGCCCTCAAGAACAAAGGGGTCCAGGACAGTTGGACCTACTTCAAACAGGAGCTCTTGAAGGCACAGGAACTGGCTGTGCCCATGTGCCGAAAGATGAGCCGGTGGGGAAGGTGTCTGGCCTAGATGAGCAAGCAGCTCCTGAAGGAATTAAGGGAAAGAAAGAGGCTGTATGGCCTTTGGAAAGGTGGGGAGGCAACTAGTGATATGTTTAAGGATGTTGTTAGATCATGTAGGAGAAAAACTAGAGAGGCAAAAGCCCAGTTAGAACTCAAACTGGCCACTGCTGTGAAAGACAATAAAAATCATTTTTATAAATATATTAATGCTAAAAAGAGGGCAAGAAGAACCTCCACTCTTTATTGGAGAGGGAGGGGAACACTGTAACTAAAGATGAGGAAAAGGCTGAGGTTCTAAATACCTTCTTTGCCTCCATTTTCAACAGTAAGGCAGGAGGGCTTCAGGATAACTGGCCTCCAGAACTGGTAGATGGGGTCAGGGAGTGGAATAATTCCCCTGAAATCCTTGAGGAATTAGTTAGGGACTTTCTGAGCCACTTAGATCCCCACAAGTCCATGGGACCAGATGGGATCCATCCTAGGGTACTGAGAGAGCTGGCAGACGAGCTCTCCAAGCCACTCTCCATCATTTACCACCAGTCCTGGCTCACCAGAGAGGTCCCAGATGACTGGAAACTTGCCAAAGTGATCCCCATCCACAAGAAGGGCTGGATGGAGGAACCTGCAAACTGCAGGCCTGTCAGCCTGACCTCAGTGCTGAGAAAGATTACGGAGCAGATCATCTTGAGGGCAATCACTGCACACCTGGCCAACATGGATTTAGGAAGGGCAGGTCTTGCCTGACCAACCTGATCTCCTTCTAGGATCAGGTGACCCACCTGGTGGATGTGGGGAAGGCTGTGGATGTGGTCTACCTGGACTTCAGCAAGGCCTTTGACACCATCCCCCACAGCAAACTGCTGGCTAAGCTGTCAGTCCATGGCTTGGACAGCAGCACTCTGTGCTGGGTTAGGAACTGGCTGGAGGGCCAAGCCCAGAGAGGGGTGGTGAATGGTGCCACATCCAGCTGGCAGCCAGTCACTGGTGGTGTCTCCCAGGGATCAGTGCTGGGCCTCATCCTCTTCAATGTCTTCATTGACGATCTGGATGAGGGGATTGAGACAGTCATCAGCAAATTTGCAGATGACACCAAGTTAGGAGCAGATGTTGGTCAGTTAGAGGATAGTAGGGCTCTGCAGAGGGACCTTGACAGGCTGGACAGATGGGCAGAGTCCAACATGATAGCCTTCAACAAGTCCAAGTGCCAGGTTCTGCATATTGGTCACAACAACCCCATGCAGCACTACAGGCTTGGGTCAGAGTGGCTGGAGTGTGGCCAGGCAGAAAGGGACCAGGGAGTTGTGGTTGACAGTAGGGTGAACATGAGCCTTCAGTGTGCCCAGGTGAAGAAGGTGTCTCAGTCTGGAGAGGGAAAGAGACTCAGTTCTTTTGACTATTCCTATGTTGTGAAATGAGAGGGACAAATGAGGCCAAAATATCAACAGCTAGACTATTTATGACATAAATAAATCAGATGGATCAGAAGGGGAGAGAGAGAAAACAGAGAGGGAGAGAGAGAAGAGAGAGAGAAGAGGAAAGGAATTATATTACCACACCCCTCACCCCCTCAAGACAGTTTGAGTCTGGAGGAAAGGTGCTGCAGGGGATGTTGGGTCTGTAGAGAAAGGGTGCTGAGGCTTTGGCTGTAGAAGAGATGTGGTCCTCTGGGCAGCCTCTTCAGCTCCATGAGTTGCAGCAGGCGGAACTTAGGACACGGAGAGAGGGTTCAGTCTGCTTCTTCCAGGCTCCATGGCCTCTTTTCTTCAGAGCAGCATTGTCCCAGGCTTTTCCTTCTCTTGTGCTTTCCTTCTCAGCGACATTATCCTTCTGTGTTTTCCTTCATCTGTGTTTTTGGTTCTCTGTTTTCCTTCTACTGAGCCAGTAGTTGCTCAAGTCTTTTATACAGATTTTTAGTCCTTAGCTATGTGTCAAGTATTGTCCCTCAGGAATTCAGGGGCCAGGAAATCATCCTTAGGTAAGTATCCAGGTATCCATGTATCATTCCCCAGGAAATCTTTCTCTGTATTCCTGTATGTTTCGGCAGGGGTCTGGATGGAGTGGGGGGGCCTCCGTCTCCTCCTTGTCCATCTACCTGCCCACACACTCATTGCACATAAGGAAACAGGTGGTGAATCCATTGTTTCGACATCCTCCCTTTGCAGGGTACTTGATGGGTGGAGATTATCTTGTCTTATGAATATTCCCGAAGGTGGCCTCCATCCATTGGTGTAGGCCAGCTGCAGTCCTGTGAGCAATGTTATCTTTGCACCTTCCAAGAGTCCTTCCAGTGGCTCTGCCTAACACACATCAGCTATTGTCTGGGCAAGCAGCAAGTGATTTTATCTTTGTTGAGTCACACCAGGAGAGACAAGCTTTAGTCTTTCACAGAAGGCCAATGGTATCCTAGTCTATATCATGAAAAGTGTGGCCAGAAGGAGCAGGGAAGCCATTGTGCCCCTGTACTCAGTACTGGTTAGGCCACACCTTGTGTCCAGTTCTGGGCCCCTCAATTTAAGAAGGATATTGAGACATTTGAACGTGTCCAGAGAAAACTAACAAATCTGGTGAAGGCTTTGAAGCACAAGCCCTGTGAGGAGAGGCTGAGGGAGCTGGGGTTGTTTAGTCTGGAGAAGAGGAGGCTCAGTGGAGACCTTATTGCTCTCTACCTGAAAGGAGGTTGTAGCCAGGAAGGGGTTGGTCTCTTCTCTCAGGCAATCAGCACCAGAACAAGAGGACACAGTCTCAAGCTGCTCCAGGGGAGGTTTAGGCTCAAGATGAGGAGGAAGTTCTTCACAGAAAGAGTAACTTGCCATTGGAACAGGCTGCCCAGGGTGGTGGTGGAGTCACTGTCCCTAGAGGTGCTCAAGAGGGGATTGGACGTGGCACTTGAAGCCATGGTTTAGTTAGTCATGAGGTGTTGGGTGATAGGCTGAACTTGATGATCTCTGAGGTCTTTTCCAATCTTACTGATTCTATGATTCTATGATAATTTGTCTTCTCCTAAGACAGATATCTAAAGGTGGTTGTATGATCTGAGATTTAAAAGTGTCTATCTCACTCCATTGAGGGTGTCAGCAGAGACTGAACTGCTGTTGTGGATGGTAACACTGTAAATGTCTCAGATTAGGTAAGGTGAAGCCTATTCTATGCATTTAAAGGCAGAAGACAGAGAAATGGCCAAAAGGGGGCAAAAAAACCAGAAGGGAAAAAAAAAGAAATGTGCTCCTCCAAGATCCAGGGAGTTCTTTGTGCAGGGAGTTCTTTGGGGCACAGGGTGGTTTTGTGAGGTTTGGGAACAGTGAGAAAAATTACTCTTTCCCATTTAATTTCTATGATGACCTCAGCTTTGGCCACACTTTTGGTGTATAAGAAAACCACATCACAGATTTCTATGATACTCTCCTACAAAAATTAATTTATAAATAAAATAAAAAATCCAAAGAACCCTGCCTACAAACCCCTACATTTGGGGAATTACCTTGGGTAAGAAGACATTTTTTATATTCTTCTCAGTTGTTTTATACATGTAGCCAGCATTTTGCTTGGTTATGGTTGCAGCATATTGAGTACTGGTTTTCATTAAGCAGCTTGCAATGACACTTAAGGTTTTCCCTAAGTGATTGTCAGTAATTTAGATTTTATTAGAGAGGATGAGTAGTACAGATTATGTGCATGTTTTAAATTTATCATCACTAAATTTTAATAGTCACGACTCCCTCCATTCATTTAGAATCCTTTACTCCTGCATACTTTTTTCAGTCATCTTCCATTCTCACATGGATTTGTCCATGCGTTCTTATAGTACCCTGTTTTTCAGAATGTTATTTGTACTGTTTCACAAAATTTGGAGGCATTGATGCTCTTTTTTCACCAAATGAAATGCTGGGTTTCTTTCCTCCTTTGTCATGTGCCTTCTATTTTTTTTTCTATAATGATAATTAGTGCTTGTACTACACTGAATGACTTGTGTTAACTGCTGCAATAGCCTGACATAGAGTCATGCCATGCTTTAGGTTGGAAGGGACCTTTAAAGGTAATCTTGTCTAACCCCTCTGCAGTGAGCAGGGATGAGATGGGGTTGCTCAGGGTCCCATTCACCCTGACCTTGAATTCTTAGTGTCACCTGCAAACCTGCTGAGGGTGCACTTTATCCCACTGTCTGCGTCATTGATGATGGCATTGAATAGCATTGGTCCCAATATGGACCCCTGAGGGACAGCACTTGTCACCCATGAATTTCCATCTGGATGTTGAGCCATTGACCATTACTTTCTGAATATGACCATCTAACTAGTACTTGCCCACCAAACAGTCCACCCATTAAATCCACTTACCTCCCACTTAGAGGAAAAGATGTTGTGGGGGACTGTGTCAAAGGCTTTACGAAGTCCAGATAGATGCCATACCTAGTTGTTCCCTTGTCCATTGATGTAATCACTCTATCACGGAAGGCCACTAGGTTTGTTAGGCAGGACTTACCATTGGTGAAGCCATGCTGGCTGTATTGAATCAGCTTCCTGTCATCTATATGCCTTAGCATAGCTTCTAGGACGATATATTCCATGATCTTGCCAGACACAGAGATGAGACTGACAGATCAGTAGTTCCCAGATTACTTTCCCTGTTTCAGCTGTATACAACTAGTCTTCAAGTGGTGTCCCATAGGGGTCAGTACTGGGACCAGCATTGTGTAACACCATTGTCAGTGATATAGACAGTGGAATTGGGTGCACCCTCAGGAAGTTTGCAGATGACAGCAAACTGTCTTACAATACAATACAATACAATACAGAAGGCTGAAAGAAACATTCAAGATCACTGTGTCCAACCCATCAACCAATCCAACCCACCGAAACAACTAAACCATGGCACCAAGCACCCCATCAAGTCACCTCCTGAACACGTCCAATGAAGGTGACTCCACCACCTCCCCGGGCAGCCCATTCCAGCGGGGAATCACTCTCTCTGTATAGAACTTCTTCCTAACATCCAGCCTAAACCTCCCCTGGTGCAGCCTGAGACTGTGTCCTCTTGTTCTGGTACTGGCTGCCTGGGAGAAGAGACCAACATCTGCCTGGCTACAACCTCCCTTCAGGTAGTTGTAGAGAGCAATAAGGTCACCCCTGAGTCTCTTCTTCTCCAGGCTAAGCAACCCCAGCTCCCTCAGCCTTTCCTCATAGGCCTTGTGTTCCAAACCCCTCACCAACATCGTTGCCCTTCTCTGGACACATTCCAGCAAGACAACATCCTGCCTAAACTGAGGGGCCCAGAACTGGACACAGGACTCAAGGTGTGGCCTAACCAGTGCAGTGTACAGGGGCAGAATGACCTCCCTGCTCCTGCTGGCCACACTCTTCCTGATGCAGGCCAGGATGCCATTGGCCCTCTTGGCTGCCTGGGCACACTGCAGGCTCATGTTCAGCCTACCATCAACCAGTACCCCCAGGTCCCTCTCTGCCTGGTCACTCTCCAGCCACTCTGACCCCAGCCTGTAGCGCTGCATGGGGTTGCTGTGGCCAATGTGCAGAACCCGGCACTTGGATGTGTTAAATCTCATGCCATTGGACTCTGCCCATCTGTGAAGCCTGTCGAGGTCCCTCTGCAAAGCCTCTCTGCCCTCCAGCAGATCGACTCCTGCCCCCAGCTTGGTGTCGTCTGCAAATTTACTGATAATGGACTCAATGCCCTCATCCAGATCATCAATAAAGATGTTGAAGAGCATGGGGCCCAGCACTGATCCTTGGGGCACACCACTAGTGACAGGCCACCAGCTGGATGTGGCACCATTCACCACCACTCTCTGGGCTCAGCCCTCCAGCCAGTTCCTAACCCAACGCAGTGTGCTCCTGTCCAAGCCATGGGCTGATAGCTTGGACAGGAGTTTGCTGTGGGGGTTGGTGTCAAAGGCCTTGCAGAGGTCCAGGTAGACTACATCCACAGGCCTCCCCACATCCACCAGGTGGGTCACCTGATCCTAGAAGGAGATCAGGTTGGTCAGGCAGGACCTGCCCTTCCTAAATCCATGCTGGCTGGGCCTGATCCCTTGGCCATCCTCTAAGTGCTGTGTGATTGCACTCAAGATGACCTGTTCCATAATCTTGCCTGACACTGAGGTCAGGCTGACATGCCAGGAAACCAGGGAACTACAGGCCAGTCAGTCTCACCTCTGTGCCCAGAAAGATCATGGAGCAGATCCTCCTGGAGGCACTACTGACACAGAAGAATAGTGAAGAGGTGATTTGGAACAGTCAGCATGGCTTTGCCAAGGGCAAATCCTGCCTGACAAACCTGGTGGCCTTCTATGAACAGGTCACAAAATTAATAGATGAGGGGCGAGCAACTGATGTTGTTTCCCAGGACCTCAGCAAAGCCTTCGACACTGTCCCACACCACATCCTGGTCTCCAAACTGGTGACACATGGGTTTGATGAGTGGACCACTAGATGGATAAAGAACTGGCTTGATGGCAGCACCCACCCATCTTGATGGCTGTCAATGGGTCCATGTCCCAGTGGAGGCCAGTGACAAGCAGAGTGCCTCAGGGATCAGTCCTGGGACCTGTCTTGTTCAAAATCTTTGTGGGTGACTTGGACAGTGGCATCGAGTGCACCCTCAGCAAGTTTGCTGATGACACCAAGCTGTGTGGTGCAGCAGACACGCTGGAGGGAAGGGATGCCATCCAGAGGGACCTTGACAGGCTGGAGAGGTGGGCACAAGCCAACCTCATGAGCTTCAACAAGACCAAGTGCAGGGTCCTGCATCTGGGTCGAGGCAACCCCAGGCACAAATACAGGCTGGGCAGGGACTGGCTGGAGAGCAGCCCTGAGGAGAGAGACTTGGGGGTGCTGGTGGACGAGAAGTTCAACATGAGCTCTCAATGTGCACTTGCAGCCTGGAAAGCCAATCAGATCCTGGGCTGCATCA
The DNA here is from genome assembly GCA_033816785.1 of Picus viridis. NCBI lineage: Eukaryota > Metazoa > Chordata > Aves > Piciformes > Picidae > Picus > Picus viridis. The sequence continues at coordinate 68,827,588 of CM066606.1, read as the reverse complement.
AGAGAAGTGTGGCCAGCAGGTCAAGGGAGGTGATTCTCCCCCTCTACTCAGCTCTGGTGAGACCCCACCTGGAGTACTGCATCCAGTTCTGGAGCCCTATCACAAGAGAGATATGGATGTGCTGGAGCGTGTCCAGAGAAGGGCCACGAGGATGATCAGAGGGCTGGAGCACCTCTCCTATGAGGACAGACTGAAGGAGTTGGGGCTGTTCAGTGTGGAGAAGAGAAGGCTCCCAGGTGACCTCATTGTGGCCTTCCAGTATCTGAAGGGGGCCTACAGGAAGGCTGGGGAGGGACTTCTCAGGATCTCTGGTAGTGATAGGACTAGGGGGAATGGAATGAAGCTGGAGGTGGGGAGATTCAGGCTGGACGTGAGGAGGAAGTTCTTCACCATGAGAGTGGTGTAGTTCTGGAATGGGTTATCCAGGGAGGTGGTTGAGGCCCCGTTCCTGGAGGTGTTTAAGCCCAGGCTGGATGAGGCTCTGGCCAGCGTGATCTAGTGTGGGGTGTCCCTGTCCATGGCAGAGGGGTTGGAACTGGATGATCCTTGTGGTCCCTTCCAACCCTGACTGATACTATGATACTATACTATAATTCCCTGGCTCATCCAACTTGCCCTTCTTGTGGATGGGCACCACGTTGGCCAGCTTCCAATCTTCTGGGACCTCTCCAGTGAGCCAGGACTGTTGAAAAATGATGGAGAGTGGCTTGGACAGCTCGTCTGCCAGCTTGAAAGGGGAAGGGGCTGAAACCAGTCCCCTCAGGCAGGAGTCTGGGGGTGATAAGCTAGAGCTAGAGGTGAAACCAGCAGCCCAGCTGCAGTGCATGTACACTAATGCACAAAGCATGGGTAACAAACAAGAGGAGCTGGAAGCCTTGTTACAGCAAGAAAGTTATGATGTAGGTGCCATCACAGAGATGTGGTGGGATGACTCGCATGATGGAGCATTGCAATTGACGGCTACAGGCTCTTCAGAAGAGACAGGCAAGGAAGAAGGGGTGGAGGGGTGGCCCTGTACATCAGGGAGGCACTAGATGCCATTGAGATGGAGGTCAGGGACGATCAGGTTGAGTGCTTGTGGGTGAGAATTAGAGGGAAGATCGGCAGGGCAGACATCCTGGTTGGAGTCTGTTATAGACCACCCAACCAGGAGGATGATCTTGATGAAGCATTCTATAGGCAGCTTAAGGCTGTCTCAAGATCACCTGACCTCATTCTCATGGGTGACTTCAACCTGCCTGATATCTGCTGGGATCTCAACACAGCAGAGAGGAGGCAGTCTAGGAGGTTCTTAGAGTGCATGGAGGACAGCTTCTTATCCCAGGTGCTGCTCGAGCCTACCAGGGGTAAGGCTATGCTTGACCTCCTCTTCACCAACAGGGAAGGGCTGGTGGGTGATGTGGTGGTCGGAGGGTGTTTAGGCACCAGTGACCATGAGATAATTGAGTTTTCGGTATTCAGCCAAGCTAAGAGGGGCAGCAAGAAGACCTCCACTCTGGACTTCAGGAGGGCAAACTTCAGGTTACTCAAGGAACTAATTCAGAAGGTTCCTTGGGAAACAGCCCTTAAAAACAAAGGGGTCCAGGAGAGCTGGACCTACTTCAAGAAAGAACTCTTGAAGACGCAGGAACAGGCTGTGCCAGTGTGCCGGAAGATGAGCCGCCGGGGCAGACGGCCAGCCTGGATGGGTAATGAACTTCTAAAGGAACTAAGGGAAAAAAAGAGGGTGTATCATCTTTGGAAGAAAGGGGAGGCAACCCATGGAATGTTTAGGGATGTTGCTAGGTCTTGTAGGAAGAAAATTAGGGAGGCAAAAGCACATTTGGAGCTCAGACTGGCCTCTGCTGTGAAGGACAACAAAAAGTCCTTCTATAAATACATCAATAGCAAGAAGAAGGGCAAGGACAACCTCCACTCCTTGGTTGACACGGAGGGGAACGTTGTAACAAAGGATGAGGAAAAGGCAGAGGTACTTAACACCTTTTTTGCCTCAATTTTCACTAGCGTGGCAGAACGTCTGTGGTCCACTTGACATGCTGGAGGGAAGAGATAGCATCCAGAGAGGCTTTTCACAGGCTTGAGAGGTGGGCCCAAGTCAACCTAATGAAGTTCAGCAAAGCCAAGTTCAAGGTCCTACACCTGGATCAGGGCAATCCCAAGCACAAATACAGACTGGGCGAGGAGTGGCTTAAGAGCAGTCTTGAGAAGGACTTGGGGGTGTTTGTCGACAAAAAATGCAACATGAGCTTGCAGCCCAGAAGGCCAACCATATCTTGGGCTGCATCAAAAGAAGTGAGATCAGCAGGGACAGGAGGTGATTCTCCCACTCTGCTCTGCTCTTGTGAAACCCCACCTGGAGTACTGCATCCAGTTCTGGTGCCTCCAGCATGAGAGGGACATTAAACTCCTGGAGTGGGTCCAGAGGAGGACCACAAAGGTGATCAAAGGTCTGAAAAAGCACCCCTGTGGGGACAGGCTACAAGAGTTAGGGCTGTTCAGGCTGGAGAAAACAAGGCTTCAGAGAGACTTTAAAGCCCTGAAGGGGACCTACAAGAAAGCCAGGAAGGGACTTCATACAAGGGCTCGTAGTGATAGGACAAGAGGGAATGGATAGAAGGTTGAGGAGAATAGACTTTGCTCTGTGTGACTAAGTGGAAAGTGAATCAGCAAGCTGAGTTTTGATTATATTAAAGATTTATAGCCTTTGTCTTTAGACATTTCTTTCTGTTTAATACTGGTTATTCATCATATTTCTCTTTAAGCAGCCATTGTTTAGAATCAAATGAGGGCTTTCCTATGCTATACAAAAATTTTAGAAAAGGCCTTAAGGCAAAATTGAGGAGAAGGAGGTGAGATTTTCTAATATAGGAACAATATTATATGAACAAAAATATAGCATAATTGTTCTGGGCTTTAGTAAGATTAGAGTGATTTGGTTTTCTCTCACTCATACATAACAGCAATTTAAAACAAATAAATAGAAGCCTTTGTGTCACTTTCAGTGATCTCTATTTTTATTTTTTGTTCTAAATTGCTTAAACACGCCCCCTTAGAGATCATGCATACCCTACTTCACCAGTTAGGACTATTTTCAAATAACTTGTAATTTCTTTCTCAGTTGCATTCTCTCTTCCATTCAAGGTTCTTACCCTGACAGATGTCCAGCGGGCAGAAGTTAATTTCTTTTAATGAAATGACTAATCTGTTCGGCACTGCTGTGACAAATGGGAAAAGAAAGTATAGATTCAAGCCTTTTTGTCCATGTTGTCTTCTTGACTTCAGTGTGGAAGACTGAAGCTGTTGATGGTCACCTGGAGTTCATGGGATTGCCTTGGAAAGCACTAGGTCCATAGGACAAATCCTGTTTCGCTGGATGGTCTCTGCATGTTGCCCAAGGACTCAACTGCCCTCAAGAAAAGAGAGCAGTTCAGTTGCACTGCAGCTCATTCTGCCCCCTTACCAAACCTCCCACATCTGTGCTTCAGGTTGACCTTTGATTGAATACATTACTTCCTAAGGACTATGTGAGAGGTAGACATCATGTATGTCTTTGAACAAGCCCTGATGACACCGAATCACCTGCTTGCAATTTCCTTTTTTGATTTATTATTTTTATTTTATTAATAGAATACCATTGACATCTTTTTACCATTTGATGGTTCCCACTCGCAGTTCTCCAGTCTGCAAGTCCACAATCCATAGTACAAAAGCCTACTTACAGAGGACAATTCCTGTCTGTGAACAGGGCGATTAATAAGTTCTTATGGTAGAAAACAATCTGGAGATAACATTATAGCCAGCCACTAAACAATAAAAGACATTATTAACCCCATCCCTTCCAAAAGTGGAAGACAAAGGGAATAAGTGAGAGAGATTTATGGACTGGAAAATAAAACTGAAACAGCTTTAATTAAAATAATAACAATAAAATGAAATATATACTAGCATATACACACTGATGCTGTGTGTGGGCAGTAGGAAAGTCTGACACTGTACTCAGAAGCAGGCAGTACTCAGAAGCAGGCAGGAACTAGATTCAGGAGCTGGATTATGGAACTGGATTCAGAAACATGGAGTCTGCAATTAAAGGCAGGATGGATAAAGTCCTTCTCAGATGCTGGCCATGGGAGAGCTTGACTCTTGTGATCCCTCAGCATTATACTGAATATGGCATATGTGCAATGAAATACCTCGTTGGTCTATTTAAAGTTATCTGTCCTGTCCACTCCTCACCAGAGGTATGGACTTTTACTCTGTGCCCCCCAACACAGTACACAAGATTTAGCAGTGAGCTTGCCATGCATACCATGGTACTAACTGGTACTAATGAATGCTGAGCTTCTGCATAGCAAATTGAATCTTCAGAACCAAGAAGCAGAGTCACAATATCTTGACCAGTGATCACAGACTTGATGTAGCTGAAATAAACACAAGGGAAGAAATAAGGTTTCTAACCTCAGTATATTTTGTTTCTTTTTCTTTAGGTTGTTTTGTTATAGTTGGGTTAGTTTTCTGCTTTGCAAAAAAAAAAAAAAAAAAAAGAAAAAAGGAAAAAAAAAGGAAAAAAAAAAAAAGAAACAGAGAGCTTGCCTTCTCTTTGAATACATGTAATTACATCTGAGTGGGTTTACTGCTTATTTTACAGCTCATTCTGGACATAGTTAAGTGGTCTGTACAGAGATAATTGCTGCAGTATTTAGGATTCTCACAAGGAATTCTTGCTGATTGTAAGTGATCCACAGAATCTCATTTTTCTTAATTAAGTCTGAGTCCCTAAGCCCACCTGGTCCATGGAAAGTGTAATTCTCTGCACGCACTGTGCTGTCTCCAAGCTGGGGTTTCTACTGTGTTTAATGATGAGAAAAATGCAACTTGGTCAAGGTGCAGGATGATATCCATAGCACTTCCACATAATAAAAAGAGTGTCACATTGGCATTCCTTGTCTGCTCAGCCTAAGAAACATGGATGCTTGGTTTAGTCTGAAAATGTATGAAGGAATGGGAGAATAATAATACCCTGTCCACCTCAGAAATGCAGAACAGTTCCTCTTCTCCTGAGGGAGAGATCATATGGTGGAGACTTTAAAGGAAAGGGGAAAAAGAAGAGGGATAGCAGGAGATGGTACTGTCTTGCTTCAGACTGTAACCCTTCTGTAGCTCTGTAATACACACAAGCAGGATAGTTTATTACATTCCAGGGCAAAATACACTTTTTATACTTACAAGTACATTGGAAACACTTTCTGGAACTCCATGCCTTATGAAAGCTTGCTGTCCAACTGGTTGGACACTTACTTGTTTGCAATCCTTTCTGGGACAGCACATAGGATATGTTTTATTATCTCATTTTTAGAATAGAATAGAATAGAATAGAATAGAATAGAATAGAATAGAATAGAATAGAATAGAATAGAATAGAATAGAATTGGGAAAGACCTTTGAGATCGAGTCCAACACTATCTAATCAACTAAACCATGGCACCAAGTGCCCCATCAAGTCTCTTCCTAAACACCTCCAGTGACGGTGACTCCACCACCTCCCTGAGCAGCCCATTCCAATGGCCAATCACTCTTTCTATGAAGAACTTCTTCCTAACATCCAGCCTAAAACTTGGGACTATGTCCTCTTGTTCTGGTGCTGGTTGCCTGGGAGAGGAGACCAAACCCCCACCTGGCTGCAACCTCCCTTCAGGTTTACTTGATCAGAGTCAGCAAGAAAATCCTGCCTGGCAGTGCCAGGCAGGAGACATTGAAATGGCTTTTACTGTTGTCTCTGGCTCCTTGCACCCCTCACAAAATGAATTTTTATCAGTTTCAGGTATCTGTAGAAAAAAAAAAGCAAAGCCCAAGTGGTCGGACCAAAACCAGGCCGCATGCTCTAATGCAGAATTTCAGACTTAGATCTCTTGTGCGTGCAAGTGAGCATTCACCCAGAGAAAATACTTCCAAAGACATACTGGTGGAAGAACAAAATGGTGGAATCATATTTTTATGCCTATGGTTCAAGTACACTCTGAATGTTTTGTTTGATCTGCTTCCAGACAATAATCAATACCTTTAAAGACAAAACATTGATAGGATTTATATCAATTCTGTTACTATTACAGAAGTGAGAGGCCAGTAGGTAACCCCAAAAGTACAAGAAAGGTTCTTTGGCAGAGTAGAGCAGTCCAGAGTGTTGCTGGCACAGTGAAGAGGAAAGTACTAATAATACAATAAACCAGGTTGGAAGAGACCTTCAAGATCATCGCGTCCAACCCATCAAACAACTAGATCATGTCACCAAGCACCCCATCAAGTCTCCTCCTGAACACCTCCAATGACTGTGACCCCACCACCTCCCCAGGCAGCCCATTCCAATGGGGAATCACTCTCTCTGTATAGAACTTCCTCTGAATGTCCAGTCTAAACCTGCCCTGGCGCAGCTTGAGACTGTGTCCTCTAGATATAAGCATGTAGGACAGAAGGGGCTTGCTCAGCATCAGTATTGCTTGCTTGCTTAAAGAAAATAAGTATCTAAAGCACATCACTGTGAGTAAGAGGATAGCCTATGTAATGACACACATATGTATTATACATGTAATGGACTAGATGGTCTCCAGAGGTCCTTTTCAGCCCCCACAATTCTGTCATATATGAATACAAAATGACAAATTGTTCATTTACTTAGAAGTGTAATACACTCAGATACTTTAGTAAATTACTTCAGAACTCCCTTGTTTGCCAGTTTTCAAATACCAAAGTTAGGATCAGCTGTACTGATTAGCATCATTACTAGAGTTCCAATGACAGTCTGTGCAATCAACATAAATTGGTGATAAACAGGATCATTTATTTGGAAGCATCTGGAACATGGAACCATGGGGATGGTCAAAAGATGTGCAAGTGCAGACTGTATTTTGCCTTTCATTGTTTCTGTGAATACTGTTTTCCCTTAAATACCTTTTTCCATCTCCTTTCAAACTCTATTTTTTTCATGATTGTGTGTGCTATGCATGTGTATTAGTAGCTTTGAAGGATGATAATCTAATGGTGAGTTTCTCTGTGGGGAGAAAATGAAAGTGTACAGCCTTTTGTCTGTGTGGTGAGCTGCTAAATCATTTCCCACAGTATGACACACGCTTGCAGCATTATACATTACATAAAAACTCTTCATTAACAGGGGTCATTACTGTGCCTCACTGTGAAGAATGTGTTGCATTAGTTGGTCTGCTCATAAGTAAATCTTGTTGTAGGAGAGAATTTTGTACTCCTGTGAATAAGAATTAAATATTGAAAGGGATTTTATATAGTCTTATCATAACACAAAACACAAGGAAGTAGGTTGGAAGTTCTCTTTGCCCTTAATGCCTTACACAGAATTTGTTGCCTCTTCTCCAAAGTCTGCATGAACATCTGTTCAAGTTCTCTACACAAAAAGCTTTGAAAATAAGTATATACTACACATTAGAAAAAGAAAGGGAGTACGTCTGACTTTCACAGGGAATTGATTGTCTTTTACTTATTATGCACGCCTTCAGCCAAAGTCCCTCTTGCCAAGGATTAGGTAGAATCAGCCTCCATGACAAAAATGCCTCCAGAGTGACAGTGTGTGTTGGGACCCTACTCTGCATAAGGCTGCTCTTAGGCTTATTGCCAGCTGTTTAAGTGCCCACTGTGCTGTGCTGTGCTGTGCTGTGCTGTGCTGTGCTGTGCTGGCTGTGCGGGTACATGAATATACTCACCTGGTGAGCTTTTCTTCTAAAGACATGCACATTGGAGGTCAGGCACAGGAAGTACTGGGGAGAAGGGATGTGGTGTATAGTGCTAACTTTAAAAAAAAAAAAAGTTTTAATTGCATAGTTAAGTTCCTGCTACACTGGTATGGAAAGTAATTTCAAGGTGTATTTGACAGCTGGGAAGAAAGCAGGATGCTGAAATTGTGCCAAAGATGTAAAAATTGAGGTCATCTGCAAGCTGATTAATATAAACTAAGTATACCTTGCAGCCTTCTGGTCCATCATTGTAACTCCAAGTAGAAGGACACATGTTAAAATTACAGTTTGAACATGAGTGTCCTCTGCCTACAATATATTAACTTGACAATGTATACTGCTATCCAGTGAGTTTGCACTTTAGTGTCAGAAAATAATCTTCTAAACAACTGACACTTAGTACTATTATTTGAAACAATATTGTACAGAAAAGGCACCAAAGCTAATTCATGGACTATTAAGAAAATCATGTGTATATTACAATAAAAATGGAATGTAACTCAATCAAGTACTCAGCAGAGGGATTCTGGATGGCAAAATACTTTGCATGCAAGGTAAGAGCAGATGGAAATTGTTGGTTAGGAAGAAAGAAAATTCAGATTGATAAATCTGTGGGATGTCTACCTCCTATCTTAGGTATCACACAGAGCTCTGTAGTTATCAATGCCATGTTGGTTCTTTTTGCAGTGTTAAATGCAGTCCCAGGGCACACAAGAAGGCACACAAGAGGGGACATTATTGAGCAAACATATACTTCTGCATTACAGTTATGGTAATGGATTATGACTGAGATAAATACATAAGAATAAATGTCAGAGTATCAGCTCTTACATATCTGGTTATTCTCTCCTTGTTCTCCTTTCTTCTTTTTTTTTTTTTTTTTATTAAACTCTGAGCAAAATCATATGTCATATTTCCTTGCATAATGTTATACAAAATGTATATATTAAAGATCACCTCAATTTTGCCCTCCAAAAGAAATGGATTCATTTTGGTTTTCTTTACAACCTCTCAAAACTGAAATATAGTGCATGATTTTCTGAAAAGAAATTAGGGCCTCAGAAACTTGTAGTGGAGTCTTCTGTTAAGGTAGCTTTTGTGTTTTGTTCACTGGCAAAGGCAAATTTATTTTCTTTAAAGTAGATGCAGTTCCTACTAGAACAATGAAAATCTGCTCTTGATAATGTGGTTGTTTTGACTAGCCTTCTGGCTGAAAATGAACCAGAAATTTGTTAGTGTCACACCTGCCATGCAGCTTCTGCATCACTGATTTATCTTCCTCCAAGGGGGGTTAAACATGTACCCTTTCATTGCATGATGTGCACTCTTTTGCTCTGCACAACAAAGATAAAGCCTGCCAGATAAAGCCTGTCAGATAAAGCCTGTCATTGGTATTCCATCTTTTTCAATGTCAGCTTATTTCAAAATCATAAGACATTTTTCCATTCATTTGCCCTTCAATCTGGATAAGAAACATAATATTGTATAAACAATAACTAACGTATCAGTAACAGTCAGTGCTGGCCAATATTCACATATTCCAGTTTGCTGGAAAAGGGAAGTGGTTAGTATATCTCATTTCTGCTTTTACATCCACTGCTGCCTTGATCCTTTCCCCTTGCTGCTTTGTGATACTGCAGATAGAAGAAATTAATTTTGTTCATTTTTTCCCCTTCTTTACCTCCCCACATTCATATGTTAATATGCCCATACAATCTACAGATGCTGGTACCATCACTGAAAATAAGCATCACAAATTCAATATAATTCATCTGTTCTAATAGGAGTAGAGAGGCCAGGATATCCACTAGATTTAAATCCTTGAAGAGAAGGATCAAGGTGCAATTTCCCCATTCCTGTCACAGATTCGTCTATCTCTGCTTTCTATTTTGATAATTATTTCACTAAGTGGTTTTCACTAATTGCTTCAGTAATTATAATGGGATTCATGAATGCAGAAGTTAAAAGAATTTGTATTAGCCACAGTCCTTGAGCTTCTATGGCCCTCAGCTGGAGCATGCCAGCATGATGAAATGAATAGTAATAGTTTGAGTTTAAAATGTTCAAATATCCGTATCTTACTCATCAGCAGTGGAGGAAAGGTACAGATCTGTTTCTCAAAGCTCAAATCTGTTTCTTGGGACTTTGTATGCCCCCAAATTATCATCAGTTCAACTGAAATCTGGAAAATATTAGGATCCTCTTTTTATTATTACTGATGTTGTTATTGGTTTTGTTACACTCCTACTACACCACTATGGCCATACACACACACACACACACACAAAAAAAAAACCACAAAAAATTCTAGTATGTAGGTCCTCCTGGGTTCTTCTGTCTTGTTTTTGCTCAAAGTACTTACAATTTTTAACCTTGGCATTATCTTAAAAACTGCTATGAGAAAGTTGAGTTGAGGTTTCTGGTTAGTAGTGTTACACATTTTGAATGGCTTGTCTTCCAATAACAGTGGGTTATTTACTGGAGAACAGATGAAAAGCCTCAGGCCACCTCTCTCCCTCCTCTCCCTGTGGCAGGGTCTGAGTGCCAAGTGCAGAGCAGCTGGTCCAGAGCCAGCCTCCAAATGGCCATCAAGACTGAGCATTGCAATCACTTAATGTTAGTAATCCTATATAGGACCCACCTTCATCATATACCAAGGTGAGTGGGGTAGAGAGGGGAAACAAGAAAACTGCAAGGTGCAGGGACACTACCTATTAGGACTGCTGTGAGTAATAAGAGTTTAAAAGTAATAAAAGACGTTGTGGGGAATGGAATGGAGCCCATGGTACACACTGAAGTACAGAAGACACTTGGTAGTATGAGGGAGATCTCAGACTCACCCTGTGGAAAAGATAGCTTGAATGGAGACAGTCCCAGAACTCCTCACAGAGAAGGAGGGTGGAAAAGGGCTCCTGACATTATCTCTTTCCCTGGAAAGATGAGAATGGCAGAACCTCCCCTTATCATCCCAGTCTGTGTGTTAAAGGTTGGAGAGGTCTGGACCATAAAATCCCACATTGTCAGATGGAGACTTGGGGAAGGAGGAAAATTATGTCTCCTGAAAATGCTGGAAAGCAAGCCTTCCTGCTCAGAGGTGGCCAGGCCTTTGGCACAATTACTTCCAAACAGAGGAAGTTCAGCTGGAGGCAATGAATGCCTTTAGACACACCTCCAATTTCATACCTGCTTCTCTGACACTCTGACGCTCCCCCTCACTTAAAATACATAAATAAACTGAGAAGGTTTTAAAATAGATAACCTAACCTCCACGTTAGATCCTGTCATTACACTATAATCCCTAATAGTTCAACTAATGGGCTTCAAAGACATCATTCTATACACAGAATTTTGAGGATCAATAAGTGTACTCATGTGGTAGGGTGAGAAAGTTCCCCCCCCACACACAAAAGAATCCACAGCTAACTCAGCCAGAGAAGCAGATGAAAGCTATATTTACAAGCAGAAATGGAATGCAATGAATATATATACAAAAATCTACAATATTTACAATATATACAGGAATATGCAGCAATGTATGTAATACAGATGACCCACAGCTGGACGAGGGGGTGCCTCTCACTGGCCGTGGTCCCCCTCCTCCCTCCCTCCCTCCCTCCCTCCCCTTTTTTCCCAAAAAGGGTTAGAGAGAGAAAGGTAATTAAAGGGGAAAAATAAATTCTGTTAGTTCAAAGTGAATGCAAGAGTTAGTTTTCTTATCTGGTTAGCTCTGTTAATCCAAGGTCACTGTGCTCCTCAAGCTGTTGCTTCAGAGAGAGAGAAACAGGCCAGCTCACAGGACAGAGAGAAGAACAGACTGACTCCAAACAGACTGAACCCAAAACTAAAAGTCGCATTATAGCAATCTACCAATGAAATTAGTCTAGCATATCTTTGTTTTTCAATACATTCAGTCAGAGTGTTCAGAAAGTGTCAGTTTCTTAAAGGCACAGCCTAAACCAGTCACAACTCAACATAGCAATAACCTCCAAAAAGAAAAATGCTTTAGTAGAGGTTTTGTTAATTTTGTTCTGTGTTGTGTTGTTTGTTTCTTTTCTTTATTTTGCTTGCAAGTTTTAGAGGGGATTGGGGGTTTTGTTTGTTTGTGGTGTGTGTTTGGTTTTGTTTGGTTGGGTTTGGGTTTGGTTTTTAATTTATTTATCTTCCTGGCAAGATGATGCACTCCAGTTAATTGCATGTTCTTTCTGAAACCAGATCAGAACCAGAGCATGTTCTCTGAATTTGCTGGAATAAATATGGCCCCCTCTCAAGCTTTGCATTATAGTGCTCCTCTACTCTCAGTTCATATGGCTGCATAATTTATCTAAAAAGCTCATAGAAACCAGCCCCTCTAGGGGTAACACCAAGCTGGGGGCAGATGTTGATCTGTTAGAGGGTAGGAGAGCTCTGCAGAGGGACCTTGACAGGTTGGACAGATGGGTAGATTCCAATGGCATGAGATTTAACACATCTAAGTGCTGGGTTCTACACATTGGCCACAACAACCCCATACAGTTATACAGGCTGAGATCAGAGTGGCTGGAGAGGGGCCAGGCAGAAAGGGACCTGGGGTCATGGTTGAGAATAGGCTGAACATGAGCCAGCAGTGTGCCCAGGTGGCCAAGAAGACCGATGGCATCCTGGCCAGCATGTGTGGCCAGCAGGAGCAGGGAGGTCATTCTGCCCCTATACTCAGCACTGGTTAGGCTACACCTTGAGTCCTGTGTCAAGTGCTAGGCCACTCAGTTTAAGAAAGATGTTGAGTTGCTGGAATGTGTCCAGAGAAGGTCAACAAAGCTGGTGAGGGGTTTGGAGCACAAGCCCTTAGAGGAGAGGCTGAGGGAGCTGGGGTTGCTTAGCCTGGAGAAGAGGAGGCTCAGGGGAGACCTTCTTGATGTCTACAACTACCTGAAGGGAGGTTGTAGCCAGGTGGGGGTTGGTCTCTTCTCCCAGGAAACCACCAACAAAAGGACACAGTCTGAAGCTGCACCAGGGGAGGTTTAGGCTGGATGTTAGGAATAAGTTCTTCACAGAAAGAGTGATTGGCCATTGGAATGTGCTGCCCAGGGAGGTGGTGGAGTCACCATCACTGGAAGTGTTTAGGAAGAGACTTGATGGGGTGCTTGGTGCCATGGTTTTGTTGATTAGATAGTGTTGGATGATAGGTTGGACTTGGTGATCTCAAAGGTCTTTTCCAACCTGGTTAATTCTATTCTATTCTATTCTATTCTATTCTATTCTATTCTATTCTATTCTATTCTATTCTATTCTATTCTATTCTATTCTCTGGGCAATTACTTGAAGTTTTTACATGTTCACAGGTGCAAGGTCTCACTGCTGCATGAACGTTAATCTTCTGATTCTTTGACAGTGTTGTGCTTTCATAGTTGTTTTCAGTCTTCCTGATAAAACAAAGTTCTTTACTGAATCAACTCTTTTACAGACTTCAAACAGGCTCATCTGAGAATAAATGTAGCTCATACCTGATCTTTTCCCAAATTTTAGTGTGCTGAGATATAGATCTTTCCCTACTTCATTTCTGTCTGTCACGAAGATGCATTTCACTATGCCTGGTTATAATCAGAAGTGGCATAGTATTCCAAAACTCTTTTGGAAATTTTTTGATGTAACAGTGTTTTGAACCAGTTGTGCAAAAGGTTTTGAGATGAGCAAATAGCATTCCATTAGTTATCATCCAGCAAGTGTGGGGTTTTGTAATTTGTTTGGTTTTTTTTCTGACAGTGAATATGGCAGAATTTTAGTAACGAGAAAGCAGCTCTTGCACTGATCACTGAAAGGAATGGACCGTTGACCTTCTGTATTAATCTGCCACTCTGACGTCTATACATTATAAAAACTGAAGCATGTTGCAGAATATGAAAGATTTACAAAGTTACTGTTGACCTGTACCAGGTCACTGAGACTAAACAAGAATTGCTCTATCCAGCTTACTACAAACATGAGTTCTGCCTTTTAATGTCTAGAACTTTCTGAGGCTAAAGTTCTTTACAAGGACAACAGATTGTGGGTTTGATTAATCAGAAGCCTCAGTCATGTGAAAGGTCAGGTATGCAAAGAACAGCAAAATCTGTTTTCTAAACTACCTGTGTGTTGGTTTTTGTGGAGAATTATGGGAATCAAAATCTGTAGAAACCATTAGTGGAAATATATGTCTGAAAGAAACATAACAACTGGATAAGCCTATTATATTTTTTTTTAATCCAAGTTCCTACTGATGTGAGGTTGCATGGGGATATGTCTGACTGATTTTCACAGTCAGTCAGTTGTAATTTTGCACTATCAAGTCTTTTGAAAAACATAAGGCTTTGGAATTGTTATGAAGAACAAGATCTCTTGTTGCTTAAAAAATTCTTTTTAACTGGAAGATGAGACATAGAACAAACCAGATGAAAAAGTCTATGAACTAAATCAATCTCTTTGGTAATGAGAGGCATTTGAATGCACAGGTTTATAGTTCATAGAATGAAAAATCATGCCTGGCTGCAGTAGAATGAATGGAGTTACAAACTCATGTAAGGCTCTAGAGCCAATGGATGCCAAATAAGGCTAAATTAATTCTTTTTACACTGATGGGATGATATTTCTCCAGGTTGTATTTCTTCATTACCAATTTCTCATATTTCACCTTTTCAGTACATGCAGACATTATTCTGTATTTCTTAATACTTTTAATGTATATTTTGCTTTTGAAACATCTTCATTTTCCTGATGACAAAAGAGGAACAAATTACCCCAAACTCATAACTGTTCAAAGCTATGCTCTTTTAAATCCTTAAAGGTCTAATGTCCTCTGATGTTTGAGCTACTCTTATTTGAAAAGTTGCTATGGCGACAAATACATTCTGGCTAAAATTTTCTATTTTACTTAGCTACAAATTCCAGAAGAACTTAGCATGGTTCCAAAAGAACATTTCTACCAAAATGAATGTATGTTGTCCTTTTCTTTCTGAGCAATTGTAGCTTCACTAATATGTAAGTGTACAGGGAAATTTGAGCTCTGCTTTGGTCACAGTACCTTGCAATCACCTACTCCAATTACTGTACAACAAATGTAAAATAGTACAGTGTCCATTTCTTGAAGGAAATGTCAGACCCAAAGGAACAATCTGTAGCACAAAATGCCTGAGTCTTGTTTCAACTTCTTGTTGGTTATTATGATGAAGCAGAATAACTCTAAAGGCAGTGTGATCCTTCCCATTAAATTCCTCTGCAAACCCATCACACATGGCTTAAAGGTGCTTTGGCTTATGTCTAGATCTGTGGGCAATGGCATTGGACCCAGGCTTCCAACAATAGCTGTAGCACTTTTTTCCCATGTCCATGCTCTGGTCTTGCAATAAGCAAAGCCAGCTGGAGGTACTTGATCCATTTTCTGTCTTTCATTAGAAGTGGTTGTCAAACTGCATTATGATCTTTTTTTGCACATGGAATATTTTTCAGCAGGAATCTGAATATGTAGAGGTAACAGCTGTGTTATGAGAAGGGGTCACTAGTGAACATATAACCTAAGTGGATCAGCTTCCAAAACACTGAGATGACAGCTTTTTGAAGCTGTTTCATCTTTCATCTCAGAGACTTAGGGCCCTGGTACACAACAGGATTCCCTTCCAGAGTGTCCTGTCCTAAATGTCTAGTTAAGCACCTGAGTTTCTGTTCCAGTGCAGTTTTCCTAATCATCCTGTATTAATTAGGAAAGAAGGGAAGGAGGGAAAGAGAGAGAGAGTGAGAGAGATGGTCTGTTGTGAAGAGGTTATTAAATTGATGAATATGAAATATTAATTATGGAAATATTATTTTTATTAATTATAAAATTATTAGTATCCAATGAATCAACAACTTATGTACATATTCTAGTGCACGTTCTTGAAATACATTCCATAAGTGGCTTAGTATTATGATTAGAACTTAATTAAACTATCTACAGACTATTTCTATATTTTATATAATGAAGGTTGCAATTCCACCGCTTGGCCACTAGATGGCGACTCGGCAGAACGTGGGCGGCTTCTGGCTATATACAGCAATATTACAATCTTTCTGTGCGTCAGCGATTACTCTGCTAGACGCGGATACGTTGAACTGAGTGCTAGTGGATGGAAAGCACGAGGAAGATACTCTGTAGCTGTTGTTTGTAGCAAGGTGGGGGTCCAGCCGACTACCATCGCTGGACCTGTTCCTAGTCAAGTTGGACGGCGGCATTGGGTTACTGTCTCCTCTCTCCACAGCAGTGGAGAGGGAATACTGGAACCTGGGCTTAGCTCAGAAGCAGGTTCCCTGCAGGCCTCGGTCGGTTCCCTCCAGACAATGGGGATAGGTCCTGGTCGGGTTTGGCACCACAGCAGGGCGGGGCGACGGTTTCCGGTAGGCAGGCTCAGAGGTTCCCAGTCGGACAATGACAGCAAACAATAGCTATGGGGTCGGCCCTGTGGCAACGAGTGTCGGGGCTGATGTAAACAGCCTCGGAGAGAGAATGCAGCTGTGCTGAGCTGCGGCTTCTCGGTTACTGGGCTTAAAGGAACAGCGGAACGCTTGGAGTAGTCCCAGGTTTGGTGCAGTATAGGCACGAACAGTGCTTTAGTCTTCCCTGAGGTTTACAGGGCTCAGAGCGGCACAGGTGGCAGCTCCTCTCCCACTATGGCGGGGCTGGGCATATGCGGACTCGGTCTCTATCAAATCCCTTCTCCCCGACAGCTGGGCAGATCTTACCCTCGGGGGCTGGTCCAGTCCTCAGGTGGCACTGTGGACTCTCCTGGTCGGTACAACTGTCTATGATGATGCTATCTTCTCGGGCTCAGCGAAGGTCCTCCCTCTGGGGAGATCCTTACAATCAGAGTGCTTCACATGATGCAGAGGCTTTCAGTATGCGTGCATGTATGATAGAAGCTAACAACAAGCTCAATGGCAGAGGCTATGGCTCGAGAGTTGTTCTCTTGAGCAAGTACAGAGACAAAGTGAAAGAAGGGGCAACTTGTTTACCAACAGGGGTGATACTTATAGATTCCTCGAGGCTGGGTTTGACCAATGGGCACTCTCACAGACAACTGGCTTCAGCCTATAGAAAGCATGAAGCTAGAATTATGCCCATACTTGGTGTTTGCACAAGCACTGCATGCGCTGAGTGCATGCTGGCCTGGCTAATGCCTTGGCTTTTGTCTTCCTCCTGAAGGAGGGGAAACCTGTCCACATGCTGGGACCAGATCTGGTATCTGGGCAGAATGTGCTTTCACCACATGGTCTACATCTTTTTCTCTCTCTATTGATCATATGGGGACAGAATAAATATAAATATCCTCCCAAGCACTTGCCTCAGAGCCTAAAGCCAGATACAGTCACAAGTCCAAGGCAAAGGCTAAGCACTTAGAGTAAGCTTCCCGCACCCTTTATTATCTTCAAGGGCAGGTACTGCTCTCAGTTAGAAGGTGGTAGCCAATAACATCAGTCCTGGCTAAACCTGAAGCCGTGATGTGAGGCTTTCATCACTACAGACCAGGTCTGAGTATAGCAGAATGGTGATGGTCAGCAGCTGAGAGCTGCTATGAAATGGTCCCAAGTTGCCCATTAGCTGTATCACATTCAAGTTGCAGAAGAGAGCTTTGGAGGGTAAGCTGTTTCAAAACCAACACTCAAGATTGCATAGCGTTTCAAAGCTTTAGATACAACAGTTAAACTGTAGTCATGGTCAGGGGTTATATAATTTAAATGGAAAGTAAATCAGAGCTCAAACTCAGCCCCTGTCCATGGCTTAATGCATGATACAAATATTTAAAGGGTTAAAGATAAGAAATTAATAAGCTGTTCATTTTGCTTCAAACCTCTTGTTTTAGATTATGAAGTTTATATTAAAACATGAAAATACATTTTAATTGTGTGGGAGAAAGTGTCACCACTTCTTTCAAAAAATACAGGAGGAATGTTGAGAGCAGGAGAAAACATTAAAAGACTGTCTTTTAAAAAAGAAAAAAATAAAACCTGTATTGATATTATTTCTGTAATAATTCCTGATAGATAATGCTTAAACAGAATCATGTTATCTAGATGTCAAAATCAGTACTGTGTGTCATGTCTTGCTATAGTTCTTGAAATTGATTCAAGGGGAATTTGCTTTACTTTGACTTCTCTCTCTCTCTTTTTAAGGTCAACTCAAATAAAAACATACTCTTGGGATAATGCCCAGGTTATTTTGGTCGGTAACAAATGTGACATGGAAGATGAACGAGTGATCTTCACGGAGAGAGGCAAACATTTAGCAGAGCAACTTGGTAAGAAAAGAAATGACAAAATCTTTATGATTGTTTGTGAGAATGCAAAAAGTATTGTCAAAAATTGCTGCAGTAGTAGTAATAAAACTGTTCATGATATATTTACTGCAAAGGAGTAGTCATAGAGCACCTCCCTTTTGCTTATGCAGGCTGAGGTTTGAACTGTTCTGTGTCAGTAGTGGACATGTGTCCAGGCATGATCTTACGCAGAGCTGTGACATGGCTGTCAGCTTAAAATGCTCACAAGACCAGTGCTGGAAAATGAATCTGACAAAACATTCATTATGCTCCTTCTTAGATAGGGATTACACATGACCTTTGCAATAAGCAGCATTGTGTCTCTATTACATGTTTAGATAGTTACAGACAGCTACACCCTAGATGGGGAAAAATTAGAACCAAAATACCAGCAAAGCAGCAAAAGAAACAAGAGGAGAGGACAGATTAAAGAAGTTTTTACTCAAGACGTGAATTAGATTTAGTTTCAAGTTGAGAGCATCTGAGTTATGATTTCCAATATCAATAATCAAAGCCAGAAAGACACCAAATACAACTCTCACTGCTAGCATTCCACATATTGCACATTTACGCAGGTGTGAATACTATGAGCCTCTGTTTCATAAAGTCTCCTTCTGGGAGGCAAATGTTATCTACACAGAAAATAAAGGAACAGTGAACATCAGTGTTCTTTCTGCTTCTATCCAGTAGTAATATCCTTTCATACCATGCTTCTGAGGTGACACTGGACAAACTAATGGAAAATCTCCCAGAGCATGATTATAATACTCCTTCCTGGCCTGGGTGGGTTTTTTGGTTTTGTTTTGTTTTGTTTTGTTTGGGGGTTTTTTTGGTTGTTTGGTTGTGTGGGTTTTGTTGTTGTTGTTTGTTTTTCCTCTGAATTTGACGATTTCTGGAGGCAATGCTCAGGAGGTGTTGGAAGTCAAACCCTGGCATCAGTAGGGGTCAATTTTTGTGCTGTACCAACTGTGGTTAAGGCTCAATCTGGTGATCAACTGTTCAGGAAGCAGAGAAAGATGGTGGCATTTCACAGTATACCACCAGCACTGGATCTCATCCCATGCTGGTGCTTCATAACTTACATACATTCATATCTCACTGACCTTATTTTTAAAAATCACTTTCCTACTTGTGCAATTGCTTGTTTTGGTAGGTAATCCCGTCAGAACGGCATATCTTCTGATCACATCTGTCTAAATAAGCATTATATATCCATAAATGCACACCTCAAAAGTATACATTAAAAAAGACCATAAATTAGCCCTTGAAATTTGATAGATTATGTCCAGAAAATTTGCCAACATTTGTGAGGAACTGAGTTTGTTAAACATTTTGCAACAAAACCAAAGTGGTTACTGTTGTACCTTCTATAACAGAGAATATGTTTGCAGAAATACCATTCACCTTATATATATATATGTCTAAAATCTGTTTTTCCTCTGTAAGCATTTCTAATACTCATTCATTTTGCTAAGAGCTAGGAAAGTGTATTCAATGGAAAAAAGAGATCAAAACAATGTAACTATATGTTTGCCTCGAATTTAATCCAGGCACTAAAACATCTGGCAATGAGCATAAATTTGCAATGTAGAGTTTGAAGATATTTTTTAACTCAGTTATGGCTGTAATTTATGAAAAATTAATACGGCAGGTATTATACTAATAAAAATTTGATGATTATTTATTAATATGAAAAATTGCCAAAAAGGTACTACTAGATTTGGTGTATGGCTGGAATATATATTTATAATGGAAATGTACAATGTTTAGGCAATATTTACCAATTTAAACAGTTTTAAGCAAATTGGAAAAAATCCCTGGGAAAGAGGATCTCCAGTGCAGTATGGGGCTTGAGCACTAGGGGAGACTCGACAGGAACTTTGCCAAAACGTTGAGTCAGACAGAGAGAACTGTTAACAAAGAGGCAAGATAAAGATATACCAATTATTCACAATACTATCACCAGGATTCCCTCTGGGGCTGCAACATAGTTCAGATTACACTGAGTGACAGGAGTTCCACCCAAGTAGAGGGCTGCTGCTGCTGCATGTTAGCCATTAGGCTTTTGGGGTGCTCTCGGGTGCCTTGCATGGCAAGAGGCTGGTGCTGGTTGCTGGCAGGGAGACCATGCTGGCTGGGCTGGCCTCAGCACAAGAGGGGCCAGCTCTTGAAGCTTCTTCCCAGGATTTCCAGGCTCTCCTGGGGTTTCAGGCTCTTGGACAAATAGCCTGTTTCGACTTCTTCTCGATGAGGTCTGGTTTTGCAAAGCAGGTGCTTAGGCTAGAAGCCACTTACTGCTGCAGAGCACAATGCTCAGGGGCTTGGCTCACCCTGGATTTGTCCCTTCTGCCTGGCAAGACCCTTCTGTTTGCTTCTGGGCTTTTATGACATGTTACTGCGACAGGCACTTGTGTCTTTGTGGGTAAACTGAGGCACAGCACAGATTCTGAGTTGTAAGACGTAGCAAGGCTTGGCTTCTCTGAGTTACAGGCAAGGCTTGGCTTCTCAGGCTTGCAAGGTAAGGCTCATGGCTTGTTTCCCAGATCTTAGACAAGGGAAGGGAAGGCAAGGCAATGCAAATTGAATACAATGTGGCCTGTCTTTAGCACTTGCTCAAGATTCAATTTGGCCAATAGGGCAACTGAAACAAGCAGATCACTTAACCAATAAAATGGGATTTTGTGACCATAAGAGGCAAAGACATTGGCCTAGTCTAGGAGAAGCAAGGCCAGTGCATGTGCTCTTTTACCACAAAGGGGGAACACTTTCCTTGTTTACCAGACCTTCTGGTGCCTGGGTTCTTTTGTTTTTTCCCTGCATTTCTCTGGACCCCTGCAGGAGGGAGGGGAAGATGGGTGTCCTGCCTGGACATACCAGGACTTGTTCTGGGTTTGTATTTGCATCAGGAACAGTGTGGCAAGCAGGAGCAGGGAAGTCATTGTGCCCCTGGACTCAGCACTGGTTAGGCCGCACCTTGAGTCCTGTGTCCAGTTCTGGGCCCCTCAGTTTAGGAAGGACATCGAGACACTTGAACGTGTCCACAGAAGGGCAACAAGGCTGGGGAGAGGCCTTGAGCACAAGCCCTGTGAGGAGAGGCTGAGGGAGCTGGGGTTGTTTATCCTGGAGAAGAGGAGGCTCAGGGTGACCTCTCTACAACTACCTGAAGGGTGGTTGTAGCCAGGAGGGAGTTGGTCTCTTCTCCCAGGCAACCAGCACCAGAACAAGGGGACACAGTCTCAAGCTGCACCAGGGGAAGTTTAGGCTTGAGGTGAGGAGAAAGTTCTTCACTGAGAGAGTTGTTCACCATTGGAATGTGCTGCCCGGGGAGGTGATGGAGTCACCATCCCTGGATGTGTTCAAGAGGGGATTGGACGTGGCACTTGGTGCCATGGTTTAGTCATGAGGTCTGTGGTGACAGGTTGGACTTGATGATCTTCGAGGTCTCTTCCAACCTTGGTGATTCTGTGATTCTGTGTTATTCTGTATTGGGCCCATTTGGCTCCATGACCACACTCATCTAACTAATTTTACTTTCTTTCTATTCCTTAAACTGTTTTCCTACAGAAAAATTTATTCAGTGAGTTCACAAGGATTCCCTAAGGTCATGATTTTACCAAGACAAGAACCATGGAATCATAGAATCACAGAATCATAGAATTGTAGAATGGTTTGGGTTGGAAGTTACCTTTAGAGGTCATCTTGTCTAACCTCACTGCAATGAGCAGGCTGATCTTCAACAAGAGCAGGGTGCTAAGAGGCCTATCAAGCCTGACCATGAGTGTCCAAGGGATGAGCCATTCACCACCTCCCTGGGTAACCTGTTCCAGTGTTCCACCAACTTAATGGGCAAAAACTTCTTCCCAGTGTCCAATCCAAATCTGTCCTTCTCTGGTTTAAAACCATTGCCCATTCTCCTACTGCTACAAGCCCTTGTAAACCATCCCTCCCCAGCTTTCTTGAAGGCCCCCTTCAGGTACTGGCAGGCTTCCTTATAGCCTTCTCATCTCCAAGCTCAACAACCCTCTCTCAGCCTGTCTTTGTGGGAGAGCTGCTCCTTCCCTCTGATCATTTTTGTGCCCCCCCGACCTGCTCCATCAGGTCCATGTCACTCTTGAGTTAAGGGTACCAGAACTGGACACAGTACTCCAGGAGAAGTCTCATCAGAGCAGAGTGGCAGAATCACTGTTCTCAATCTGCTGGCCACACTTCTTTCGATGCAGGCCAGGATGTCATTTGCCATCTAGTATGCAAGTGCACTCTGTTGGCTCATGTCCAGCTTTTTGCCCACCAGTATCGCAGTATCACAGTATCACAGTACTACCAAGGTTGGAAGAGACCTCGAAGATCATCGAGTCCAACCTGTCACCACAGACCTCACTACTAGACCATGGCACCAAGTGCCACATCCAGTCCCCTCTTGAACACATCCAGGGAAGGCGACTCCACCACCTCCCCGGGCAGCCCATTCCAATAACGAATCACTCTCTTGGTGAAGAACTTTCTCCTTACCTCGAACCTAAACCTCCCCTGTTGCAGCTTGAGACTGTGTCCCCTTGTTCTGGTGCTGGTTGCTAGGGAGAAGAGGCCAACCCCTTCCTGGCTACAACCACCCTTCAGGTAGTTGTAGAGAGCAATAAGGTCTCCCTGAGCCTCCTCTTCTCCAGGCTAAACAACCCCAGCTCCCTCAGCCTCTCCTCATAGGGCTTGTGCTCAAGGCCTCTCACCAGCCTTGTTGCCCTTCTCTGGACACGTTCAAGTGTCTCGATGTCCTTCTTAAACTGAGGGGCCCAGAACTGGACACAGGACTCAAGGTGCGGCCTAACCAGTGCTGAGTCCAGGGGCACAATGACCTCCCTGCTCCTGCTGGCCATACTATTCCTAATGCAGGCCAGGATGCAGTTGGCCTTCTTGGCCACCTGGGCACACTGCTGGCTCATGTTCAGGCAGCTGTCTATCAGCACCCCCAGGTCCCTCTCTGTCCGGCCGCTCTCCAGCCACTCCGACCCCAGCCTGTAGCTCTGCATGGGGTTGTTGTGGCCAAAGTGCAGCACCCGGCACTTGGACTTGTTGAATTCCATCCCATTGGACTCCGCCGATCTGTCCAGCCGATCGAGGTCCCTCTGCAGGGCCCTCCAACCCTCTAACTGACCAACATCTGCTCCTAACTTGGTGTCATCTGCAAATTTGCTGATGACTGTCTCAATGCCCTCATCCAGATCGTCAATGAAGACGTTGAAGAGGATGGGGCCCAGCACTGATCCCTGGCGGGCACCACTGGTGACTGGCCTCCAGCTGGAGGTGGCACCATTCACCACCACTCTCTGGGCCCGGCCCTCCAGCCAGTTCCTAACCCAGCGCAGAGTGTTGCTACCCAAGCCACGAGCTGACAGCTTAGCCAGCAGTTTGCTGTGGGGGATGGTGTCAAAGGCCTTGCTGAAGTCCAGGTAGACCACATCCACAGGCCTCCCCACATCCACCAGGCAGGTCACCTGATCATAGAGGGAGATCAGGTTGGAGAGGCAGGACCTGCCCTTCCTGAATCCATGTTGGCTGGACCTGAGCCCTTGGCCGTCCTGCAGGTGCGCAGTTATTGCCGCCAGGATAATCTGCTCCATCCTTTTCCCTGGCACTGAGGTCAGGCTGACCGGCCTATAGTTTCCGGGTTCCTCCATCCAACCCTTTTTGTGGATGGGGACCACATTGGCCAGTTTCCAAGTATGCCCAAGCCTTTTTCCCACAGGGCTGATCTCTTATCACATCATCCCTCCAGCTTGTATTGACAGGAGTGTCCTGATCCAGGTGGAGGACCTTGTTCTTGGTTTTGTTGAATTCCAGCTTGTCCAGGGCTTTCTGGATGACAACCCATCCCTCTGCCATACCAACTGTGCCACTCAGACTGGCATCATCTGCAGACTTGCCGAGGATGCACTCAGTCTTACTATCTGTATCATTAAGAAAATATTACAAAACACTGTTCTGAGTACAGACCCCTGTGGGACACCACTTGTCAGCTATCTCTCTCTGAACATTGAGCCGTTGACCACTACCCTCTGGTTGAGGCTGAGCCAATTCCTTATCCACTG
This sequence comes from Picus viridis, assembly GCA_033816785.1. NCBI lineage: Eukaryota > Metazoa > Chordata > Aves > Piciformes > Picidae > Picus > Picus viridis. Next base: position 68,803,456 of record CM066606.1, on the reverse strand, counting down.
AACAGTCCACCCATTGAAACCATATCTCAACAACTTAGAGAGAAGGATGTTGTGGGGAACTATGTCAAAGGTTTTGGAGAAATCCAGATAGATGGCATCCAATGCCCTTCTGTTATCCACTGATGTTATCACTCCACTGTAGAAGGCCACTAGGTTGGTCAGGCAGGACTTGCCCTTAGTAAAGCCACAACAGCTCTCTCGAATCACCTTCCCATCTTCCATGTGCATTATCAGAGCTTCCAAGAGGATCTGTTTCATGATCTTCCCAGGAATAGAGGTGAGGATGACAGATTGGTAGTTCCCATGGTCCTCCTTTCTACCCTTTTTAAAATAGGGTGCCATGTTTCTCCTCTTGTAGTCACCAGGGACTTCATCTTACTGCCAGGACTTTTCAAATGTCATGGCAACTACTTCAACCAATCTACTCAGGACTCAAATAAATCTTCTGAAATCACATAGACGTATGTATGTTCAGGTTACTCAGGTGGTCACAAACCTTGTCTCCACTTACAATGAGAGGGACTTTGTCCCCCTGGTCTCTGTCTTGGGTCTTTTAACTTGGGAGGTGTGAGGAGTGAACACCGAGGCAAAAAAAGTTGTTGAGAATCTCAGCCTTCTCCTTGCCTGTTGTTACTAGCATGCCATTCTTGTTTTTTCAGGTTGGGTATGTTTTCTTTACCATTAATTTTCTGGTTTATAGACTTGAAGAATCCATTTGTTATTCTTCACATCCCTTGCTAAGTTCAGCTCCAGCTGTCCCCTGGAATTTCACATGTTGTACAGTCAAGAATCAACTGTAATAACCACTGCTTGCAAAAAATATGGTAGTGAGATAATTATCAAAACTGATGTTTCAGGTTTTAAAGCAAACTCTAACTCCTGGGATTTAGAATTCAGTCTTTGTGGAAGCAGATTATCCTCTGTATCCATACTGCCTGCTCTGGTGGTTCCCCTTGTCAAGCTTACGTTCTGTGGCTATCTCAACAGCAGATCATTTTATTGGAAAATTGTGACTCTGATCCAGTGTGTAATTTACTGTATTCAGACTGCAAACACAAAGGTTTATATGCTTCCTATACAGCTGCAATAATTTGTTAAATGGGCTCAGAGATTGTGGGGCAAATCTTGTGGACAAGTCTTAAAAATAACAATTTTTGTGTCTAGCAAGATATTTTAAGACTGTGCATCCTTTGAATGTCATGGTCTGCAACACTGATTGCAGCATAAGTGTTGTATAAAGAGCATGTTGTGAAACACTCTGTTCTGATGTGTGGTGTCGTTATCATCTCTGGTTCATTTGAAGTCACTGAGAAAATGAATACAAAAGGTCAAAAAGAGCACTGTGCATTTAACCCTCCAGGAAACACACTGTCCTGCTGAGAACAGCATTATGAGAAAATTGTGCCTCTTCTGTGTCTGCTGAACTCTTTGAAAACTGCGGCCTTCAATTTTGTTAATCAATCATTTATTCAAATCTCAGTGTTATTTCTCAGGTGTAATGCAAACAAATAGTTTAGCTCAACCAGCAATAAGGCCACAAATTGTATTCTTGTAAGAGTATCTTGATATTCAGTAGCCCTTTCATGATTTATTTTCTTATGGAGTTGTCTAATGATGTCTTTGTAACCATATAAAATCTTACAATCTGTAACATCCTTTAAATATGCACAGTTTGTTTGAGCTATCTACTTTCGTTTTGCATCAACTTCTTCCTAGTTATAATTGATGCTTCTTTACTGTTATATTCTGAGAAACAGCGAACAACTATTAGCTGTTACTTGCACTGTTACACCATTGGTTTCAGAGACCTCTATCGTACTGTTTCTTTTTCTCCAGGCTGAAATTCCCAGACTTTTTCATTGTTGCAGACACAAAGGCCATCTCACACCTTAGATCTTCCTTGGCACCTATTCAGTACTTGTTGTAAGTGGTGCAGCCTTTCTTCAGTAGTTTGCTCATGGTTGTTTAACACAGTAGTATCATTAAAAGAGTAATAAAAGGGGTGAAAACAGACAGGTTTGAGTAAACGGGGTTGAGCCATGTAGAGAGAACTGATTAATGCAATGTTAATATCAACACAAGAATTACAGCAAACAGATTTTAACAAATTTATTTGCTAATAAATAACAACCAAAAAAAAAGGGTGTGGAACATACTGTTTATGCTGTTTTGTCTGTTTATGAATGTGTGTCATGAGTGCTACATGCATTAACTGTGGAGTGAAACCCCAACATATTTGGCACTTGCATGCTTCAAAGCATTTTAGTAAAAAATGCCTGGAACTTCTAGGAGGCAAGACACATGCACACTTGCCAGTTGCATTACTCATACAAATTTTCTGACATATCCATCTCATGCATCTCTGCTGAGTTCAAAGCTTCTTGCATCCATAAAAGTTTGGTGTCCCTTGTCACAATAGAAATAAAAGAATGACTCATAGATGGCATGGATTTCTTGGTTGCTTTTATTCATGGTCTGTACAATATACTGTGATATACATTCTAGCAAAAAATTAGAGGAAGAGGTGTGCACACAGCTTTGAACAGACTGAGTAATTACACATGCAAATGAGCAGCTTCTATGTAGTATAGCTGTGGCAGGGTGAGAAAGTTCCCCCCACACACACAAAAGAATCCCAGGCACTGGTCGTAGAGAAGCTGAATCTTATACTTAAACCATAAATACAATTTATACATCAAGTATCTGCCTAAGCGATTGAAAATCAATCCCAGGAAGTACTTGTAGACCAGTACCGAACAAACTGAAAAGACCAAACACTCTAAAATCCAAAACACTTTCATGTTTGCAACTCCGACTCGAGCAGACAATAAATCAAGCAACCTTTAGCCCTGCTTCTGGACAGCAATTATCCACAAGCTGCACGTTGGACCGCCAATTAAAAATATGTGGCAGGGGTGAGAAAGTTCCCCCTACACACAAAAGAATCCACAGCTAACTCAGCCAGAGAAGCAGATGAAAGCTATGTTTACAAGCAGAAATGGAATGCAATGAATATGTACAAAAATATACAATAATTACAATATATACAGAAATATACAGCAATGTATGCAATACAGGAGACCTTTCCCCCCTGCAGCCAGGGGGGTTCGGCCTGTCCCCCCCCTTCTCCCTCCCTACCTCCCCTTTTTCCCAAAAGGGTTAGAGAGAGAGAGAAAGGTAATTAAGGAGAAAATAAATTCTGTTAGTTCTAAGCGAATGCAAGAGTTAGTTTTCTTATCTGGTTAGCAAGGTCATTCCTGCCCAGCAAGCTGTTGCTTCAGAGAGAGAAACAGGCCAGCCAACAGGACAGAGAAGAACGGACAGAACAGACTGACCAGACTAAGCTAAAACTTACAGTTGCATTCTACCAATGAAATTAGTTTAGCATATCTTTGTTTTTCAATACATTCAGCCAGAGTGTTCAGAAAGTGTCCATTTCTTAAAGGCACAGCCTAAACCGGTCACATATAGCACACCATTTCTTCATTTATTTATGAAGTTTTGCTGTGCATGCAAATTAGTAACATAATTTTATGTATGTTCATTGGTTGTTACAATTCCTACTTGCTACATGTGTGTGCCACAAATTATGTCAATACTCAAGAATTTTGAGAGCAATGAAGAAAGTTTTCGGAGTCCCAGGACAAATGGTGAAGGGGTGAAGAGCACAAGTATTATTGCTTCTGTCCCCCCATTAGCTGTGCCTGATGATGGCATAAACTTGAAAATCCAGCAGATTAATGCCTGGCTGTGCGACTGGTGCAAACGGCAGGATTTTGGGTTCTTTGATCACAAGACCCTAGGCCTGCTGCCTATAGATAGGAATTGCTTGTCTCAAAGAGGAAAAAGAATCCTGGGACAAGAGCAGAAAGGGCTGGTTGCTAGGTATTTAAACTTATTTTGAAGGGGGAAAAGGGAAAGGCCAGGCTCATTGCAAACATTCCTGGGACAATTGTGAATCAGAATACCAGCTCCACTGCTATCCCAGGGGCTGTAGGGGATGGCGGATTGTGTGACACCTACAATGGTAACAGATACTCCTCTGCTAAGTCTCTGAAGTATCTGTACACAAATGCAAGAAGCATAGGAAATAAGCAGGATGAATTAGAGATCTGGGTGCAGTGACAGGGCTATGATCTCATCGTGACTGCAGAGCCATGGTGGGACAGCTTCCATGACTGGAATGCAGTAAGGGACGACTGTGTACTTTTCAGGAAGGACAGACTGACACAGCAAGGTGGTGGAGTTGCTCTCCATGGGAATAAGCAACTGGAATGCATTGAGCTTAACCCCGGGGAGATGATGAAAGTGTTGAAACCTGACAGGTAAAAGTGAAGGGACATACAAACATGAGTGATATGGTTGTGGTTTACTACAGGCCACCAAACCAGGAAGAAACTACTGACAAGGCCTTCTACAGGCAGCTGGAAGTAGCCTCAAGACCATCAAGTGCCCTGGTGCTCCTGGGTGACTTCAACCACTCTGATATTAGTTGGAAAGATCACACAGCCAAGCATAAACAGTCCAAAAGGTTCCAGCAGTGCATTGATGACAACTCTCTCCTGCAGGTAGTTGATGAACCAACAAGGAGAAGTACGATGCTGGACCTGGTATTAAACAAACAAAGAAGGACTGGTTATAGATGTTAAGGTTGAGGGTAATCTTGGTTGCAGTGATCATGACATGTTAGAGTTTAATATCAACAGACAAAGAATCAGGGGGTAAGTAAAATTTCAGCCCTGGACTTTAAGAAGGCTATCTTTGCCCTCTTCAAAACTCTGCTTATAAATATCCAGTGGGCTAGGGCTCTAGAATGAAGGGGGCCCAAGAGAGCTGGTTAATATTCACACATTACCTCCTCCAAGCTCAGGAAAAATGCATTTCCTTGGAAAATGAAAAATCAAGTAAGGGAGATGAAAAACCTGCATGGATAAGTAAGGAGCTCTTAGAAAAACTCAAAAACAAAAAGGAGGTTTACAATAAATGGTAAAAATGTCTGGTCAGTTGGGAGGATTATAGAAATATTGCCAGAGAATGTAGAGATGCAACAAGGAGCTGAGTCTTGCCAGGGGGTGAAAGAGAACAAGAAGATTTTTTTCAAATACATCAATGCTAAAAGGAGGAGCAAGGTAAAGGTAATCCCAGTGCTGAATGATATGGGAGATACGGTAACTGTTGATGCAGAGATGTCAGAGTTACTGAATGCCTTCTGCGTCTCAGTCTTTACTGGCCCTCAGGAACTTCAGTCTGTGGAAGCAAGGGAGCAGAGCTGGAGAGAAGAGGACACTGCACTGGTCAGTCAGGACCAGGTTAGAGATCTCTTATACCAACTAAAGACACAAATCCATGGGCCCTGATGGGGTGCATCCATGAGTGCTGAGAGAGCTGCTGATTCTGTTGCTGAGCCTCTCTCCAGCATCTTTGAAAAGTCATGGAGGAGAGGTGCCTGATGACTGGAAGAAAGCAAATGTCACTCCATTCTTCCAAAAAGACAAGAAGGACCCAGGCAATTACAGACCAGTCAGTCTTACCTCCATCCCTGGAAAGGTGATGGAGCAGCTCATTCTGGAGGTCATCTCTAACCGCATGGAAGGCAAGAATGTTATCAGGAGTAGCCAACATGGATTTACCCAGGGGAGATCCTGCCTGACTAATCTGATCACCTTCTGTGAAACCACGGCCAAATGGGTAGAGCAGTGGATGTCATATACCTTGCATTAAGAAGAGTGTGGACAGCAGGTCGAGTGAGATTCTCCTGCCCCTCTGCCCTGCCCTAGTGACACCACATCTGGAATATTGTGTCCAGTTCTAGGATCCCCAGTTCAAGACAGGGAGAGTCCAACAGAGGCCTGCAAAGATGATTAGGGGACTGGAGTATTTCTCTTATAAGGACTGGCTAAGGGACCTGGGGCTGTTTAGTCTGGAGAAGATTGAGAGCCGATCTTCTCAATGCATGTAAATATCTAAAAGGTTGTTGGGTTCAGTTCCGCATGGAGAGAAAACAGACAGATACCAAAGAACTTCTTCATCAACTGCTTCTAGCACTTTAATGAATACAGGCCATGGCTGAAGTACCTTCTTTCTCTGCCTTCACAGCTCCTTCCCATCGAACTTTCCCAGAGCCCACAATAGCCCCTACATTGTCTTATCTTCACAGCTGCTCTTTCCCCTGAGGCTATTTCAAGTCAAGGGGAGGATGCCAGACCTTGCTCAAGACCAGGGTGGCTTATTAACACTTTGGGCTACTTGCAGCCTGTGTGTAATTCACAAAAGGTGGTAGTTAGGAGTATGGGCTGGACTCTTTTCAGTAGTACCAGTAATAGGACAAGGGATAACAGGCAGAAACAGGCACACAGGAGGTTTCACTTCAACATAAAGAAAAACTTCTTTGAGAATGACAGAGCACTGAAACAGGGTTTCCATAGATGTTATGGAGTCTCTTTCTCTGGAGACTTTCAAAATTTGCCTGGATGTGTTCCTGCACAACCCAATCTAGGTAAACATGGTTTAGTAGTGGGGTTCAGCCAGATGATCTCTGAAGGTCTCTTCAAACCCCTAGTATTCTAATTCTGTGTAATGTCTGGTCACTTTTTCTGTAAGGTCCTGTTTGTCCTATCCCACCTTTTTGGCTTTGGTTGTTTAAAGCTCTGAGAAGCAGAGCTGTTTTATCATAGAAATGTTGTCTGGAAAGGGCTTCTGGTGATCATCTAGTGTGATGTGCCACACACAATTCTGTCCAGCAGTTTTCAGGGCAATGATCTTCCCATTGGATTTTCTGTGCCTTCATATTTCTTATCCTCTGCCATCTAGGGTCATCTGTTGCTGGGTGCGCCCAGCACATCAGAACATGCCTTAGGCTGTGCACTCCTCGCTTTCTAAATGTATCCTGGCACAGTGTCTCCCCAGAGGCCACAAACAAACATCAGAAAACAAAATTAATCAGGCCCTTTCTGGGTGAGCTCTCACATTCCCTTCTGCAAAGGCAGGCAGAAGTCAGCGCTCATGCTCTGTTCAGCACAGCTGCAAAGGGCTTTGAATGCTGTGTTACCCCAGTGCTAACTCTGCCTAGAGCTTCAGTGCATCTCCACAGCTTGTCAATCAGAATGTCAGTCATTTTACCTCTCAGATTTCAACATACCTTATTTTGCATATTCTGGGTGGGGCACACACATACCCTCAATATCCTTTTTCTTCTTATATCTTTTGGGGGATTTCTTCCTTACAGTTTTACTTTTCAGCTTCTTGGTTTCTTTCCTTTCCTTGATTTACACTGCTTTGAAAACAAATCCCACCAAATATGAGAAGAAGGTTTCATATTTCAAACCAAAATCAGCTTGCTTTGTCTATTTTGTTTTAATTTTGTTCTTGGCTTAAGGCATGTATGTACATAATGATTGTGCTGGGGAGGTGACAGAGTTCCAATTCAGACCTCAGCAAGCTGGAAAGTAGAGCATTCACCAGTGTAGTGTGCGTACAGAGGGTGCATTACAGCATCCTGCACTTCTGTGTGATCTGACCAAGCCTAAAAGACCAGGCCTGCTGCTGAGGTGGGGCCTGAACACAACTGGATCCTGGTTCCTACCCAGGCTGGGCCAAAAGACAGCAGCTCCCCAGCATTGGGACTGGAGTGAATCTTCACTTGCCTCAGTGTGTGAACCCTTTGGGGTAATGTGAATATTAGATATCTTTGAATATGCTGGAGGTATTAGGCATCTGTGAGTTTAAGCATTTTTTTTGGCTGCAATCTGTCATCTAATTGGATCAGGAATAAGCACATAGTTTACTAGAACAGTAAGTTCTGTTTTGCCTCCATGACTGGCTGGAGGCCATGGTGCAGAAGGCAGGGTCACCAGTAGCTGTGGGAGCACAGACATATGGTTGCATCTATCTTTACATCAAAAATTAAATAAACATGTCTGTTCATAGTTCCATCCCTCACTATGGTTTAGATCTTTTTAAAGAGCAAATGTTAATGAAAGAGGAAAGAGACAAACTTACAGAACAACAAACACCCATCTTCTATTTAGTTACAAGAGACACAGGGATTGGCAGAGCAATTAAAGACTCCTGTTTCCAAGATATTTTTGACAGGAGGGAATGCCATCCTGACATTACTTCCATGCACTTGGAACTGAGTTACAGGAAAGTCAGTAATGACAATGAGAAGCAAGGAAATGTATTTGCCCAACAAATGTCTCATGTAAACAAACAAATAAACATACCAACAAAAATTCTTTGCCAGGAATCTAATTTATTGCCCAAATACATTCATTTAAAAGGTATCTAAATGCCTCAGTCAGAGTCCTTACAACTGGAATTTATGTGGAAATCACGTGTTCTGAAATAATGGAAAAGAAGGCATTTGCTAGAGCATCAGCAGTAACTGCCTCTCAAGCCTGTATGTTCTGTCACAGATGGAAGTCCTTTTTTACATTTGGTTGGTTGGATTTTTTTTTTACTTAAGTTGGACCATGCCAAAGTTTGGGAAAATATCTTAGCATTTCCACTAACAATCTTTACACTCGCTCTATCCAGTGCTAAAACACCGCTCTTCACTGAAGTGCTATTAGCAAAGCCCTATTGTGGTGCCTAATTTTATTTTCTTAATATAGTCCAGCCCTCAGTTTCTTTGGAGTGCAGATATCCCATCCAGCTAGTCTACAGAGTACAGAATATGGTAACCAGATCTATTTCAACTGCAGGAGGTGCTTTGAAGAATAGCAATAGTGACCAGCTACTTTCAGCACAGTTTTCTAGAAGAGATGACCTTTTACACATCCTTGCTTTTTACACATTGCTCTGTCACAAAAGGAGCAGCCTCTTGCAGACCCTTCTTAATCTGACTTTTCAGTATCCTACTGCTTCTCAAAATACTGTACTGAACAGGGCACTGGCAGGAGCAACACTAAGAATCACAATTCAAGATCATCTCAACGATAGTTATTGTGGGAGCACACTCTAGTATGTTACATATCAGGGGTTGTGCATACACTTATCTTGGTTGTGGACAAACAATGTGAAAACAGAAGGTCTTCCTGATCATTTCCTGAAACATATCTCTTGTCTGTATTGCTCTTGGCATTGTGCTTAAAATCTGCTAGCTCATGTGTTTTCTTGATGTCACATTTTGTCATGAAGATTGGAGGGAGCAGAATATTCTTCCCTTTCCATATGGCTCTCTGGTGGTTATTTTTCTTATTATTTTTCAAAAGTACACATAAACAAGTATTAATGAACATTGATGAAGGAGCCTTTGTGCAATCAGTTCAAGTGTGAGGCAGAGAGGGAACAAAGTCAGTAATTCAGGCTGTTTATGTCTTTCAAGACAGCTGTCTAAACTGCTCAGTGTGCATTATAGATCACCAGGCAAACAGCACCATGCCTGTGTCCTGACTGGCCCCTGCTGTTGCAGTGTTCTAGGGGGAGTTGCTGCTGAGAACTTACCAGCTTTCCTTGTTTCTTGTTTGACTGAAGGAAACTGCAGACCAGTTAGTCTGACTTCAGCACCAGGGAAGGTCATGAAAGAGGTCTGTGCCATTATGCATGTTGTGATGGGTTAGGCAGCCCCCCTCCAAACCCTCCCCACCACGGGCGGAATAAAACAACTCAAAACAAAACGGATTGCAAAAGTGATGGAAAGTTTAAAGGAAAAGCGGTGAATCTTTACAGAAAGCCAAAAGCAGAGTGACAAAAGAAATCCCAAACAGTCCCAAGATGATCCCATCCCCACCTGGGGGTACATCCAAGACCCCCAGGGCTCCTTCTTCCCCCCTCCCCACTGCTAGGCTAGTCTCAGCTGGCCAGATCTGAGACTGCCCATCCCCCGTGGCCTTGGGCCTAGCCAGGCCCATGGCCGGGAGACAACATCTCCCCCATTACCGGGCGACGGCGAGGAAGAAAGAGGAGGTGCTTAGACCTCGCATTAGATCTTATAGTGGTGCAGAGAATTATGGTAGAAATACCCAATTTCCTGTGTCCACCCACTGGGCTGGACCTCTGGACACAGGAAGCAGGGGGGCACCCAGCCCAAACTGCAACAATGTCCAGGGCATCATCAGGCCAAATCAGCATGGGTTCCTAAAGGGCAGGTCCTCTTTGACAAACTTGATCTCCTTCTATTACAAGGTACCTGGTAGTGGATGAGGGTAAGGCTGTAGATATTGTTTACCTGGACTTTAGTAAATCTTTTGACACTGTCTCACAGCATCCTCCTGGAGAAAGTGGCTGCTCCTGGCTTGGATGGATGGACACGTCACTGGGTTAAGACTGCCTGTATGGCCAGGCCCAAGACTGGTGGTGAATGGAGCCAAATCCAACTGGTGTACAGTCATAAGCAGTGCTCTCCAGGATTCAGTTTTGGGGCCAGTCTTGTTAGAATAGAATAGAATAGAATAGAATAGAATAGAATAGAATAGAATAGAATAGAATAGAATAGAATAGAATAGAATAGAATTACCAAGGTTGGAAGAGACCTTGAAGATCATCGAGTCCAACCTGTAACCACAACCTCACAACTAGACCATGGCACCAAGTGCCACATCCAGTCCCCTCCTGAACGCCTCCAGGGATGGAGACTCAACCACCTCCCGGGCAGCCCATTCCAATGACGAATCACTCTCTCGGTGAAGAACTTTCTCCTCACCTCGAGCCTAAACTTCCCCTGTTGCAGCTTGAGACTGTGTCCCCTTGTTCCGGTGCTGGTTGCTAGGGAGAAGAGGCCAACCCCTTCCTGGCTACAACCACCCTTCAGGTAGTTGTAGAGAGCAATGAGGTCACCCCTGAGCCTCCTCTTCTCCAGGCTAAACAACCCCAGCTCCCTCAGCCTCTCCTCATAGGTCTTGTGCTCAAGGCCTCTCACCAGCCTTGTTGCCCTTCTCTGGACACGTTCAAGTGTCTCAATGTCCTTCTTAAACTGAGGGGCCCAGAACTGGACACAGTACTCCAGGTGCGGCCTAACCAAAGCAGAGTACAGGGGCACAATGACCTCCCTGCTCCTGCTGGCCATACTATTCCTAATGCAGGCCAGGATGCGGTTGGCCCTCTTGGCTGCCTGGGCACACTGCAGGCTCATGTTCAGCCTACAATCAACCAGTACCCCCAGGTCCCTCTCTGCCTGGCCGCTCTCCAGCCACTCTGACCCCAGCCTGTAGCACTGCCTGGGGTTGTTGTGGCCAATGTGCAGAACCCGGTACTTGGATGTGTTAAATCTCATGCCATTGGACTCTGCCCATCTGTCCAGCCTGTCGAGGTCTCTCTGCAAAGCCTCTCTGCCCTCCAGCAGATCAACTGCTGCCCCCAGCTTGGTGTCATCTGCAAATTTACTGATGATGGACTCAATGCCCTCATCCAGATCATCAATAAAGATGTTGAAAAGCATGGGGCCCAGCACTGATCCCTGGGGCACACCACTAGTTGTTTAATATCCTTATCAATGACCTGGATGAGGGGATTGAGTGCATCCTCAGTAAGTGCACAGATGACATGAAACCAGGAAGGAGTGTTGATGTGCTTGAGAGTAGGAAGGCTCTGCAAAGGGATCTGGATGGGTTGGGTTGATGAGCTGTCAGTTGTATGAGTTTTAACAAGGCCTGCACTTGAGTCAGAACAACCCTATGCAATGCTTGAAGCTTGGGGGAGAGTGGCTGGAAAGCTGCCCACCAGAAAGTGAGCTGAGGGTGCTGGTTGACAGCTGGCTAAACATGAGCCAGCATTGTGCTCAGGTGGCCAAGAAGGCCAACAGCATCCTGGCCTGTATTAGGAATAGTGTGGCCAGCAGGAGTAGGGAAGAAATTGTGCTCCAGTACTCAGCACTGGTGAGGCCACACCTTGAGTACTGTGTTCAGTTTTAGACCCCTTACTGTGGAAACAAGATTGAGTTGCTGGAGTGTGTCCATAGAAGAGCAGCAAAGCTGGTGAAGGACCTGGAGGACAAATCTTATGAGGAGTGGCTGAGGGAACTGGGATTGTTTAGTCTGGAAAGGAGGAAGCTGAGGGAAGACCTCTTTGCTCTCTACAACTACCTGAAAGGAGGTTGTAGTGATCTGGGTGTTGGTCTCTTCTCCCTAGCATCAGGTGATAAAATAAGACAAAATGGCCTCAAATTATGCCAAGGGAGGTTTAGATTGGATATTAGGAAAAATTTCTTTATTGAAAGAGTGCTCAGGCATTGGAATAGGCTGCCCAGAGAAGTGGTAGAGTCATTGTCCTGGAGGTGTTCAAAAATGCATGTAGACCTAGCACTTTGGTACCATGGCCATGGTGGTGTTACATTGACAACTGGACTTGATGATCTCAGAGATCTTTTTGGAACTGATACAATTCTTTAATTCTATGATTCTTTGGGTCAATACTATAGGGAAGAAGGTAAATAGGAGAAAGAAACACAATGTGGGACAGCAAAGGGAAAAAGTGAAATAAACACAATAAAGGCATTTAAATTAGAACATTCTGATGTACATGTTCCACACATATTGTTCAAAGTGCAGGGTCCTGCAGCTAGGTTGGGGCACTCCTAGATATCAGTACATGCTGGGGGATAATGAAATTGAGAGCAGCCCTGCAGAAGAGGACTTTGAGGTACTGGTAGATGAGAAGCCAGGGACATGAGCCAACAACGTGCACTTGCAGCCCAGAAGGCAAATCACATCATGAGCTGCCTCAAAAGAAGAGTTACCAGCAGATAAAGAGAACTGATTATGCCACTCTAGTCTGCTCTGGTGAGATCTCACCTGGAGTACTGTGTCCAGCTCTGTGGCCCCAGATACAAGAGAGACATGGAGGAGGCCCACAAAGATGATCAGAGGGCTGGTGCAGCTCTCCTATAAAGACAGGCTGAAAGAATTGGAGCTATTCAGCCTGGAGAAGGCTCATGGGAGACCTCGTAAGTACATTTAAGCATCTGAATGGGAAAAATAGAATAGAAAATCATAGAATCAATTAGGTTGGAAAAGACCTCAGAGATCATCAAGTCCAACCTGTCACCCAGCACCTCAGGACTAACTAAACCATGGCTTCAAGTGCCACGTCCAATCCCCTCTTGAACACCTCCAGGAATGGGGACTCCGCCACCTCCCTGGGCAGCACATTCCAATGGCTAACGACTCTCTCTGTGAAGAACTTTCTCCTCACCTCCAGCCTAAACCTCCCCTGGCGCAGCTTGAGACTGTGTGCTCTTGTTCCAGTGCTGGTTGCCTGGGAGAAGAGACCAACCCCCACCTGGCTACAGCCTCCCTTCAGGGAGTTATAGAGAGCAATACGGTCTCCCCTGAGCCTCCTCTTCTCCAGGCTAAACAACCCCAGCTCCCTTAGGCTCTCCTCATAGGGCTTGCTTATTTCTGCACAGCTTTGAACCAGGGAATGAACATGAAGCACACAGAATGATTACCACACTCTGCCTCATTAGGCTTTCTCCTGGTAACTATTTCCTTTTAGTGCAAATCCAGCTGCCTTGAGGCTTTTTTTTTTTTTTTTTGCAGTGGTAGCTAGGTGCTCTTGAGGACATCAGTAAGCATCTGTCTGTAGCTTTAATGTCTCTGAAAAGTCAGCTTGAGCCATTAAATACACTTTCAAATGGGCAGGACAAGTTTGCATGCCATGCTTGAAGGACAATCTGTCACATCCTACAGTAGTTAGATCACACAATCCCAGCATGGTGGAGGTTGCAAGGGACCTCTGGGGATCATCAATTGATGGCAGCAGTCCAGCTGGATTACTGAGTTGGAAATAACCGAAGTCTAAAGATCCCTTGCAAAAGAAACATGGAAAGTGACATTTTAATAATAAAAAGAGCCACAATAAATTGTCACTAGCAGTCCATGAATGCTCCAGGCTTCGGACAGAGTGGCTGGAAAGTTGCCTGGCAGAGAAAGAGCTGGGGGTGCTGGTTGACATCCAGCTGAAAGTGAGCCAGCAGCATGCTCAGGTGGCCAACAGCATCCTGGCCTGGAACAGAAGTAAAGTGGTCAGCAGACCCAGGGCAGTGATTGTCCTTCTGTACTCAGCACCAGGTGGGGTTACACCTTGAGTACTGGGTTCAGTTTTGGGCCCTCACTCTAAGGACACTGAGATGCTGGAATTATGGAAGGCTGAGGGATGACTCTTTAGAAGAGCTTGTAGTGATAGGACAAAGTGCAATGTTTTTTAACTGGATCAGGGTAGATTCATGTTGGACACAAGGAGGAATTTCTTTATGGTAAGTGTGGTAAAACACTGGAACAGTTTGCCCAGGGATGTGGTTGAGGTCCTGACCCTGGAAACATTCAAGATCAGACTTGATGTGGCACTGGACAGCCTGATCTAGTTGGAGATGACCTTTGAGTGTCTCTTCCAACCCAATGCAATCTGTGAAGCTGTGAATCTATGTTCAGGCAGCACTTTGATATTTTTGATTTATCCATTTCATCTCTGTTCTGCCTTACCTACACACTTTTCTCTTGGGCTTTGTCATACCTGTGAAGTAATCTGCTCTGCCCAGTCTAATCCATAACAGCAGTATAGATCACAGGTGGTGGGAACATCCCACCACAGGTATCAGCAGATAATTGCCTCATTTCAGGCTTATACTCACGTAGAAAATCTTTTCTCTCCATTAGCAATGAGTAATAGAGGTTAAAAAATGAAGGAAGTATTAAAAGGCATACATGACACAAGTGATTGGCATTTTCTTGCTGGAATTTTTCTCATAATAAAGCACAGTGGTAGTTGCACATTGTTATTCAGATTTGATCTGAAGGAGTCAAAATAGTGTGCAAAGGCTAAGCCATTTCTGTAAAATTGCTAGTGGATTAAATGTTTCATAAACTGTGCTAATATTGAAGCCCTAGGTACTGGAAAAATAGGAGAAAGTTTTGAATTGCCAGTGAATTCTCAGGTGAGCAGTGTGGTAACTGGGAAAAGAATGAGCATTGAGGAAAATGCTTAGAAAACAAACGAAAAAAGACTAATGTTTTGCAATGGAGGTAAGAACATGAGAAAACCCAACACTAGTGAAAGCTGCTGGACTGGAGGCTGACCATCAGGTTGCAGATGTGGTCCAGAGGAAGGAGTCAGAGATGGGACGTGAGATATGGGGCAAACAGTGATAGAGAAGATTGATTAGGAAAGCTGGCTCTGCTGCATAAAGGCTTCTACTGTCCATTCTGAGTTAAGCATGGCTCTGATTTTTATCTTTGGGTACTCACTGAGAATGGATAGTTGAGAAGTCCTTCCATATAAATTAATCAAGAAAGTTTTCTTCCTTATGTCTGTTTTATTTTTTTAATTGTTTGGTTTGTGGGGTTGGGAGCCCCTTTGGTCTCACACATTCGTCTCTGAATTTTGTAGATATCAAATTGCAGAAATGTCTCATTTTCTTGTTTGGTTTTTAACCTGGTTACTTCTAAACGCATTTGTCTGCTTTGGCACCGGGATAATGATGCAATGGAAGTGTCTGCTCCCAGATAAATAATGCTCAGGAGAGCATGATAGAGATGGAGCTGTAGATTATTGCTTCCCAATGGCTGGATCTATAGGGCATTTCTAAAATAATAGTACTCTCAAACTGGTGTCAGTTTTTTAGATTAGACTGTTATAAAGTAGAATTTGCCTAAGGGAATGTCCTGTTTTTATCTGGCATGGTATAAAGCAAATAGCACTAGTGTACTTATTTTGATTGTGTTACAATTTAACTTCTCCTTTAGTACTACTCTTTCATATTTGTGCTCTCATGATTGTTTTCTGAATATCTCTTTGTCTTTCTTGCCCAAGAAAAGCTCGTGTGTTTATTCAAGGTTCTGAAATATGCATCAAACATAAACATGTTGTTTATTTTCTTAGGATTTGAATTTTTTGAAACAAGTGCAAAGGACAACATTAATGTCAAGCAGACGTTTGAACGACTCGTGGATATCATCTGTGACAAAATGTCAGAGAGTCTGGACATGGATCCCACCATTGCTGCCAGCACGCAGAACACGCGGCTAAAGGACACCCCTCCTCCACAGCAGCCCAACTGTGGCTGTTAGTGCAGCTATCAGTAAAGGCAGCTCCAGTGTGTTCTGTTGTCAACAGCATCTTTATTAATGGTCTATATGCCTTTATTTATATTGTCTTATTAATTTATTTAGTAGAAAAGTCTTTTCTTGACCAGCAGCTGGTCAAGTACACATATGGGGATGGAAAACTTTTTAATTTGAAAGAATGATCCATTTTTTAGCATCTTGATTTTGCATGCAGGATAGGAATTAGTTTATCTTTAATTTTTACTGTTTTGTGTTATATTTATTTCAGCTGGTGCCATGTCCTCAGACCACATTTCCCTGGAATTGACCCTTGCTTCACCAGTTTAAACTTACACAATTGAATCCTTAGGGTAGTGGCCAGGGTGTTTTAGATTATGTTTCCTGGTAACATTTATATTTTCTCCTGACCAAAAATCAAATTAGAAATATTCCTCTAGTGAGACAATCCCTCTTTTTGTCCAGATCATTTGTACAAAGACACTTTCTGGAGCCTATTGCCTAGGCAAACCTATAGTCATTATATTACACATATGGCTGACTGGAAACTGCAGAAATGAGAAAGATGTTAGTTCCTGGACCCAAAGCCACCAAAATTCCCTGTGAATTTCCAAATGGATATGGGTATTCAGTACAGACCCTCAGACATATTAAGCACTTCAGCCTTTTTGGACAGCTAGTATGTTTACCTTTCCATGGGAGCTTCATGTGTATCTAATACCTTTCTGAAACTGGAATTAATTTGTCATTCCATCTTTATGGAGATCCCAGCATTACCTGCCCCAGTATTGGAAAGCTGACTAACTCTTTCCTTTTCTTCCTGCTTGAGGTATTAAGCACATAGTTCTGTATTACCCTTGGCAGAATGAAATTCATGATGCTCAATTATTCATAGCCAAAAACTGTCCTGTCATGTTGCTGTCAAATCTGCATAGTTGAGTTTTCAGAAACACTATCTCCCATATGATCACTAAGACAATCACCATCACCACACTGACTACAAACAGCAATATTTTACACAGATCTATTGTGGAAGTGCTGCTAGTGTCTGTGAAATGAAGTTTGACCTCATTTTTACTTTGATGGGGATAATTATTTCAACAAGAAGATCAGAATTTTACAGAAATTTAATGAACTTTAGGATTAACAAAGACTTGTGAACATTTCTGATGTTAGGTTGAATACACTTGTATGACTGTGAAGACACCAGAATAAAGTACACAAATTATTGTTTTAGTAAAAGTGTTTAGAAAAAAAAACAGTCATATTTCACAGGTGTTAAAAGTACTTCTTTAGTCACTGGTGTCAGTTTCTTACATCTGTGCTCTAGAGTACTTTGTACAACTACTTTACTTAGTGACATTTTTTAACTAGATAGTATAATTGGAAAAATATTAAGTATTATATTAATAAGTAAGAATTTAGTACTAGGCTGATGTTTCTTGAACTGTTTGCAATAGGAAAAATCAGAAGATAAATACAAAAAAAAGAAATAACACAAAGTACTGCAAAACTGCTCACCACTGCAAAGAAATCACTTATTTTTCAAGGTAATTTCTGTAACTCCTGAAACACACTAAGATGGTCAGATTTATTTTACTGCTAAAGTAACCTAGATACACTTTGATACAATAAAAATTACTTTCAAACAAGGTATATAGACACATGTAAAGTGGATATGCCATCAGGACACTACACTGGTTGCCTAACTTAAAATGAAGGGATCCTGAAGGGATCCTACAGGAAGGCTGGAGAGGGGCCTTTTATAAGGGTGTCTAGCGATAGGACAAGGGGGGATGGTTTTAAGCTGAGGGAGAGTAGGTTTAGATGGGATCTTAGGAAGAAGTTCTTTGTTAGGAATGTGGTGAGACTCTGGAATAGGTTATACTGGGACGCTGTGGTTGCCTCCTCCCTTAGGGTGTTCAAGGCCAGGTGGGATGAGGCCTTCAGCAGCCGAGTCTAGTTGTGAGCCATCCCTGCCCATGGCTGCGAGGTAGAGGTAAATGACCTCTAAGGTCCCTTCCAACCTAAGCCATTTTATTATTCTATGAATACATGTTCTTTCTTCAGTCTGGGGTCTTGAACCATGTCTGTCCTGTTAGCTAGTTTACTTAAGCACTTGTATTCCTAGTAGAGATGGAGACTGGACTTCACTTGTTTACTCCCATGAAGAGAAAGCACTGTACTTTTTGGGACTGATGAGCTCCCAGGTGGAAGAGACATGTGCAGTCCCAGCCATAACCCTGTGTCCTTCCAGAGATGATGCCTTTCTCTCCCCTAAGGAGACAACTGTGCTTAGAGACTTTCATTAATACCTCTTCACCCACTGGGCACAAACTGCTGTGGAAAAATAAGTGAAAAGAAGCTCTGGAAGATTTCTGTGAGGTAGTGAACAGTTTTCCAGCCTTTTCTTGTTATGTGCATTTATTCATGATAGAATTATTATTAATAGCATTGTCAATAGTATCATTAATCTGAGCCATCTCAGACAAGGCAAGGAGAAAGGAGGACATAGTCACATCTTACGTGAGCTTGGGCATATCCTGGATCATGCAGTATGGCTACACAAGCAACTAATCTTCCAACTTTATTTTGGGGTGTTTACTGCAAAATGGTCATCTCCTGAAACAAGGAATAAAGATTGCAAGATGCCCCTTACTACCACACACGTAGTGGTATTACATTGCAATGAATTCCACACTGTCTCTGTCTCTTTACAACCACGTAGACTCTAATCAGTGGTGGCAAGACATTATTAGCATATGTCTTTTTAAACAAATCAAGTGACAGATAAATAATTCTTAAATAGGATTGTTTTTAGTTTTGCATCAACAGTCTAGGTAGAAGAGTAACAGCAAAATCAAAGAGAGAAAATCTCGCCTTCGCATTTCTGAGATAACTAAACTCCCAGACATCCAAAGTGTCTGACCTCCTGCATGGGATGTGGAGCATGGGGGAAACTGCTGTCAGAGTAATGTTGTTCATTAGCCTGCCAGTCACATGCTATAAAAGCTCATCTGAAGTACAGCTGCAAAATAAGGTTTTTTTATAACTCCTGGAACCTTTTAATTGACACTTAGACTTTGTCATAGGTTTCAGAATTAGTCAGATAAACTTCTATTGTGTTCACATCAAATCCTTGAGGTTTTCAAGCCCAGATGGGCTACAGCCCAGACTGGCTTAGCTGGCACCAGTCTGAGCAGGAGGTTGGGATCGATGATCTGGTGTTGCTGTCATATCTAATCAAATTTATCCCTATCATCTCATGTTCTGAAATTGAAAATGTGTAGAAGTTCAAGTAGACTTTCCTAACAATTGGGGTATCTACTATTGGAAAAGAAGGGTTGATTTTACATTACAGATTGAATTTTGTTTCACAGCAACATGAAATTTTCTGCTATGAGGTTTGATCACATTTAGATCAGGAGTATCATCATCTCTCTCAGCTGGAACGTGGCTATTGTAGACAAACAAGACAGAGAGGCTTTTGGAAAGTAACTTACTATCCCTTTCCCAAATATACTAAAAACTCAGTTTGAATTCTGATGGAATTAGCAGGATTGTGATTTTCTGTTTGGTGGTGGATTGAAAATTTCCCCCCAACATTAAATTTGCCAGAGCAGCTCAGTGGGAAGCAAATGAAAGATGTATTTACAAGTAAAACTACAAGCTACAATGAAATGCAATGAATATGTACAAAATACACAGTACTTACAATATTTACAGGTAATTACAATTAGTGAACAGCCAAAGGACCCCTCAGTCAAAGACCAGGGGAGCTGCTAATGCCTTCTCACCCCACTTGCCTCCCTCTTACTCCCCTGTACATAGAAGGGACAAAAAAAAGGAGCAGAGAGATGTTAGACTTTGCCAAAACAACGCAGCCAGGGTCAAGTTAGAAGCAAGTTAGTATCTCCCAGACTGAAGAGGTGAGAAGAGATGTTGTTTTGGTACAACTAGTTTAAGTCCCTTATTTCCCCAATGGGATTGTTTAGAACTATCATTACTTTCCTTTTTACACCCAATAGTGATTTATTTACATTTTACCACTCTCTGTTCAAGATCTGAGAACAATTTTTAAAGGCATAGCCTAAAACTACCACGTATTTAAAATAATGCTTTGGTCTGTTCATAGAGTAGGGAATCCAAAAGCAGATGTGTCAATCTAGTTAGGCTACTGTGATGGAACCACAGTTTCCATAAATGCAAGTAGAATTAGGCTAAACGTTTTCAGAAATCCCATACAAACCAGATCGAGAAATAAAATGTAAGCAATCAATGTCTTATTCTTCACACATATTTAACAGTCATTGTTTGTGAGTTACTGAAGGATACAAGCAGGATTTACTTTGATCTACCCACTGATGCAGGACAGTTCTGCTAAGAGAAAGTAGCAGCTAAAAGAATTCTATTTTAGTGATGGAAGAGGGCTGGATCATTAAACTGAAACCTGGGATAAGAGATCCCAAAATGCTTTCAGCCTCATTGCAATTCTTGGTGAATAAGTACTCATGCACTTTGTACTAATTTGTTGTCACTCTCAACACAGAACTAGGACTGAATGCCATAGAGCCTTTGTTGGTTCAGATATCCACAGATAACCCCTTCATTTGAGATTTAGGCCACTTGATGAGATACAGCAACTGAAACACAAAACATGTTACATTTCTGAGGGATTAGAGCAGAAGGATCTGAACTCCATAGTACCAGCTGAAATAATACTGCACAACCCATTTTCCAAGTTGTGATATAGACTAAAACTTTCAGCAGCAGGCTAATCTTGTGCATGGGTAATGCACCTGCCTTATCATGCTCTGATAGTGTCTTGATTGCTGCATGCTCAAACTAATGCTCAGAAAATGCCTTGGAAAACACACAAGAGCATGAGATGCCAACTGGTTCCTTCAGTGCCTCCTGGCACTGTCCTGCTAAACAGCTACCAAATCTTGCTGGATTGAACCTTCAGATGCATGTTTTTCAGTTCACAAGCATTCCAATCTTTACATTGTGACTATTTTGGTACTGTATCTTTTTGTCATTGTTGTTGGTTTATTTAGATCTGTTTGTTTGGTGTTTGAAATACATATGAGCTGGCCTGATTTTATGTCTCTCTCTCTGAGCAGCTGTGTACATGACTGTTACCTGGAACTGTTTGTTCCTTTGTCCTTAAAGTAATTCCTGGAGATTCTGCCTGAGCAACTACATCTATGTGGCCTTTCCAGAGAACCAGTCTGAAAAAGTTTTCTTCCCAGACTGCTTAACTTTATTTACTAACCTACACCTTCTATATTTTAGGAATGAGGTGCTACTTCAGGGTCTACAAAAGCTGCTGGGGTTTGATCGTGACTTAGAGAATGCTATGAGTTTGTACTTTTTAGGGAAAAAATAGTTGTACAAATTCTATATCTAATGACTATGCCTTTGTTGCCTCAACAGCAGATGACTGATGTTGCATATGCATTCCAAAAGAAGGTACTCTCTCAAATTCTACCCCTCCCTGACTACTTTTCTGTATTTGTTTGTAAGAGGCAAATTTTATTACTTAGAATTTCAAGGGTATCAACTACATTACTCCTCTACTCATGGA
This sequence comes from Picus viridis, assembly GCA_033816785.1. Taxonomy (NCBI): domain Eukaryota; kingdom Metazoa; phylum Chordata; class Aves; order Piciformes; family Picidae; genus Picus; species Picus viridis. The sequence goes on along the minus strand of CM066606.1, from coordinate 68,781,874 downwards.
CAGACTCCTTCTTGGTCTGTTTCATACAGACAGACACACGGTGTGTGAGCCTATAAGATGACAGATTTAGCAATGTGAGACCAGAAGTATGTAAAGCCTCAGGGAGTGTAAAGCAACACAGCTTTGGTTATGCCAACAGGGCACTAAGTAGTGTTCACTTACACCATTTAATCCATATATATAATCTCTTTATCCATCCACACTGACTCCAGATTCTCCATGATTCATCATTTTGCATCTCATTTTAAGACACAACTTGTTTCAATTATTTTAATGATTTCTACCGGTTTTCTTTATTAAAGGGTAAGTGTAGTTCCCCCTTGCCATGCAGTTTTTTTCCTCTCTCTCTCTCTCTCCCTTCCCTCCCCCCCCACTTTGTTTATTTTTGGATGCTCATTGAAGCAGAAATTGTGACTACCATATGCATGGTAGTACATGCATGTACACAGTAGTACATCTTTGACACTCATTCAGTTCCCACAGTTACTTGTTCATGCTCATGTTCATGCAACTTTCTCTAAATGCCACAGAGGAATTTATCCATAAATTCTGATTAGCACCAGAAATCAGCTGGGTTACATTTGCAGACCATGGGTGCAGCGTCCAGGATGATAGCCTGTGATTTGTAGAATAAGATACTCAATAACTGATTTAGGAGGGAAGCAAAAGTCCTAATCTTCCAGTAACTTCAGGATCATAACATGCAGAAATGAAGGGCAGAGATTGCTTACAAATTCTGGTGATAGATTTCCTTAAGTAATTCTGACATGTACCTGCAACTAGTGTTAAATTAAATGTTTGTGCTTTAAGTCTTGTCTAATATTTTGTCCGTAATATCGTGGCTCAGTTGGACTGTCAGATGTGTGTCAGAATCAATATACCGGTGTTTGTGGAGTTCAAATGTCTTAAATGTTGCATGAAAATATGTTACAAAAATAGATATGTTTCTATTTTTTAATACCTCACAACTGAGGAATCATGGGCCAATAAGTGCAATATTTAATTATTTACTCAGTGTATATAAACTTGTGTGAAAGGGAGAAGTGTCACGTGTGTGTGATAAGATGTTGATGATGCCTGCGTGGCTTAAGATTTCCAGTAGATGTATGTGTCTTTTAGTAAAATTTATATAGCAAACACTTTAACGGTGTAGTGTAAGAATATTCTTAAGTCATTTAAACTATTTTTCATATTTGAGACTGGTAAAAGATATTTGTATGTTTACTGCAAGTACATGTCAATTTTACTTTTAGAGTTGTGAGTGACCTTTTGAAAATTACCATGTTACATCAACACTAATAGGACAGCATTCTCAATTAGAAGATGCATGTAAGCATTTCTGAATTATCTGCCTATATTTTTGAAGCATGTTCTCCAGAGGCATTAAAAGAACTTCCTAGAGCGCAGCAGTTATGGTGAGTTACCTAAAGAATCAATTACATGCTGTCTGTCTGTATTGCATAATATCATGTGGGCATGTTTTCTGTAATCTAATACAATTAACTCATAATACTTACCTAAAAATGGTGAATAGGAGTAGCCAATACTCTTGCAAATGACTCAGCAAACTTCATCTGGTGCCTTGAGTTAACATTTTTGGTAATGACATGAAGGTCACAGTCATAATGGTTCAGCATGGTAGATGGTGACCTTAATTAGTCATTTCTGCCAATAATGTTTCTTAACTTTTCTAGATCCTAAAGATGGAAGATAAATCCTTAAATATATTGACCCAGACTCTTCACTCATCTGTTACACGCCTTGCAGTTGTAGAATCATTAAATGATAAAATGGTAGGGCCCAGAAGGGACCTCTGGAGATCCAACCCCCCTGCTAATGCAGGTACACCTAGATCAGGTTGCACAGGAACACATCCAGGTGGATGAGAAGGAGACTCCACAACCTATCTGGGCAGCCTGTTCCAGTGTTTGGTAATCCAATGTTAGAAAATTCTACTATTGTTACTCTATAGTAAAGATGATGTATGAAATGAAATGAAATGAAATGAAATGAAATGAAATGAAATGAAATGAAATGAAATGAAATTAAATTAAATTAAATTAAATTAAATTAAATTAAATTAAATGCAGCTCACAATCTAACCATGAAATTAAAATTAGACATCCAATCATTTCTTTTTCTTTTCCTATTATTCTTGCATATTTCTAACAGTTCTCTAAGCACATGAGCAAGACCATCATTACTTAGCAAAACTCTCAGGTACATTTGGGACTTCAAACCCCAAATAGCTGCTCTGCCACTGGTTCCCAGCTATGCCCACATACTCTGCAAAAGAGAAGCTCATTCTGTTAATTCTTCTTAATTTCTGGTTTCAAAGGAATGTGTCATCCAATTTGGCAATTTGCTACACAGAGACAGACCACTGAGTCTGGGCCAAGGGGAGTAACTGGGTTTGCTGAACAATTAAAAAAAAAAATATTTAATTTTAGTTTGATCTGATGCATTTTTGTGGCAATGTAAAAGGCTTGATCAGTACAAGTATGAAACTATATAGCCTACGGGAAACCAGTATGACAGAGTTCCCTTCCCACATCATCAGTTTCTCTGAGAAAGCCAAGTAGCCAGATTTCATTAAGTAGCACAGGACAGTATTTGCAGTAATCTGAGCAGCCTTTAAATTCTCTGGTTTTATACTTTCTGCCATGAAAAATTCTGCAAAATTACATAGATCGGAGTGAAATTAACATGCACGTGGAGAGAAATCTGGGATTGCGTAATATAACAAGGAAATTCTTGATTTCTTTGTAGCTGAGCAGCAGACAAGGTAACAGTCATGAGATACCACTCAAATGCAGATATACAGACTACTTAGGACTGAAGATTCTTTGCTTTATATTGAGAACTGACCTGATTGTTTAAGGGCTGGCAGATGATTTTCTTTAGTGTTCTTATTATTCTTCACAGACAGGTGATTGCATACACAAAGATAAATGCTTACCCTGAAAATACGTAGCTGTTCTGGCTCCCTCAAGCTAACTTGCTTGCTGAACTGTTCTTGAAGAAAATTTGAAGTACTTGCTTAGGATGCATTTGTGAGGGGGCAGGCTCAGTGTCTCTCCTCCCTGACTTTTACTGCGATATACTGTGGTTTACTGTGGTTCTTAAAATATTTGTTCATTTAAAATGTTGCTGGTTGACAAATTCTGTGTATCTTCTGCATACATCCATGGGAGCTCTTGTCTGAATGTGAAGTACAGGTTTTATCCATGTGCAGAGTTTTAGTTCTATGTGGATGTAGAGACCATGTGTATTACATTGGATATTCTGTATGTGACTTCTGTATACCAAGTGGATTTTGGTTTTGTCATTTTTCTTTGGAAGTTTTTTTCCTTTTGCAGTTACAATAAATATTTGAGAGACTATATTCATGAATATCTCCCTCCTCTCCCTGTTTATTTCCTTTATAAAACTTTGAGTTACTTTGGTCAGCTGTGCTTAAATTATGTGCCATATTTTGTTTCTGGCATATTTGTATGTCCTCTGTAGAGTACAGTTGCCTGAATAATGCCCAGTTTTCACTCACCAACAAATACTTGCTAGCTTATTGCTTGGAATCCTGTATCTCTAGGTAGGTATCTCTGCTGAGGGGATCTATCCATGCAGCTCAGTACCCTCACTCATAGAGCTTTTCTATCTGTCCATGGACAGATAGAATTGAATCACCTCCTTCATTCCCCTGAGCTACCAGTAAAGCAGTGTCTTCTCAATCCACCTTTCACATATCATTGCTCTGTGAGATATGGACTTAATGTACTTGCTCTGATTACTAGGGTGAAAAGAAGACAAGAGAATGAGGGTGAAGAGGAGGAGGAACAGATGACTTCTGAAGGATACTTCAGAACACAGTTTTTTTAAAAAATTGCTCTTATTTTGAACGTTTGGGTTTCTAACATACAGAAATAGACTACAGAAAATCACAGGTGGGTAGATGAGAATGATGATCTCCTAGCATAAAATCTGTATCAACAACCTGTGTTTCTTGCTCAATAAAACCCATTTTTGTCTTATTTCCAGTCAAAAGACTGGAGATGGAGGCAGAAATTTCCTCACCATGGAAGAAAAAATGCCAGAAAAGATGATCGAAAGAGGACATGTAAAGCAGCAAGGAAAAGATGCCTGAGTTTGAGTAAGAGAGGGCAAACAGGCAGAATGGTCCAGTGAAGTGAGAGTAGATGACTTTGCAGTGTGACCCAGTGAAATGAAGGAAAGCAAACTGGACTTACACCTGATTGAAAGGACTCTGCAGGTTAATGCAAAAACTGGGAGCAGTTAAGTGCAAACAAGTTTAGTTGGTTGGTTTTCGTTTTGGGTTTTTTTTACAGATCTCCACAATTGAGCACTAAAGCAAAAGCAAAGATACCTTCAAAAATCTTATGAAGTGCCTTGCTATATTTGTGTTTGCACTCATGCAAGATCCTGAAGAGTAACCTGTAAGCCAGAAGATTTACAGCTTAACTGGTTTACATCAAGAAAGCTGTTCTTTAAGCCGTGGTGAACTCAGGTCATCAGTGGCAGCCACACGCAATGGGAATTTGATGTGAGGTCCTGTCATCTGTGATATCATAGCCAGAAGGTCTGTCTAGAATCCAGTCCCAGTCCTCTGCTGGGGCTCAAGAAGCTGGAGGAGTGGCAGAATGAGGCAACACCCCAGTCCAGGGAGTAACCAAGCTTAAGAGAGACATCACACAGCTCTGCAACTCACCAGAGTGGGATGGAAAATGGACCCAAGACAATTCCAACCAAATTAAAAAAGATGTGAAAGAGTCAAACCCCTCTCACAACCTGTGTTAGGAAGATGAAAACCACCTCCTTGGAGAGTTAGTAACTCTAGCATTACACTACTTCCCAACAACAAACCCATGGGAATGTCTGGGTCCTCTGCTAAGCAGTAACATGCTCTCCTGAGGAGATAATGCCTTTTTGCTCATGTCCAGGAACACGTGAAGGATGACCTTGGGCAGGCAAATTATCACCTATAATAACACAATGCAGCTAGCACAATATGACTTGGTCAGGAACAGACATATGCATACTCATTGCAGAGTGACCCCACCACACTTTGTGATCCATGCTGGGTTTTCTGAGGCTCCATGAAGTATACACTTGTTTCAGACTAATGACTATGATTAGAAAATGAGTCGATGAATAGCTGTAGAACATAATGGAGATGCCACACAGAGTGTCTGCCTCATGACAGCCTCTTTAACTTTTAAAGCTTAAATAAACATTTTTTATAACCCTGACCTGCTTTTCCTTCAGGCAGGTGTACTTAAAGAGTACAACTGGAAACAGCATGTTTTCATTTTTCCTGTTAATACTTCACAAAGCAGAAGATAGATCAGTCTGGACACCTATAGTTGCCAAACCCTTTGTAGGTCAGCCACACAGAACACACAGGCTGCTCCACACACTACCCACCTGGTCTTGCCCGGAAGCAGTGAGGGTCGCCATCAGCTCAGGTAACATCTGGTGTGTGTCTCAGATGGAACTTGCCTTTGGGCCATCGCTTTTATTTCTGTGGAGGACCAACAGCACAAAATGTGTAGAGAATAAAGTCCATTTCAAGTTACAGTTTCTCTGTTCAGTAATTAATATTGGGAAGATAAGTTTTCTGATGTCTTCGCTGTATGAGGGCACAAAGCTGTCCACATGCCACCTGGTCAAGCAGAAAAACACTTCCGTGTTACTGTATAGATAAAGTCAATGCAACAAGTGTTACTTTGTGTCTCTGTAGGATAAAAACATCTGCCCCAGCATTACTGACAAGCTGGTTAAACAACCTCATTTCACCTCACTGGGAGCAGGTACTTGGGGGCCATTTCAAAGCTACAGGATGTCACTTAGCCCAGGGCATGCACAAGATTTCAGACACAGCCTTTCATGTCATGATTCCTGTGCTTTTTGTCAATAGGCTGGTCACAGAGCTCAACTAATGGTTTCATCTTACAGTGTACAAAGGTGTGGGGAAAGAAAGCAGAGGGCAGGTCTATGTGAGGTGCAAAGAATCTTGGTGTAAAAGTAATTCCCTTCAGGAATAGGAGTAAAGTTGGTAAATCAGGAATGTGCAATTGATAAAGCTTGCCATTGATCTTAGCCCCTGGACTACACCATCTCTGGTACAGAGATCACACGTGGTGGTCACTAGGACTTGATGTTGCAGTTGCTGTGTTCAGTGTGGCCAGGCCTCAGCTGGGTTGTTTCAGCATAATATTGAACTGCCTGGTGCTGATGGGCTCAGCAAGAAGCCTTTCTCCTTTCTGCCTCTTTGCACTAAAATGAAAATCAGATGCCAGAAATGTCTTTTAACTGATTATTGAGTCTAGTCTTACAGCAAGAACCAACCTTTTTTGTGACCCAACACCACAACGCAAGCACTACAGGCTCAAATCTCTTTCAGCTCCCTCCCAGTCTCTTTTTCACCAGAGCTTTCAGGAAGGAGTTGCAAGTGCCTTTCTGCTGTATAGTTGTATTAGATAGCCCTCTAATGTGCGTGGGCTGCAAACGCACCTCACCGTGCATCGCAGCCATCTAGATATGCTTGACAGGGCCCCAGCCCAGGACCTGTCCTCTGTCAGAAAGCAAAGGGAGATGCAGGCACACAAGTGAAAAAAAAAATAGGCAATAGGCTTTTTGTATTAAATCGCCTAAAAGAAAGCAGTTGAGAGGAATCTGGATCAGAATTGGCTTTCCTGACTGAGCCTGAGGTGTCACCACTGTCTTTTTCCTGCACTCTGGAGAGATGTGATTGTCAAAGAGGTAGTTGCTATTTATTACTTTTGTCTTTATTACAGGTATTAGTACTGTAATCACCAAAGCATCCGTCCACCTGCCCAGATTACTCTTGTTTACCTGATTAGAAATAATTTTGAAACTGATCCTCTCCAGCTGTGACCTTAACCATCAAAAGTGGAGTTTTTAGGAATGGCACAGGGATCTGTACTGGGAGAAATCAGGGGAGTGGGCAGAGGCTGAAGAGGCAAGGTGAGCACCAAAACTGACCCTGGGCACAGCCAAGAGGTAGGATGAAAAGGGGAAGCTTTGGGGTATGCCACTGGAGCTAGGCAGTAGCCATAAAAGTGGTAGAGGAGGTGGCATTAGAGGTGAAACATGGATGTAGAGCTGTAAGGAGAGCTGGTAAACACTATGACAGGAGAATGTGGACTGCAAGGGGGAAATAAGCAATCTGGGCAATATGAAGAAGAGGAAAGAGAAGGAGGAGGTGGCAGAGCACTCTGCTGCTAGGATGCAAGCCTGAGGTCTCACCACAGAACTGTGGTGAGAATACCTGTGCAGTTGCAAGTGGCTCCGAAGCTTAAAGTCACATAGAGATGCTCACAGGGGCTGATAGAGCTGCTCGATCTGGTTCAGCAAATGTGTGTAAAATATTTTCATTAAGACATACAAATTTTCTGTTTGACTTGAAAATGAGAGCAAAGTAAGTCAAAATACTGTTATCCTTTATCAAGGTCAGTTCCAGAGAATCAACAATCTGAGCGTCTTTTGTTCAGTGAAGAAATCCCTTCCTTCAAACAGCAAAATTTTTGTCAGAACATTCTGCCTTGGAAGCAGTTTTGTTGTTTCAGCTTTTATGAGAAAAGGGTTCTGGTTTAACCCACTCAATCAAAACTAAGCTGCTGCTCAGCCCAGTCGACAGATTGAGATGCCTCATCATGTTAAACTTGCTTTTCCTGTCACTTTGATATCTGTAGTAGAGTGACAGGCCTGAGCACCAAGCCCTGTTGCATATTCTGGATGCAGTATTGCTCTGTCTTTCACCACAACCCGCAAGGCAACCATGCATGCAGTGGGATCCCTTAGTACAGGAGGGGCTGAAGCTTAAGAGCTGCTTTCTTCATCAGTGTAAGAGCTGAAGTAGGGCCTTGGTGAGCTTCAAGGGAGTGCTGAGCCAGTAAGCATGTATCACCTTACTTTGACCACCTTGCTGTGCTAATGAGGAGATCAGGCTATATGGAGAACATTCCTATATCCTAGGAACTGCTAATCTCTGTGTCTAGAAGGCACTGCAGAATCAGAATGGTTTGTGTTGGAAGGGACTTTTAAAGGCCATCTAGTTCAATTCCTCTGAAGTGAAGGGGGAAGGGGTTAATAGTCTCCTGCTGGCCTGTGACAAACAGAGGGGCAGCTCACCAGAGGCAGAGGGATGGAGAGCTGGTAAGGGCTCTCAACTTGCTGCCCTAAGGCAAGCCACGAATGACACACCAGGACACCCTGTGGAAACCAAGGGGAATTAGCACAAGAGGACTACGGGGCCAGCCCAGCTGAGGTGCTTCTATGCAAATGCACGCAGCTTGGGCAACAAACAAGATGAATTCAGGGCCACCGTGCTGCTGGGATGCTGTGACATAGTGGCTATTACTGAAGCTCAGTGGGATGATTCCCATGACTTGAATGTAGGGATAGACGGGTATAAGCTCTTTAGGAAGGATAGGCAGGGAAGGAGAGCAGGAGGTGGTGCCCTCTATGTCAATAACCAGCTGGAATCAGTGGAACTCCACCTGGGGAGGGATGATGAGATGGTTAAAATTAAAGGCAAGACAGGAGAAGGAGATATTACTGTGGGGGTCTCCTACAGGCCACCTGACCAGCAGAACCAAGCAGATGAGGCCCTCCACAGGCAAATAGAAGAGGCTGCCAGGGTCACAAGCCCTGGTCCTCATGGGGGATTTCAACCACCCTGACATCTGCTGGAGGGACAACACAGCAAGGCACCAGCAATCCAGGATGTTCCTGGATTGCATAGAAGACAACTTCCTCCTCCAAATGGTAGAGGAACCAACAAGAAAAGGTGCTCTGCTGGACCTTGTTCTCACCAACAGGGAAGGGCTGGTAACCAATGTGAGGCTCAGAGACGGCCTTGGCTGCAGTGACCATGAAGCAGTTGAATTTAATATCCTCAGGGCAATCAGGAGGACCTATTCTAAGCTTAGGACCCTAGACTTTAGGTGTGCAGACTTTGATCACTTCAGGGCTCTGCTAGCCAAAGTGTCATGGGACGTAGCCCTGGAGGGAAGAGGGACCCAGGACAGCTGGTCAGTATTCAAGGACCACCTCCTCTGTGTCCAGGAGCTATGTATACCTACAAGGAGAAAAGCAGGAAAGAGTGCTAGGAGGCCTGCCTGGATGAACAAGGAGCTACTGGACACACTATCACTTAAAAAGAAACTCTACAGGAAGTGGGGGAAGGACAGCTAGAACAGGGGGGATATAAGGAAGCTGCCCCAGCAGCAAGAGGCCTGGTTAGGAAAGCCAAAGCAGAGTGTGAATTGAATCTAGCCAGGGAGGTTAAAGGGAGCACTAAGAATTTCTATAGGTATATTAATGGCAAGAAGAAGACTAGGGAAGGTGTGGGCCTCCTCAGAAAGGAAAGTGGTGAAATGGTCACAAGTGATGTGGAAAAGGCTGAGGTACTCAATCACTTCTTTACCTCAGTCTTCACTGCAAGGGCCTCCAGCCACACTCCTGGTGTCATGGAAGACAAGGCGAGGGACGGGGAGGAAGAACTGCCCATCGTAAGTGAAGCTCAGGTTCGTGATCACCTGAAGAACCTGAAAGTGTTCAAGTCCATGGGACCCGATGGGATACACTCACGGGTGCTGAGAGCACTGGCAGATGAGGTTGCCAAACCCCTCTCTATTCTATTCCAAAAGTCCTGGCAGCCTGGGGAAGTCCCCACAGACTGGAAAAGGGGAAACATTGCTCCCATTTTCAAACAGGGTAAGAAGGAGGAACCGGGGAACTACAAGCCAGTCAGTCTCACCTCTGTGCCTGGAAAGATCATGGAGCAGATCCTCCTGGAGGCACTACTGACTCAGAAGAATAGTGAAGAGGTGATTTGGATCAGTCAAAATGGGTTTGCCAAGGGCAAATCCTGCCTGACAAACCTGGTGGCCTTCTATGAACAGGTGACAGCATTAATAGATGAGGGGCGAGCAACTGATGTGATTTACCTGGACCTAAGCAAAGCCTTCAACACTGTCCCACACCACATCCTGGTCTCCAAGCTGGTGAAGCATGGGTTTGATGGGTGGACCACTAGATGGATAAAGAACTGGCTTGATGGCTGCATCCACCCAGCTTGATGGCTGTCAACGGGTCCATGTCCCAGTGGAGGCCAGTGACAAGCAGAGTCCCTCAGGGATCAATCCTGGGACCTGTCTTGTTCAACATCTTTGTGGGTGACATGGACAGTGGCATCAAGTGCACCCTCAGCAAGTTTGCTGATGACACCAAGCTGTGTGGTGCAGCAGACACGCTGGAGGGAAGGGATGCCATCCAGAGGGACCTGGACAGGCTGGAGAGGTGGGCACAAGCCAACCTCATGAGCTTCAACAAGACCAAGTGCAGGGTCCTGCATCTGGGTCGAGGCAATCCCAGGCACAAATACAGGCTGGGCAGTGACTGGCTGGAGAGCAGCCCTGAGGAGAGAGACTTGGGGATGCTGGTGGATGAGAGGCTCAACATGAGCTCTCAATGTGCACTTGCAGCCTGGAAAGCCAATCAGATCCTGGGCTGCACCAAGAGAAGTGTGGCCAGCAGGTCAGGGAGGGGATTCTCCCCCTCTACTCAGCCCTGGTGAGACCCCACCTGGAGAACTGTGCCCAGTTCTGGAGCCCCTATTACAGGAGGGATCTGGATGTGCTGGAGAAGGACGTCCAGAGAAAGGCCATGAGGATGATCAGAGGGCTGGAGCACCTCTCCTATGAGGACAGACTGAAAGAGTTGGGGCTGTTCAGTCTGGAGAAGAGAAGGCTCCCAGGTGACCTCATTGTGGCCTTCCAGTATCTGAAGGGGGCCTACAGGAAGGCTGGGGAGGGACTTCTTATGCTATCAGGTATTGATAGGACTAGGGGGATTGGAATGAAGCTGGAGGTGGGGAGATTCAGGCTGGACGTGAGGAGGAAGTTCTTCACCATGAGAGTGGTGTAGTTCTGGAATGGGTTATCCAGGGAGGTGGTTGAGGCCCCGTTCCTGGAGTTGTTTAAGCCCAGGCTGGATGAGGCTCTGGCCAGCCTGATCTAGTGCAGGGTGTCCCTGCCCATGGTAGGGGGTTGGAACTAGATGATCCTTGTGGTCCCTTCCAACCCTGATTGACTCTATGATACTATGACATCTTTAAGTAGATCAGGTTGTTGTGGCTGCTGTCCAGCCTGACCTTGAATTTTGCCAGGTATGGGGCTTCTATTACATCTCTGAGCAACCTGCTTCAGTGTTTCATCATTCTCACTGTAAAAAAAAAAAAAAAAAAAAAAAAAATCATCTTCCTTGTATCTAGTCTAAATCTCCCCTATTTTAGATTAAAACCGTCACCCCTTATCCTGTCGCTTCAAGCCCTGCCAAAATGACTGTTCCCAACCTGATGAACAAGCGGCGATACCTAGCCCCCGGCGCTTTCTATTTCGCCGCCGCAGGCCAGGGGAGGCTCGCGCTTGCGCCACTCCAGGCAGCGCTGGCAGCCGCGGCGGGCAGCAGAGGGAGCGCCAGCGCCGCCGGGGCCCAGAAGAGCGCGGTCCGGGGCCCAGCTGGGCCCGGCTGGGCGGCCTCCGCCGCCCCTGCCGCTTCAGCCGCTGCCGCCTCCGCCGCCGTCGCTTGCTGCCGCCGGCGTTTGTCTCGGGACGCATGCGGACTTGCTGTGCAGCTTTCATACTCTGCTAATGCCGTTGTGGATAACTCCCGCAGCTTACCTCGACGCCTGGCGCACAACTCGCACCCAGTGTTCCAGTTTCGGAAGAGGCAGAAGAGCTGTGTTCTCCACGAAAAAAATATAGGTGGCCTCTCTTGGCCACGATGTGGCGACAAGGCTTTATGTTAGGTCGATGCCGTCTGCTGAATCCTTTGCAGATATTCGTACCTGCTACATTTTACCCGTTGGGATCCAAGCGTGGGAAAGATCCACTCTGGTCCCCATCCTGGTTCGACCACAGTACACATTTTGGCGGCAGCTGTTGACGCGTTTTAGCTCTGTCTTTAATTACAGATCTCTATATTGCCATACTTCTAATCTCCCAAACCATGAATCTGACTCCAGGAAAGCTGTGATAGGTGTTCCTAACAGCTATCTAATATATTGGCTTCATCCCTTCTATTGTTTGCTGTGTAGAGTTTTTTTGTCTGTAATCCAAGTGTGCCTCAGATGTGTGCTTAGAGTCACTGCTTAGGTGAATCAAAGAAAGAACAAGAAGAATTACTTCATGTTGTCAACCCTTCTGTATATATAAAGTGATTAAAGGTGCTGTCCAATCATCCCTCGTGGGAAACACTATCTCTGCCTGGTATCAAGCTCAGCACTGCAGTGCACCATCTGCCCCTCACACTTCCCATGTATGCTAAGCCTTGCCCTGAGCAGCAACAGCCAGAAACTCCTTGGAGAGTTAGTGCCAAGAAGCTCTTTAATTTTTTCCTACCATCTTTAAGACACTGCATTGTTCATAGCCATTGTGCTATAGCCAGAAACACATCAAAATTGGTAAGTTTGGAGGCTTACCCAAACATGCATATTTTTTCAGTCAGCAAAGTTTATAGTACAATTGCCAGCACTTTCAGGTCTGTTCACAGGGCTAATCAAACAGGCTATTCTGTACAGTGTCCTGCAACCTAGCCAGAAGCAGGAGGTGCTGCTGCACAGATTCAGCAGTGGTGGTCTGTACAGGGGACTGGCAGACAGAGAGAGCTTCCCACCTACAGCAGCTGTGGAGAAAGGGAAACACAGTTTCAGTGTGGGCCTGTGATGCACAGTGTGCTGTTTGTGTGAGCAGAGATTTCATGCCTGTCCTCCCCCATTTCTTGTCCCCTCTCTGACCCCACGTATAGGAGTGGGGCAGAGCTGTTTCAAGTGGGGAGATATGAAACACCCTTCCTCCTTTCCTTGTAGCCTAGTTCATCCCACTCTTCCTGACATCCCATGGTAAGGGGTTTTGCCAAGACAGCAAAGCAAGGAAACTTTACACAGTGTATAGGAAATGTCTGTTAGCACACTACAGATAATCCCTTGCTACCTTTGCTTTGCTACATGACAGGTTTGTGGTGCATGAGGCTACAGTTTGCAAAAACAGTGTATCCCACTGCTAATTTCAGTTCTCTCCATCCTGCTATCTGCCCCAGAGATAGGGGCTACAGGGTTTGGAGGCATTTGGAGGCCATCATTTGCATTAACTGGAAGTTTAAAGATTTGCAAAAGTGAACAGAGCTGGCTACAAATGCTTAGCTGACCTCCTCCTAAAATACCAGGGGAGCCTACCTCATTCCTGTATGGGAGAAGAGGCTGCTCCTCTCATAATATCCCCCACATCTAAAACATTACAAACAACTATCCAGGCAGACAGCAGAGTGAGAAGATGTTCAGTTCAGACAGCCAATGCTTCATGCTCCTGCCCTCACCAAGGAACTATGCCTTTTCCCCAGTCCCAGTCTCATGGCATCAGCAGGGCAGGAGGCCAGGAGCACAAAGGCTGCCTTCATGCCATGCCTGGTGTTGTCCCCTCTCAACCTCTGTTGCACACAACACAGAAATCTTTCTTGACAGGGACACACACAGGGCATGAATCCCAGTGCTGCCTTATGACTCCAGGAAGGATGCTGACCTAATTTCTGAAGGGTTTTAGGGGAATAACACTTGCTTTTGCCTCTAGCTGGGAGAGAAGGCTGAAGGAAAGGGCACTGTCAGTACTGCTACCCAAAAACTGTGCAGGAGGGTAAATCTACTAAAGTTATGGGTTTCTCTCTTCCCGACTTCCCCACCACCTCTCACTTAAAGATGTGACACCTTATGTATTCCTTTTTCCTCCAAGGAAAACAAGCCTGGACCAGCCCACAGACAGCTCTGCTGATGTCTGGCTCTGCTGGGATTGTGCTCACAGATCTCAGCATCCTGCCTTAATATGGCTGCAGTAAGTAACCAGCATAAATAGTCCAGCTCTAATTTCTTTTAGAAATGGCAGTGATCATTGCCCTCAAGAGCATGAAGCATTAAATACAAGAAAGGTAAAACCCAGAAATGATGGCAAGGCACAGCAACTCACTTCAGGTATGAGTCTGTCATGCAGTGGCTTTTCCTGGGAAGCAGGGCTGTGACCAGCTAAAGGACTTGCTATGTCCTCTTTATGTGCCCCTGCTTTATCTTGGCCATCTGTTGTATCAGTCAAGGCTTTCTCTGTGAACAATGTTTCTGGAGGAGAGAGCTGTGTTGTAAAAGCCTTGCTTCCCTGACAGGCTAAGAATGGCCTGGAACAGCTCATCTCTGCTACTAGCGCCATCCTGGTTCTTCCTCCCCTGCCATTCCTCAGCTTAAACCAAGACTGCCTGGTAAGGCCCAAGAAAGCAGAGTAGGATCTCACTGCAGAGCAGAGTGCAGGAGGTCCCAAGTGTCCAACAGAGTGAGTCATTTGCAAGTGTAAGTAAGAGGCAGCATGGCAGAAGTTGCAAACTTGGACCTTACTGAGAGATGTGACAGTGTACAGAGATATTTGTGAAGTGTTTGGGTGAAGGAAATGAGAATTAGGGAGTATCAGGTACAGAGAGGTTGCTGAAAATTAGCAGATATTGAGTGAAAAGTGCAAACAGTAAGAAAAGTTGAAACAGTTGAAAAGTTTCAGGCCATGAGAGCATCTTATTTTTTGTACTCTGTAGCTGCTCCTTCTTTTTTGTTTTGAACAAAAGAAGATGCTTCCTGCTTCCATTCTGGAAGCATTTTGAATAGAATAGAATAGAATAGAATAGAATAGAATAGAATAGAATAGAATAGAATAGAATAGAATAGAATAGAATAGAATAGAATAGAATAGAATTACCAAGGTTGGAAGAGACCTTGAAGATCATTGAGTCCAACCTGTAACCACAAACCTCACAACTAGACCATGGCACCAAGTGCCACATCCAGTCCCCTCCTGAGCGCCTCCAGGGACGGAGACTCAACCACCTCCCCGGGCAGCCCATTCCAATGACGAATCACTCTCTCGGTGAAGAACTTTCTCCTCACCTCGAGCCTAAACTTCCCCTGCTGCAGCTTGAGACTGTGTCCCCTTGTTCTGGTGCTGGTTGCCAGGAGAAGAGGCCAAGCCCTTCCTGGCTACAACCACCTTTCAGGTAGTTGTAGAGAGCAATGAGGTCGCCCCTGAGCCTCCTCTTCTCCAGGCTAAACCAACCCCAGCTCCCTCAGCCTCTCCTCGTAGGGCTTGTGCTCAAGGCCTCTCACCAGCCTTTTTGCCCTTCTCTGGACATGTTCAAGTGTCTCGATGTCCTTCTTAAACTGAGGGGCCCAGAACTGGACACAGGACTCAAGGTGCGGCCTAACCAAAGCACCAGCATTTTGGGGACAGGGAGGGCAAGGTGATAGAGGTTGTACACTTTGTTACTATTGGTCATTCACAGGAAGGGCAGTATGGAAGCACCTGCAAACTACAGACCTGTCAGCCTGACCTCAGTGCCAGGCAGGATTATGGAACAGGTCATCTTGAGTGCAATCACTCAGCACTTACAGGATGGCCAAGGGCTCAGGCCCAGCTAACATGGATTCAGGAAGGGCAGGTTCTACCTGACCAACCTGATCTTCATGACCAGGTGACCTGCCTGGTGGATGTGGAGCAGGAACTAGCCGGAGGGCCAGGCTCAGAGAGTGAAGGTGAATGGTGCCACATCCAGCTGGCAGCCAGTCACTAGTGGTGTCCCCCAGGGATCAGTGCTGCCCCCCATCCTGTTCAATATTTTTACTGATGACCTGGATGAGGGGATTGAATCTGTCATCAATGAATTTGCAGACAACACCAAGTTGGGGGCAGGTGTTGATATGTTAGAGGGTAGGAGGGCTCTCCAGAGGGACCTTGACAGGCTGGACAGATGGGCAGAGTCCAACATGATGGCATTTAATAAGTCCTAATGCTGGGTTCTACACTTTGGCCACAACAACCCCATGCAGTGCTACAGGCTGGGGTCAGAGTAGCTGTAGAGTGGCCAGGCAAAAAGGGACCTGGGGGTACTGGTTGACAGTAGCCTGAGCATGAGCCAGCAGTGTGCCCAGGTGGCCAAGAAGGAAAATGGCATCCTGGCCTGCATCAGAAATAGTGTGGCCAGCAGGAGCAGGGAAGACATTGTGCTCCTGTACTCAGCACTGGTTAGGCCACACCTTGAGTACTGTGTCCAGTTTTGGCTACTCAATTTAAGAAGGACATTGAGACACTTGAACATGTCCAGAGAAGGGCAACAAGCTGGTGAGAGGCCTTGAGCACAAGCCCTATGAGGAGAGGCTGAGGGAGCTGGGGTTTCTTAGCCTGGAGAAGAGGGTTCTCTGGGGAGAACTTACTGTTCTCTACCTGAATGCAGGTTGTAGGCAGGTGGGGGTTGGTCCCTTCTGCCAGGCAACCAGCACCAGAACAAGAGGATACAGTCTCAAGCTGCACCAGGGGAGGTTTAGGCTTGAGGTAAGGAGAAAGTTCTTCACAGAAAGAGTGATTGGCCATTGGAGGTGCCCAGGGAGGTGGTGGAGTCACTGTCCCTGGAGGTGTTCAAGAGGGGACTGGATGTGGCACTTGAAGCCATGGTTTAGTGAGTCATGAGGTATTATGTAGTAGGTTGGACTTGTCGATCTCTGAGGTCTTTTCCAATCTTATTGATTCTATGATTATCATGTACCTGCATTTGATGGCAGATCTGCTGGTTTGTGGCTGACTGAATAGTCTACAACAAAACAGCCCCCAGGGACAACACCAATGTTCTCATGAATTTAGTTGTTCCCCTGCTGCCTGCCCTAGTGCTGGGTGAAGGCTACCTTAATCTGAGTCCTGGAACTGCAGTGCAGGTGGCAGGGAACTGTCTTTACACAAAACTCTGCTGCAGGATCCAGCAATAGCCTTCCAGAGTTGGATGGTGATGAAAAACTGCTAAAAATGGTAACCACATCTGCATATGGGAGCATAATCTGTTTTTGCTGAAATGCTTCTCCTGATGGCTAGAGGGCACAGAAAAAAGTCATTTAATGTTCAGGCAGCAGTCCCTCCCATGGAAGCTCTGAATGGAGAAGAGCCTTACAGGATAAGAGACATTGCTGGCTGTTTGGGTGGAAAATCCCTATTCACACAGTGACTTACAAAGGAAAAAAATATTTCTTGGACTTGGCATGAGATAATGGTGATTGCTGTGCTGGAGCCTTCCAGTTCTTGATGCCCAAATGGATTCCTCCAGAGCACTTCCAGCAAACAGTGGCTTGTCATAGAGTTTCAAGTGAACATTAACACATGGCAACTCTCAAAATAAAATTATTTTCATATATCTGCTTGCAGTCTTACAAACATATTACAGCTTCTTTAATTCCCTGGTACCTAGGCTGAAACCTCTCTTTTATTTTATGTTTTAGCATTCTGGAGATTAAGGTTTTACCTGTATTATAGTCACTTAGTGGTCATCAATTAATGCATTTATTTTCAGGTTCCTAACAGAAGGACTCTTCAACAAAAATAGCAGTGATTTCCACATCAGTAATTGTGGTGGAATATGTTCACGGTGTGCAACTGGTTCCCTTTTCAGCAAAGCAGAAAAGCTTTATAAAGAGTCAACCTCCTCTCTGCCATGCCTCTCTGGCTCATCAAACACTTTTCACATGGTGACTGTGTAAACAGAAGTCTCCAGGAAAAGAAAATTTTAGTATCATTCAATGAAAAATGCCAAGCACTTCCCAACATTTGTATATTGCTATATGACTTTTTATTTCAGTTGCCATTGCGTTTTGGTTTTGATTTTGTTTTTTTTTTAAATACTTTTGAGTCAGCAGAGCTATAGAAATTAAAGTCTACTGTCATTATGTGTCAATAAAGGTTGCCTTGCCCCTGCAAAAAAGGTCAGAATCTACATGAAAATAGGAGAAAAGCAGCAATGTATGTAAATAGAGGTGTTCAACATAAGACACTGGTAATCATATAACACAGCATAGCACACTGATGAGTATATATTAAATGTGTTAAGACTGATTCACCTTTCACACTCATGCTAAAAAAAAAAAAATAAGATAAGATAGAATAGAATAGAATAGAATAGAATAGGATTAACCAGATTGGAAAAGAACTTTGAGATCATCAAGTCCAACCTATCATCCAACACCATCTAATCAACTAAACCCTGGCACCAAGTGCCTCATACAGTCTCCTCCTAAACACCTCCAATGATGGTGACTCCACCACCTCCCTGGGCAGCCCATTCCAATGGGCAATCACTCTTTCTGTGAAGAACTTTTTCTTACATCCAGCCTAAACCTCCCCTGGCACAGTTGAGACAGTGTCCTTTTGTTCTGTTGGTGGTTGCCTGGGAGAAGAGACCAACTCCCACCAGGCTACAACCTCCCTTCAGCTAGTTGTAGACAGCAATAAGGTCTCCCTTGAGCCTCCTATTCTCCAAGTTAAGCAACCCCAGCTCCCTCAGCCTCTCCTCATAGGGCTTGTGCTCCAAACTCCTCACCAGCTTTGTTGCCCTTCTCTGGACATCTTCCAGCAAGTCAACATCTTTCCTAAACTGAGGTGCCCAGAATTGGACACAGTGCTCAAGTACAGGGGAAAAATTACTTCCCTGCTCCTGCTGGCCACACTATTCCTGGTCCAGGCCAGGATGCCATTGGCCTTCTTGGCTGCCTGGGCACACTGCAGGATCATGTTCAGCCTGCCATCAACCAGTACCCCCAGGTCCCTCTCTGCCTGGTCACTCTCCAGCCACTCTGACCCAAGCCTGTAGCACTGCATGGGGTTGTTGTGGCCAGTGTGCAGAACCCGGCACTTGGATGTGTTAAATCTCATGCCATTGGATTCTGCCCATCTGTCCAGCCTGTCCAGGTCCCTCTGCAAAGCCTTTCTATCCTCTAACAGATCAACATCTGCCCCCAGTTTGGTGTCATCTGCAAATTTACTGATGATGGACTCAATGCCCTCATCCAGATCATCAGTAAAGATAATGAATAGGATTGGGCCCAGTACTGATCCCTGGGAGACACCACTAGTGACTGGCTGCCAGCTGGATTTGGCACCATTCACCACTACTCTCTGGGCTCGACCCTCCAGCCAGTTCCTAACCCAGCACAGAGTGATGCTGTCCAAGCCATGGGCTGCCAGCTTGGACAGGAGTTTGCTGTGGGGTTGGTGTAAAAGGCCTTTCTGAGGTCCAGGTAGACCACATCCACAGCCTTCCCTACATCCACCAGGCAGGTCACCTGATCCTAGAAGGAGATCAGGTTGGTCAGGCAGGACCTGCCCTTCCTAAATCCATGCTGGCTGGGTCTGATCCCTTGGCCATCCTGTAAGTGCTATGTGATTGCACTCAAGATGACCTGTTCCATAATCTTGCCTGGCACTGAGGTCAGGCTGACAGGCCTGGAATTCCCTGGCTCCTCCTTCCGGCCCTTCTTATGGATAGCCATCACGTTGGCCAGCTTCCAGTCTTCTGGGATGTCTCCAATGAGCCAGGACTGCTGAAAAATGATGGAAAGCAGCTTGTCCCGCTCATCTGCCAGCTCTCTCAGCACCCTGGGATGGATCCCATGTGGTCCCATGGACTTGTGGGGATCCAAGTGGCTGAGCGCATCTCTAACTAATTCCTCCTGGATCACTGCTCCCTGCCTCCATCTGCCACCTCAGGAGGCTACTTGGCTGAAAGACAACCTATCTTGCTATTAAAAATTGAGGCAAAGAAGGTGTTAAGTACCTCTGCCTTTTCCTCATCTTTTGTTACTATATTCCCCTCCATGTCCACTAAGGAGTTCAGGTTTTCCTTGCCCCTCCTCTTGCCATTAAAGTATTTGTACAAGGATGTTTTGTTGTCCTTCACAGCAGGGGCCAGTCTAAGCTCTAAATGGGCTTTTGCCTCTCTCTGTTTTTTTTTCCTACATGACCTAGCGACATCCTTAAACATTTCATGGGTTACCTCTCCTTCCTTCCAAAAATGCTACACCCTCTTTTTTCCCCTTTATTCACTCAGGAGTTCATTACCCATCCAGACTGGCCGTCTGCCCCAGCGGCTCATCTTCCAGCACATTGGCACAGCCTGTTCCTGAGCCTTCAAGAGTTCTTTCTTGAAGTAGGTCCATCCCTCCTGGACCCCTTTGTTTTTAAGGGCTGTTTCCCAAGGTACCTTCTGAGTTAAGTTCCTTGAGTAACCTGAAATCCACCCTTGGGAAGTCCAGAGTGGAGATTTTGTTGCTTCTCCTCTTAGCATGACTGCATATTGAAAACTCAATTATCTCATGGTCACTGGACCCCAGACAGCCTCCAACCACCACAGCTCCCACCAGCCCTTCTCTGTAAACAGAAGGTCAAGTTGAGCTTTACCCCTGGTAGGCTCACACAGCAGCTTGGATAAGAAGCTATCCTGCATACAGTCTAAGAACCTCCTAGACTGCCTCCTCTCTGCTGTGTTAAGTTCCCAGCAGATATCAGGCAGGTTAAAGTCACCTATGAGAGCAAGGTCTGGCGATCTTGAGACAGCCTCTAGCTGCCTATAGATTAATCAATCTCTTCCTCTTGGTTGGGTGTCTACAACAGACTCCAACCAGGATGTCAGCCTTGTTGGCCTTCTCTCTAATTCTCACCCACAGGCATGCAACTTGATCATCCTTGATCTCTAATTCCATGGTGTTTAGAATCTTCCTGATGTACAGGGCCACCCCTCTACCCCTTCTCCATCGCCTGTCACTCCTGAAGAGCCTATAGCCATCAATTACAGTGCTCCTGTCATGCAAGTCGTCCCACCACATCTCTGTGATGGCAACTACAGCATAACTTTCCTGCTGTAACAAGGCCTCCAGCTCCTCTTGTTTGTTACCCATACTGCATGCATTAGTGTACATGCACTTCAGCTGGGCTGCTGGTTTCACCCCTGACTCCAGCTTACCACCTCAGACTCCTGTCTGGGGGAACTGGTTTCAGCCCCTTCTCCCTTCAAACCTAGTTTAAAGCCCTGTCACTGAGACCTGCCAACTACTTTCCTAGTACCCTTTTCCCTCTGTGGGATAGGCTGTTCTCATGTGCTAGGATTTTTCTCCCCCTCAGGAATGGATGTACTCCATCTGTTGCTAGCTGACCTGGTGCCATAGAAAGTTTCCACCCCGCCAAAAAAAAAAAAAACCCACCAAAATGATGTTGGTGACACCAGCGTCTGAACCACTTGTTAATTACAGCTGCTGTCCTGTTCCTTTCAGTATGCCTTCCTGCATCTAAGGGTATTGATGAAAAAAATTACCTGTGCCCCTGACCTCTCAACCAATTTTCCCAGAGTCTTGAAGTCCTTTTTGATTGCCTTGGGACCTTTGGTTTCACCATCATCGTTCCCTAGCTCCACAACTCTCAAGGGATTGTAATCAGAGGACTGTACCAGACTAGGCAGCCTTCTGGTAACATCTCTGACCCAGACCCCAGGGAGGCAGCAAACTTCCCTGTGGGAAGGATCTGGCTGACATATGGGGCCCTCTGTTCCCCTCAGGAGGGAATCACCAATAACAATTACCCTCCTCTTTTTTAAGGGCACAAGTCCTGATGTGGGGGACAGGCTGTTTGGCTTTAGGCAGCACCTCAGATGGTGTCCCTTCTGTCTTCTCATTCACCTCACCCTCAACTTTTAGTGCCCCATAGTTGTTTTGCAAGGGCAGCTGGGAAGGTGAGGGGAGCCATGAGGGTTTTACCTTGCCTCTCCTAACAGGGACCTGTATCCATTTCCTGCTGCATCTTGGGTCACCTCCCTCTGCTCGAGCAGTCTGCAGAGCCTGGTTCCTCAAATCCAACTCCCTTTCACATTCCCTTACAGTCCTAAGTCTAGCAACTTCTTCCTTCAGCTCAGCCACTGGATTAAGCAGATAACTGAGCTGCTCTCACCTGATGCAGTTGTTATCTCCATTGCCCTCCATTTCAGGTGCCAGGCTCCAGCACTCTGCAGCCAGTTGCCTGACACCTGCCTGCTTAAGTTCGACCTCAGCCTGGGTCGACACAGATCTTTTGAAAATACCTTTGTGGCAAGTCACCACCATCCCTATCCCTGGCCAAGTGACCAACTGGAGAACAATTCAGGACCGAGCCCATGTGGCTTAGCACCTCCCTCCCCATGGTGAAAACACCGCTGCTGCATCAGTCTCCACCCACGCTGCACCAGCCTCTCAGGAGAGCAAACCTGGCTCGGGGGGATGTGGGGGACATGCTGTTCTGCAGAGGCTGGTGTCTGGGCTCCTGCAGTTGCAATTTCTCAAAAAATCTTCAAAGGTTACCTGTTCACAGTGTTTTATTTCCAAAAAGGGGCATTTTAGAGCTCATGCATCCAGTACAAAGTCTGGAGTGTGCTGTCCAGTATGTGTACTACTTGCTTTATGATGCAGTCATGATGTAATGAATACCTACAAATTCCTTATTTAAATCCTCAAGGTTACTCTCACCTTACTCACAGATCTCATGGGGATCTGTGGGTGTGCATCTTTGTTCAAGACTTAGGAAACTAGATGCGAACAGGAAAGAGGATCAAAAGCAGAGCTCCAAGGAAGAAATGCTGACAAAGCTTATATTAAAAACAAAGAGGGATGGAGAGCATGACCAGTGGAGGTGAGTCTGATGTAATCAGGTTCAATTTTTCTAAGTCTGAAGGGGAAGGGCAGTAGTTAGGAATTACTGAAAGAAGGAGAATATCTTCTTCTCACTCCTGTACCTGTTTAGGACCTTCAGCTGCTCCTGCCTTGCCAGAGACATTGGTATCACATCTACAGTTGTCCAGACAGGTGTCCATGCACCGTAACTCAAAAAAGACTGAAGCTATCGGTGGTCTGGTATTGTCTCTCTGGTCAGTCAGAGGCAACCACATTGGTATTATTTTCAAGGGCCAGCTTGTTCTATCAGCTGTCCTCTGTCACATAATGTAGGAACAGGTATCTGCACTGTCTTCTTCCTTTCCCAAGACCATCTGCACCAAAGCATTACATGAGTACATTTTGCAGTGCCCTTCCTGAGCTCCAGTGAGGAACTCACATTGTCACTGTGCTGTCGCTTATGTTACAGTTCTCAAAGCTACCTCTGTTTTTCCCACAGAAATGCTTTCCCTTACCAAGGGAGGGGGTTTACTTTGTTCATACATCTTTATACAAATAAACCCTGCTCTAATCACAGACTGCTAATAGCACTACAACAGCTGTACGGAGCAGTTCCTCACTCAGTATGGAAACCTGGACACAGAGACTTCAGGTGCAATTTCCTACTCTCAGCAGCATCCTTGTGCCCTTGCTTAGAGACCTAGGGACTTCCTTGTCTTGCCAGCTCAGATGGAATTTGTGCATATAAGTTAATTTCACTTCTGAAGATGATGATTATTAAGAGAATTAACATTAACATAGCTGGGAAGTTTTTAAGTCCATCTCTGACAAAAAAGCATTGCCCTCTAGAGAAAGAGATCTCTTCAGAAGAGACATTTTCTCCAGAAGAGAGATACAGCACTTGGGCACAACAGGGTAAAAGAAAAGTCTTCCCGCTACTTGAATGCCATACTGGAAGATAATTACTTTTTTTCAGTCAAACACCATTCTGTGTAACTAGGTGTGATTCTGAGAGCTGAAATGGTTGGGTTATATGGTCTAATGACTCAGCAATCCTCAAAGTCTGCTTGTGGTCAAGTAAATAAGAAAGGAACTGGGATTTTGGCTTTTTCTCAGATGAATGACTCCAAAGCCAAAACCACAAAGAATTCCTGTTTCCACTAGTATCTGTAGTGTTTCCATCACCAGGAGTGACTTTTTCTTCCCCACCAGATCGTGGCTTTCACCAGAGGATTCACACTTAGTGTCTGGTTTGTAAGTCACACTATCTGCAAAACAGGCATTTATGAGTCATCTGCCATTCAGCTATGCTTTGAGAAAACACACTTTGAAGACATAAGGGCATGAAGAAGCATTCTTAAGCTCCCTGAATCATCTACACTGACACTATTATTGCCAAACAGTTTGAAAATGCTGCATGTTCCTGAAGCAGTGAAGCCTGGTTTAAACTCAGTGAGCACATCTGACCATAGCTCAGGGCTATTTTATTTTTCTTCAGGAAGACAACTTTGACCAGTACACCTGAAAGTACAAGTCAGTTTTTAGAGTAATGTGCCCAGATCCCACTACTGTGTGCTGGGCTGGAAAGACCCACGTTTTCCTACTGCAGAAACTGATAAAAGCTGGACCTACCTGGGAGGAGGATAATGGGGGTGGGGGCAAAGAAAAACAAAACCCAGGGCTGTAACTGTACAATTTTGTTCCACCATTCTGTGAAATACTTCTGGCTTCCAGCTTGTTTTCACATGGTGACATGTTAAAGCATACATTTTCAGTACTCAGAGAAAAAAAAATCTTGAATGAATTTACTTGCTGTCAGCTTCCCAGAGCAAGCCTTAATTGGTTTTCCATGGCAGGCGTTTAAAACTCTCTGGGTTTCTAATGAGGCTTATGTAGCTTCAGATGGAATTAAAAATATCCTTTAGGTACATAACTGATTCTACACATCACCCTTGGGGTCTGCATAGCAAGGTTTTTACTTTAAATTGATTGAATTAGGTAATAATGAGGTGGTGGTGCCATGCCTTAATGCAACATGATGCTGGTTGTGTTGGAGGTGATTCAATAGAGAAAATGAGCTAACATTGTAACACTTACTCTCTAGTTCCTGTTGTTTTCATTTATGATTCTAGTTACAAGAAAGCTAAATTAAATTTGCACTTGCATGGCGATCCAGGAAGACCAGTGCTCCACTTAAATCCCACTTCTAAGCAGTTTTTTGAACTGCTTAGTAGTTTGTATTGATTTGGGGAAGAATCAAACCCATCTTTGAAGCCACTGTGCATATGGTGGTTTATAATGTCCTGCCAGGTCACAGCATGGATTCAGCCCTAACTGTGGCCTCCTTGGGAATATGGTAAAGACATCAGCTTCAGCTCCCCATTCCGTTCCAAACATTCTAAATGTATTAGGTAGGGTACAAGGTGCAGGCCAAGCTACAGGGCTGAAGCTTTTGCAGGTTATTGAGGAAAATTAACACATCCAGCCAAAACAACTGCTTGCTTATCCTTGTTCATGGCATAGAACCATGCAGAGAGTAGGGGCTTACAGCTATGTGTTATCATCATCTCTCTGCATCTTTCCCCTCCTCTCAAAATTTGCTGTAAGACTAAATTGTAAGCAGGAGAGCCCCTCACATTATTTTGGCTTTCATACCAGGATGTCCTCTGTATGACTGAGTGAAATCCCGGATCAGGATGCAACATGTCTATAGGGAAGTGAAGTGTGAGACCATTGTGGAAAAAGGGTTTGTGAAGCTGAGCAAGAGATGTCAATCCAGAAAGCTAACACCTTGGGAACAAGCTTTTCCCCTCAGCATAAGGGAGCTGGGTCTGACCAGCACTGAATAGTGTGGACATGAGCAAACCAGGATTAGGTTGGGTTTGCTGGTCCAACTGGTCAGACCATGGTCAGACTGATAGCTCTGTGCTGCAGAAAAATGGAGCAAGGGGATAATTCTGCCTTGCAAGGCTGTAATGGCTCCTGCTGCTTTAGTGGGTATTGCACACACTCATCTGAAATCCTTGTTCAAGGATATTTGCTCATCATTATATTTGCTCATAATATTCATGGCTCTGGGACTGGTGTGATCGACAGAGGTTTGGATTTTCTGATCACAGCTCAGTTTACAGGGCACCAGAGCTGCAGACAACCAACAAGTGTCTCGATATCCTTCCTAAACTGAGGGGCCCAGAACTGGACACAGTACTCAAGGTGCAGCCTAACCAAAGCAGAGTACAGGGGCAGAATGACCTCCCTGCTCCTGCTGGCCATACTATTCCTAATGCAGGCCAGGATGCCGTTGGCCTTCTTGGCCACTGGGCACACTGCTGACTCATGTTTACATGGCTATCAATCAGCACATCAGCACCCTCAGCTGCTTGGATCCCCACAAGTCCATGGGAGCGCATGGGATCCATCCTAGGGTGCTGAGAGAGCTGGCAGATGAGTGGGACAAGCTGCTCTCCATCATTTTTCAGCAGTCCTGGCTCATTGGAGACATCCCAGAAGACTGGAAGCTGGCCAGCGTGGTGCCCAACCACAAGAAGGGCAAGTTGGATAACCAGGGAACTCCAGGCCTGTCAGCCTGACCTCAGTGCCAGGCAAGATTATGTAACAGGTCATCTTGAGTGCAATCACACAGCACTTACAGGATGGCCAAGGGCTCAGGCCCAGCCAGCATGGATTTAGGAAGGGCAGGTCCTGCCTGATCAACCTGATCTCCTTCTAGGATCAGGTGACCTGCCTGGTGGATGTAGGGAAGGCTGTGGATGTAGTCTACCTGGACCTCTGCAAGGCCTTTGACACCAACCCCCACAGCAAACTCCTGTCCAAGCTATCAGCCCATGGCTTGGACAGGAGCACACTGCATTGGGTTAGGAACTGGCTGGAGGGCTGAGCCCAGAGAGTGGTGGTGAATGGTGCCACATCCAGCTGGCAGCCTGTCACTAGTGGTGTGCCCCAGGGATCAGTGCTGGGCCCCATGCTCTTTAACATCTTTACTGATGATCTGGATGAGGGCATTGAGTCCATCATCAGTAAATTTGCAGACGACACCAAGCTGGGGGAAGGAGTTGATCTGCTGGAGGATAGAAAGGCTTTGCAGAGGGACCTGGACAGGCTGGACAGATGGGCAGAATCCAACAGCATGAGACTAAACACATCCAAGTGCCGGGTTCTGCACATTGGCCACAGCAACCCCATGCAGTGCTACAGGCTGGGGTCAGAGTGGCTGGAGAGTGGCCAGGCAGAGAGGGACCTGGGGGTACTGGTTGATGGTAGGCTGAACATGATCCTGCAGTGTGCCCAGGCAGCCAGGAGGGCCAATGGCTTGGAACACAAGCCCTATGAGGAGAGGTTGAGGGAGCTGGGGTTTCTTAGCCTGGAGAAGAGGAGACTCAGGGGAGACCTTATTGTTCTCTACAACTACCTTAAGGGATGTTGTAGACAGGCAGAGATTGGTCTCTTCTCCCAGGCAACCAGCACCAGAACAAGAGGACACAGACTCAACCTGCACCAGGGGAGGTTTAGGCTGGAGGTTAGGAGGAAGTTTTACACAGAGAGAGTGATTGCCCATTGGAATGGGCTGCCCGGGAGGTGGTGGAGTCACCGTCACTGGAGGTGTTCAGGAGGAGACTTGATAGGGTGCTTGATTGCATGGTTTAGTTGATTAGATGGTGTTGGATGATAGGTTGGACACAATGATCTTGAAGGTCTCTTCCAACCTGGTCTATTCTATTCTATTCTATTCTATTCTATTCTATTCTATTCTATTCTATTCTATTCTATTCTATTCTGTTTGGCAGCTTTCCAGCCACTCTGACCCCAGCCTGTAGCTCTGCATGGGGTTGTTGTGGCCAAAGTGCAGCACCCGGCACTTGGACTTGTTGAATGCCATCCCACTGACTCCGCCCATCTGTCCAGCAAGTCAAGGTCCCACTGCAGGGCCCTTCCACCCTCTAACCGATCATCATCTGCACCCAGCTTGGTGTCATCTGCAAATTTGCTGATGACTGTCTCAATCCCCTCATCTGGATCATCAATGAAGACATTAAAGAGGATCGGGCCCAGCACTGATCCCTGGGGGATGCCACTGGTGACTGGCTGCCAGATGGATGTGGCACCATTGACCACCACTCTCTGGGCTCGGCCCTCAAGCCAGTTCCCAACCCAGCACACAGAGCTGCGGTCCAAGCCACGAGCTGACAGCTTAGCCAGAAGTTTGCTGTGGGGGATGGTGTCAAAGGCCTTGCTGAAGCCCAGGTAGACCACATCCACAGGCCTCCCCACATCCACCAGGTGGGTCACCTGATCGTAGAAGGAGATCAGGTTGGAGAGGCAGGACCTGCCCTTCCTGAATCCATGTTCGCTGGACCTGAGCCCTTGGCCGTCCTGCAGGTGCGCAGTTATTGCCGCCACGATAATCTGCTCCATCCTTTTCCCTGGCACTGAGGTCAGGCTGACCGGCCTGGAGTTTCCGGGTTCCAACATCCGACCCTTCTTGTGGATGGGGACCACATTGGCCAGTTTCCAGTCATCTGGGACCTCTCCGGTCAGCCAGGACTGGAGGAAAATGATGGAGAGCGGCTTGGCCAGCTCATCTGCCAGCTCTCTCAGCACCCTAGCATGGATCCCATCTGGCCCCATGGACTTGTGAGTGTCCAAGTGGCTCAGCAGGTCCCGAACTAATTCCTCATGGATATCCAGGGCATTACACTGCTCCCTGACCCCATCACCTAGCTCAGGAGGCCACTCGTCCTGAACTCCTCCTGCCTTGCTGTTAAAAATTGAGGCAAAGAAGGTGTTCAGGACCTCAGCCTTTTCCTCATCTTTAGTCACTGTGTTCCCCTCCAGGTCCAATAAGGAGTGCAGGTTCTTCTTGCCCTTCTTTTTAGTGTTAATATATTTGTAAAAATGCTTTTTGTTATCTTTCACAGAGGTGGCCACTTAGGGCCTTTGCCTCTCTAATTGTTTTCCTACATAATCTAACAACTTCTTTAAACATATCAGGAGAAGCCTTCCTCTCCTTCCAAAGGTGATATAGCCTCTTTTTTCCCCTTAGTTCCTCCAGGAGCTGCTTGCTCATCCAGGCCAGTCACCTTCCCCACCGGCTCATCTTTCGGCACATGGGAACCGCCAGTTCCTGTGCCTTCAAGAGCTCCTGTTTGAAGTAGCTCCAACCCTCCTGGACCCCTCGGTTCTTGAGGGCTGCTACCCAGGGAACTTTGTGAATAAGTTTCTTAAACAGGCTGCAGTTTGCCCTCCGGAAGTCCAAGGTGAAGGTTCTGTTGGTGCTCCTCTCTATCTCCCTGCATATTGAAAACTTCACTATCTCATGATCACTGCACCCCAGGCAGCCTCCCACCATCACATCTCCCACCAGCCCTTCTCTATTGGAGAACAGCAGGTCAAGCAGAGTCTGATGACTGACTTAAGGCTCACTTAACAGCTGCATCAGGAAGCTGTCCTCCATGGGGTCCAGGAATCTTCTGGACTGCCTCCTCTCTGCTGAGTTAAGCTCCCAGCAGATATCTGGCAGGTTGAAGTCACCCACAAGGAAAAGATCTCATGATCTTGAGACAGCCTCCGATTGCTTATAGAATATTTCATCTGCCTCCTCATCCTGGTTGGGTGGTCTATAACAGACTCCAACCAGGATGTCAGATTTGTTAGGCCTCCCTCTGATTTTAACAGGCTCTCAATCCCTTCCTCCTCCACCTCTAGTTCAGTGGCAAAGAGTGACTCCCTAATATACAGAGCCACCCCTCTTCCTCTTCTCCCTCGCCTGTCTCTCCTGAAGAGCCTGTAACCCCCCACTGTAGCACTCCAATCATGTGTCTTATCCTACCATGTTTCTGAGATGGCGACTCTATCATAGTCACCCTGGTGGACCAGGACTTCCAGCTCCTCTGCTTATTGCCCATGCTGCGTGCATTGGTGTATATGCACTTCAGCTGGGCTCTCGACTTCTCTATTTACCCTAATCTGTGCCCCACTCTTTCGTCTACAAAGGGACTGATTTCTTCACCCACCCGCTTCAGGCCTAGTTTAAAGGCCTCTTAATGAGCCCTGCCAACTCTAGTGCTAGGACTCTCTTACCTTTTCTAGATAATTGCACCCCATCAGGACCCAGCAGGTCAAGTGCAGTAAAAGTTGCCCCATGATGCAGCTCAGAATATGGGCTTGAACCAAGGTTTCATCCCTTTCCAAGTGGATCATCAGCTATTTGTGCACTGAGAACCAGCCCTGACAATTTTTGACAGTGCTGTGTCCTTGTGCCACCCCACAGATATATGTGGGCACTTGGGTGGTTGTAGCCAGGAAGGGGTTGGTCTCTTCTCTCTAGCAACCAGCACCAGAACAAGAGGACACAGTCTCAAGCTTCACCAGGGGAAGTTTAGGCTTGAGGTGAGGAGAAAGTTCTTCACCGAGAGTGATTCATCATTGGAATGGGCTGCCCGGGAGGTGGTGGAGTCACCATCTGTGGAGGTGTTCAAGTGGGGATTGGACGTGGCACTTGGTGCCATGGTCTAGTCATGGGGTCTGTGGTGACAGGTTGGACTGGATGATCTTTGAGGTCTCTTCCAACCTTATCATCAGCTTATGCTCTGATGGGAGAATGGGGCCAAAATGCTTTCACAGAATCAAAGATACACTTTATGTTTAAAAATGCTTGCTGTTGAATGTTGTCTACCAGGAAGAAATGTCTAAGTGGGATGTTTCTGGGGAGCTCAGTAACATAGAGAATAGGTTTATTTGTTATGTATCTTTTTTATCTGTATTGCTCACTATAGGTAACCATTTCACAGTATCACAGTATCACTAAGGTTGGAAGAGGCTTCGAAGATCATTGAGTCCAACCTGAAACAACAAAATAACATAATACAGTGGAGGTGAGTTTCCACAATAAAAAGAGTGGAATAAGTGGAATAATATCCCTTGCAGTTCTTAACCAAGGAAATGGAAAGGGCAAAAGTATTGGAGTGATGACATGTGAAGTATAGAGAAAGGAATCTCATGGGATCAAGAAAAACAACAGCTATTGAATGCCTTGATTTAAAAGGAAAGGATGCAGGTGTTCAGCAAAATCACAAGGATGTGAGGACCTGCTCGGAGGGAAGGTGTAAGAAGTGATTACAAAATGTGGTGAATGTGATGAGCTGTAGTTGAGACACAGTTGACAAGTTGGTTAGTTCTGCAGACCTGTGACAGAAGTGGGATTGGAGCAAGGCAGACTGAGGCTGAAGCCTCTCAGGCTCTGTAAACTCTTCCAGCCCCTTCCCCCTCCCAGAGGCTAAGTAGCTGCTTTGGGGAAGAGATCTTGTTCTAGCATGGCTACTGGACGGGGAGGTGATATTTAATCTCTTTCTCAGTGCCTGACAGAAAAAGGGGTGTGGTGAAGGCAC
Source organism: Picus viridis (assembly GCA_033816785.1). NCBI lineage: Eukaryota > Metazoa > Chordata > Aves > Piciformes > Picidae > Picus > Picus viridis. Next base: position 68,750,902 of record CM066606.1, on the reverse strand, counting down.
ATTATGCCCAAATATCGTATCTTGTCCCAGCATGTGGCCAGCACGCACCCAGGGCAAGCAGTGCTCATGCAAATACCAAGTGTGGGCATAATTATAGCCTCACGCTTTCTATAGGCTGAAGCCAGTTGTTTACGAGAGTGCCCATTGGTCAAACCCAGCCTCGAGGACTCTCTAAGTATCACCCCAGTTGGTAAATAATTTTCCCCCTCTTTCACTTTGTCTCTCTACTTGCTCGAGAGAGCAATTCTCGAGCCATAGCCTCTGCCATTGAGCTCATTGTTGTTAGCGTCTATCATACATGCACGCATACTGAAAGCCCCTGCATCGTGAGAAGCAATCGTGAAGATCATCTCCAGAGGGAGGACCTTTGCTGAGCCCGAGAAGCCCAGCATTGTTACAGCCAGTCTCACCGACCGGGAGAGCCCACCGTGCCACTGGAGGACTGGACCAATCCCTGAGGGTAAGATCTGCCCAGTTGCCGGGGAGAAGGGACTTGATCGAGACTGAGTCCACATGTGCCTAGTCCTCGCCATAGCGGGAGAGGAGCTGCCACCTGTGCCGCTCTGAGCCCTGTAAATCTCAGGGAAGACTAAAGCACCGTTCATGCCTATACTGCTCCAAACCAGGGACTACTCTGAGAGTCCCGCTGTTCCTTTAAGCAGAGTAAACGAGAAGCCAGCGCTCGATGCAGCCTTCATCACAATAACCTTCATCACAAGGGGTGAAGATTGGAGGCAACATGTGTAGAGGGTGAGGATGTGGAAGGCAGGAAAATTAATATACTGCTAACAAGGCCACAATGACAGCCCTTTGCACTTTGCCCACAGAATAGGGTTGGTGATACAAAAAACCCAACCAAACAAACAAACAAAATAAACAACACCAAAACCTGTCTACAAACATTCATATGTTACTTCTTGTTGACACTTTTGCAAGGAAGTGTTGTGATCATAATAAGGTTATTAATATTCAATAGTCAGAATGAGTAATAAAAATATTAATAACTTTCTTATTTTTAAAAATCCTACAGAAAATATTAATAAAACCTATTTACTGGTTTGAAATATTTGGTTGTGGAACAGATACCTCACCAGCAGGAACATGTAACAATTTAAACAATATGAGCAAAAATCCAGAAACAACACACAGCAATTTAAAACTGCAAAGAAAAAAAGAGAACGTTGGCAACAGAGACAGAGATTGCCCACATGGGGGGGAACTCTAGAATTCTCTAGGGCAACAGACCTTTAACAGATGCTTATAAAAGTCAGATTTCATAATGACTCACTGATCGTGGTACCACGCAGCACACGTGGGGATTTAAACAAAACCAAAATGGCATCGACCACGTGAGAGCTGCAGGAACAGAGTTTCACTTTCTGTTGGCTTCTGCAGCTTGTTGCTGAGGAACACATAGGGTTTATCCCTGAAGGCTTTGTAGCTGAAAGCTTTGTAGAAGAGAGGTTGCTGCTGAAGCTTGCAGGGCTTGTTGGCTTTGTAGCTTTGCCTATTTGGAGAGATTCTTCAGCTGCAATCTTCTCAGCGGTGCTTGTTGCTTCTTCCAGTAAAATGAAACTGTCCTGGGGACTCTTGGCTCCTCCTGGGGTTTGTCTCTTGGCCCTGTGAGATGCTCTGTCTGCTCCTGGGCTTTACAACACTACAGTCTTGTGTGGGTAAACTGAAGCACAGCTCAGATTCCGAGCAAGGTTTGTGACTTCTCCCAGAGCTTGGACAATTGCAAGGCAAGGCACTGGCTCTTTGGGCTGGTATTTATAGATTTCCTGAGACAATGATGGCCAATGATAAACAAAGATTGAGAAATAAAAACTGACACTTTAACCTATAGAATGAGTTTTCTCCAAACATGGCCAAAGGCACACACACCTGGCCCACTTGGACTCCAGGGCATGTTCAGACAAGCCTGGGCAATGTGGGCATTTTCCTGAAAACCAGACCTGCTGGATTTGCCCCATTGTCTGATTCAGAACATTTTGGAGGCTTTATGTCCTTCAGGACAGGAAGGTCCTCTGTTATCAGATAGCCTGACTGGATAGTCCTGGTAACTGCTTGAGTTGCTCCAGGTGGATTTGCTAGCCTGGGAACTAATCAGATGTGTGGAGCAGCTGCATAGTGCAACTGCTCTGTAACAGTAACATATTCACCCATGCAGAGCTTCCCCTCTCAACAAATTAAAAAAGGGATGTGTATAGCACATTTATATGCTTTTTCACACCAAGAACAGATTAGATTATTTTGTGCCTTTCAGTAATAGAAACATAATCAGCTTTCCTATGGTACAAGCCCTACGAGGAGAGGATGAGGGAGCTGAGATTGTTTAGCCTGGAGAGGAGGAGGCTCAGTGGAGACCTTATTGCTCTCTACAACTACCTGAAGGGTGGTTTTGGCTAGGAAGGGGTTGGTCTTTTCTCTCTAGCAACCAGCACCAGAACAAGAGGACACAGTCTCAAGCTGCACCAGGGGAAGTTTAGGCTTGAGGTGAGGAGAAAGTTCTTCACCAAGAGAGTCGTTTGCCATTGGAATGGGCTGCCCGGGGAGGTGGTGGAGTCACCGTCCCTGGAGGTGCTCAAGAGGGGATTGGACGTGGCACTTGGTGCCATGGTCTAGTCATGGGGTCTGTGGTGACAGGTTGGACTGGATAATCTTTGAGGTCTCTTCCAACCTTGGTGATTCTGTGATACTGTGTGAAACTGTGATACTAATTTCAAAAACTCACCAAGCACTACTGATTGCTTAACTCATGTTAAACATGTACAACAAACTCCATGCTGAACTAAATAAAGCTTGTTAGCTGGTGTCAAACACAGACCTACCACTGTGGCATCAACAACTGCTCAAAGTAAGCAGACACTAGATTCTGTCTGTATTGGAGGAAGCTGTGACTTTTTTCTTGATGAGACATGTTGATAAAACAAGTTGTAGAGGGACTAAAATAGGATCCCACTCTGCTGTTTGTCAGAGTCTGACTTACTCTACACAAGCTGTGCTGTAGATGTTCCTCCAAAGACTTCTTTCCCCTCAATTTTCAGGGACTATGACAGCAGGAGGTCCCCCACCTTGCCTTGCGAGCAATATGTGGCCTGTCTGTCTCAGCACTTGCTGGACATGAAGCTTTACCCCTACTTAGGCTCGAGGTGAGGAGAAAGTTCTTCACCGAGAGAGTGATTCGTCATTGGAATGGGCTGCCCGGGAGGTGGTTGAGTCTCCGTCCCTGGAGGCGTTCAGGAGGGGACTGGATGTGGCACTTGGTGCCATGGTCTAGTTGTGAGGTTATGGTTACAGGTTGGACTCGATGATCTTCAAGGTCTCTTCCAACCTTGGTAATTCTATTCTATTCTATTCTATTCTATTCTATTCTATTCTATTCTATTCTATTCTATTCTATTCTATTCTATTCTATTCTATTCTATTCTATTCTATTCTATTCTATTCTATTCTACCTTAAGGGTGCTTCTAGCATTCCAGAATTCACCATCACCCTCTGTTCTCTAATTCCTCAGCTAGGATAATGTCCCATTGCATTGCTCTGCACCATCCATCAGCCCTTTGTGAGACATTCCCAGGTAGGAAGTTAAACAGTGGAGTCAGGCATCTTTGCAAAAATGTGTGGGAATTCATAGGAGACCAGGGCTTGGCCAGTCTATCTTGCTGTGACTTCCCTTATGAACAAACTCAGGCTTTTTTTAGCTTTTAATTCAGGGATCCTCAGAGCCCCTGTGCTTCACTCTCCTCTAACAATCATGGTTATGTGTAGAAGAGTTGTTTTCAGATAGCTTTGGAGCAGCTATGTTTTGCCCTTGAGTTAGGAATGCACACTTTGTCAGTATCTGAGAGAAAGAAAAGGGGAAATGTAGGGGGAGATTTGCCCTTGCTTGAGTTAGAGAAGGCCATGGTTAATCTTTGACTTAGAAAAGAATGCAAACATCTTGTAACAGAAGAGAAAGAGTTGGCAGAATTTGGTTGGATGTGTTGAAAAATTGTTATTTTAACCTATTGTATGCCTTATTTACATGTATGTCATATGTCAATAGAAAACAGCCAATTAAGATGTGACAAATATGCTTTCTAAAAGAGTATGTAACCTTGCTGTGTAATATAATAAACATCTTCACCTGGTAACATCTTGGTTTGGAAGCTGTGTTTGTAGTGACTCTAGGGTGATGGAACACCAAGCCCATGTTGCTACAAATGGTGACCGTGACATGCACCCTGAGCAACTATGGATAATGACTCCGACTTGCACCCAGAGCAACTGCAGAGCATAACCAACAACAGCTACTTGGCTTCACCCTGCTTGTGGAAACGGTGCTAACTGATGTCATTAAAAAGTTACCTCTAAGTTGTTGGCCCCTATGGGACTTCCTAGAGGCTGTTTTCCACTGGGAGGAGTGGCCAGTGGCCCATGATATCCCCTGACTTAGCTTAAATATAGGTGCAGGAAGCTTGAACATCCAGATGTAAAAATAAAAAGAAAGAAAGAAAAATTAAAGGCACTTTGGGGAAAAAGGAAGACAAGAAAAGACAGAAAGAAGAGCCATGGGCCAGAGGTGAGCAGTTGGGGTAATTATGGGGGGGTTGGTGCCTCTCTTTTGACAAGCACATAATGGAGAATCAGATGCCAAAAGAAGAGAGAGATAGGTAGTCAGAGTCTTTACTCAGATCTTGAAAGAAAGAGCTATAACTCTCTTCAACATGTTTTAATTGCAGACAGAAGGACATTTTAAGTGAAAAGTATGACTTGGGAGGAGATAACTGTCCTAGAAGCCTTTGGGAAACTCTTTGGGCAACATGAGAAGTCTATCAGTACTTCTGCTTTTCAGCAGATGCTCTTTTCAGTTGCTGAGTTGATTAGATGGTGTTGGGTGATGGGTTGGACTTGATGATCTCAAAGGTCTTTTCTAACCTAGTTTATTCTATTCTATTCTATTCTATTCTATTCTATTCTATTCTATTCTATTCTATTCTATTCTATTCAGCAGAGGGGCAGCTCAACTGAGGTGGAGGGATGGAGAGCCATTAGGGGCTCTCAGCTTGCTGCCCTGAGGCAAGACACAAATGACACACCAGGACACCCTGTGGAAACCAAGGGGAGTTGGCACAGGAGGACGACAGGGCCAGCCCAGCTGAAGTGCTTCTATGCAAATGCACGCAGCTTGGGCAACAAACAAGATGAGTTAAGGGCCACCGTGATGCTGGGACGCCATGACATAGTGGGCATCACCGAAACTTGGTGGGACGACTCCCATGACTGGAATGTAGGGATAGATGGGTATAAGCTTTTTAGGAAGGATAGGCAGGGAAGGAGAGGAGGAGGTGTTGCCCTCTATGTCAACAACCAGCTGGAATCAGCAGAACTCCACCTGGGGAGGCATGATGAGTTGGTTGAAAGTTTATGGGTTAGAATTAAAGGCAAGACAGGGGAAGAAGGTATTACTGTGGGGGTCTCCTACAGGCCACCTGACCAGCAGAACCAAGCAGATGAGGCCCTCCACAGGCAAATAGAAGCGGCTTCCAGGTCACAAGCCCTGGTCCTCATGGGGGATTTCAACCACCCTGACATCTGTTGGAGGGACAACACAGCAAGGCATCAGCAATCCAGGATGTTCCTGGACTGCATAGAAGACAACTTCCTCCTCCAAATGGTAGAGGAACCAACAAGAAAAGGTGCTACGCTGGACCTTGTTCTCGCCAACAGGGAAGGGCTGGTAACCAATGTGAGGCTCAGAGACAGCCTTGGCTGCAGTGACCATGAAGCAGTTGAATTTAAGATCCTCAGGGCAATCAGGAGGACATATTCTAAGCTTAGGACCCTAGACTTTAGGCATGCAGACTTCGATCACTGCAGGGATCTGCTGGCCAAAGTGTCGTTGTCGTGGGATGAAGCCCTGGAGGGAAGAGGGACCCAGGACAGCTGGTCAGTATTCAAGGACCACCTCCTCTGTGTCCAGGAGCTATGTAGACCTACAAGGAGAAAAGCAGGAAAGAATGCTAGGAGGCCTGCCTGGATGAACAAGGAGCTGCTGGACACACTATCACTTAAAAAGAAACTCTACAGGAAGTGGAGGGAAGGACAGCTAGAACAGGGGGTATATAAGGAAGCTGCCCGAGCAGCAAGAGGCCTGGTTAGGAAAGCCAAAGCAGAGTTTGAACTGAATCTAGCCAGGGAGGTTAAAGGGAACACTAAGAATTTCTATAGGTATATTAATGGCAAGAAGAAGACTAGGGAAGGTGTGGGCCCCCTCAGAAAGGAAAGTGGTGAATTGGTCACAAGTGATGTGGAAAAGGCTGAGGTACTCAATCACTTCTTTACCTCAGTCTTCACTGCAAGGGCCTCCAGCCACACTCCTGGTGTCATGGCAGACGATGCCAGGGACAGGGAGGAAGAACTGCCCGTCGTAAGTGAAGCTCAGGTTCGTGATCACCTGAAGAACCTGAAAGTGTTCAAGTCCATGGGACCCGACGGGATACACCCACGGGTGCTGAGAGAACTGGCAGAGGAGGTTGCTAAACCCCTCTCTATTATACTCCAAAAGTCCTGGCAGCCTGGGGAAGTCCCCACAGACTGGAAAAGGGGAAACATTATTCCCATTTTCAAACAGGGTAAGAAGGAGGAACCGGGGAACTCCAGGCCAGTCAGTCTCACCTCTGTGCCCAGAAAGATCATGGAGCAGATCCTCCTGGAGGCACTAATGACTCAGAAGAATAGTGAAGAGGTGATTGGGAATAGTCAGCATGGCTTTGCCAAGGGCAAATCCTGCCTGACAAACCTGGTGGCCTTCTATGATCAGGTGACAGCATTAATAGGTGAGGGGCGAGCAACTGATGTCGTTTACCTGGACTTGAGCAAAGCCTTCGACACTGTCCCGCACCACCTCCTGGTCTCCAAGCTGGTGACACATGGGTTTGATGGATGAACCACTAGATGGATAAAGAATTGGCTTGATGGCCGCACCCAAAGAGTGGCTGTCAACGGGTCCATGTCCCAGTGGAGGCCAGTGACAAGCGGAGTCCCTCAGGGATCAGTCCTGGGACCTGTCTTGTTCAACATCTTTGTGGGTGACATGGACAGTGGCATCGAGTGCACCCTCAGCAAGTTTGCTGATGACACCAAGCTGTGTGGTGCAGCGGACACGCTGGAGGGAAGGGATGGCATCCAGAGGGACCTGGACAGGCTGGAGAGGTGGGCACAAGCCAACCTCATGAGCTTCAACAAGACCAAGTGCAGGGTCCTGCATCTGGGTCGAGGCAATCCCAGGCACAAATCCAGGCTGGGCAGGGACTGGCTGGAGAGCAGCCCTGAGGAGAGAGACTTGGGGGTGCTGGTGGACGAGAAGCTCAACATGAGCTCTCAATGTGCGCTTGCAGCCCGGAAAGCCAATTAGATCCTGGGCTGCATCAGGAGAAGTGTGACCAGCAGGGCAAGGGAGGTGCTTCTTCCCCTCTACTCAGCTCTGGTGAGACCCCACCTGGAGTACTGCATCCAGTTCTGGAGCCCTATTACAGGAGGGATGTGAACGTGCTGGAGCGTGTCCAGAGAAGGGCCACGAGGATGATCAGAGGGCTGGAGCACCTCTCCTATGAGGACAGACTGAAGGAGTTGGGGCTGTTCAGTCTGGAGAAGAGAAGGCTCCGAGGTGACCTCATTGTGGCCTTCCAGTATCTGAAGGGGGCCTACAGGAAGGCTGGGGAGGGACTTCTCAGGATCTCTGGTAGTGATAGGACTAGGGGGAATGGAATGAAGCTGGAAATGGGGAGATTCAGGCTAGATGTGAGGAAGAAGTTCTTCACCATGAGAGGGGTGAAGCCCTGGAATGGGTTATCCAGGGAGGTGGTTGAGGCCCAGTCCCTGGAGGTGTTTAAGACCAAGCTGGACGAGGCTCTGGCCAGCGTGATCTAGTGTAGGGTGTCCCTGCCCATGGCAGGGGGGTTGGAACTCGATGATCCTTGTGGTCCCTTCCAACCCTGACTGATTCTATGATTCTATGATTCTATTCTATTCTATTCTATTCTATTCTATTCTATTCTATTCTATTCTATTCTATTCTATTCTATTCTAAAAGAACAGTGTATGATCCAGGGGTCTGGGATAAGACAAGAACTGAGTTTTGGGACTTTGCAAAGGAGAGTAAGATCAGAGAAACTAAAGCAATGCCTGACATTGAACCTACCTTGGAGAAGCAAGAAACTTCTGTGTGCCTTATGAAATCCTGCTCTAAGTGATGTGCTAGCAGCTTACACACATCAACATCCAGAAACTTTGGCAACAGAGGCTGTTGCAGCTTCTCCCCAGCCTTTGAATAGAATAGAATAAACCAGGTTGGAAGAGACCTTCAAGATCATTGTGTCCAACCTATCATCCAACACCACCCAATCATGGGACCAAGCAACCTGTCAAGTCTCCTCCTGAACACCTCCAGTGACAGTGAGCCTACTACCTCCTCAGGCAGCCCATTCCAATGGGCAATCAATCTCTCTGTGTAGAACTTTCTCCTAACCTCCAGCCTAAACCTCCCCTGGTGCAGACTGAGACTGCACCCTCTTGTTCTGGTGCTGGCTGCCTGGGAGAAGAGACCAACCTCTGCCTGGCTACAACCTCCCTTCAGGTAGTTGTAGAGAGCAATAAGGTCTCCCCTCAGTCTCCTCCAGGCTAAGCAACCCCAGCTCCCTCAGCCTCTCCTCACAGGGCTTGTGTTCCAAACCCCTCACCAACTTTGTTGCCCTTCTGTGGACATGCTCCAGCAAGACAACATCCTGCCTAAACTGAGTGGCCCAGAACTGGACACAGGACTCGAGGTGCGGCCTAACCAGTGCAGTGTACAGGGGCACAATGACCTCCCTGCTCCTGCTGGCAGCACTGTTCCTGATGCAGGCCAGGATGCCATTGGCCCTCCTGGCTGCCTGGGCACACTGCAGGCTCATGTTCAGCCTCCCATCAACCAGCACCCCCAGGTCCCTCTCTGCCTGGCCGCTCTCCAGCCACTCTGCCCCCAGCCTGTAGCACTGCCTGGGGTTGCTGTGGCCAATGTGCAGAACCCGGCACTTGGATGTGTTCAATCTCATGCACTTGGATTCTGCCCATCTGTCCAGCCTGTCGAGGTCCCTCTGCACAGCCTCTATACCCTTGATGTTTTGAACAATGTGGACAGCAGTATATATATAGAGAGAAGCAAAGCCTTTTGCTCTGGCCATCTCAAGCTTCAGAGTGGTACTGGCAGCATTTTGGATATGAAGCTTTTTCCAAAAGAGTATTTTGGGGTATTTTTTTTTAGGTATCTATCTGTTTTTCACAATAGCATGCTGGTCTATACTGAAATGTGCAGAGATTAGCAGGGGCCCAAAGCAGCATTCCTATTTGCCACAACATACAAAATACCACTGTGGCAATTGGTGACCAGCCTAGTAGCATGTTCAACAGCATGGTAGCAGGTTGTGCAGGTTGTGGTGGAGCTGGCAGCACCCCTGCAGCAAGGTTCCCTGCAGGTGCATGAGCTGCATGTCCCCAGAAAACAGTGGGAGCCCACTACCTGCTACTGGGTAGCTACTGGAAGGTGGAATGGGAAGCACTGGCATTTCATCTTCATTCTCTCTTAATCGGTATGGGAGAGGAAAGCTTGGCTACCACTACAAGGATACCTTTACCTATGTTAACTGATGTTAGTCAAACCCTAATATCTCTTCCCCAAGAGAAAAAAAAAAAGGCATTAGTGATTCTGGGGAAGGCTAAAACATATCTGAAAATAAGACTCCAGGCTTTTAAGGTTTGCTGGAGTTAAAGCAAGAATACAGGTAGCCCAAAACCTCACCTTGCTCACCCTGCCATCCTCCCACTTGTCCCTATAAAACATCAGTTGTGATTTTCACTGCTCATGAAGCACAAAGCCCAGAGGATTTTACCAGTTTATCAACCTGCCAGAGAAACATCTTGCACGACCCACACTTCCCCCTGCCTGGCAGCTTGTGCACACAGCCCATCTGGAGCAGATGAACTCCAGCACTGCTGTCACAGCCATCCCATGGGAGAACGGTGCTGAGGCCTCCGCACCATCACCAACTAGTTGAGTGCTGGGACGGGCAAACTCAGCAAAGCAAAAAGCTTGAAGCCACCTAAGTCAGACACAAGGGCTGAATCAATCTGCAAGAATGTATTTTAAAAGGGCATCCCTTGTAGTTTGTGTGGACAGTTGACAGTTGTGGGCCAGTAAGAAGCACTGACAGGTATTAATATTTATAAAGGTGGGGCCCGTAGTGAATTTCAATGGGGAAAAAAAGGGGCAATACTATCAAATACTTGAATAAAGCATGAGTTTGGGAGCTGCTTTGCCAGCCTACATGGATAAAAAAAGCAAACTATGATGAGTTCTGCTATAAGCCATGCTGCTAAAGGGTTTATCAATTTGGACAGGCTAATGGATAAATTGTTTGAATATGAATGGTGTTCATAATGCTAATTACTGTCAAGAAGGACGGGAGAGCACCAGGGCCTTATGGCTCCCGTGGGATGGCTTCTGTGGCCCTGCTGGGGCCACAGCCTCACAACATCTGCCCTCATCTTGCAGTGCTGCTGTCACAGAGGCTGCAGTTCAATATACACTGTACACATTCACTGTTCACTGTAGACCTTGTTCTTATTTATGTGTGATTTTACCCTGCCAGATATCTGCTGGGAACTTAACACAGCAGAGAGGAGGCAGTCTAGAAGGTTCTTAGACTGTATGGAGGATAGCTTCTTATCCCAGCTGTTGTGTGAGCCTACCAGGGGTAAGGCTTTGCTTGACCATCTTTTGACAGAGAAGGGCTGGTGGGAGCTGTGGTGGTTGGAGGCTGTCTGGGGTCCAGTGACCATGAGATAATTGAGTTTTCAATATGCAGTCATGCTAAGAGGAGAAGCAACAAAACCTCCACTCTGGACTTCCCAAGGGTGGATTTCAGGTTACTCAAGGAACTAACTCAGAAGGTACTTTGGGAAACAGCCCTTAAAAACAAAGGGGTCCAGGAGGGATGGACCTACTTCAAGAAAGAACTCTTGAAGGCTCAGGAACAGGCTGTGCCAATGTGCCAGAGGATGAGACGCTGGGCAGATGGCCAGCCTGGATGGGCAATGAACTTCTGAGTGAATGAAGGGAAAAAAGAGGGTGTATCATCTTTGGAAAGAAGGAGAGGTAACCCATGAAATGTCTAAGGATGTCGCTAGGTCATGTAGGAAAAAAAACAGAGAGAGGCAAAAGCCCATTTAGAGCTTAGACTGGCCTCTGCTGTGAAGGACAACAAAACATCCTTGTACAAATACATTAATGGCAAGAGGAGGGGCAAGGAAAACCTGAACTCCTTAGTGGACATGGAGGGGAATATAGTAACAAAAGATGAGGAAAAGGCAGAGGTATTAAACACCTTCTTTGCCTCAATTTTTAATAGCAGGATGGGTTGTCTTTCAGCCAAGTGGCCTGCTGAGCTGGCAGATGGAGGCAGGGAGCAGTATTGTTTCCCTGTGATCCATGAGGAATTAGTTAGAGACCTGCTCAGCCACTTGGATCCCCACAAGTCCATGGGACCGCAAGGGATCCATCCCAGGGTGTTCAGACAGCTGGCAGATGAGCTGGCAAGATGCTCTCCATTATTTTTCAGCAGTCCTGGCTCACTGGAGAGGTCCCAGAAGACTGGAAGCTGCCCAACATGATGCCCAACCACAAGAAGGGTGAGTTGGATAAGCCAGGGAATTCCAGGCCTGTCAGCCTGACTTCAGTGCCAGGGAAGATTATGGAACAGGTCATCTTGAGTGCAATCACACAGCACTTACAGGATGGCCAAGGGCTCAGGCCCAGCCAGCATGGATTTAGGAAGGGCAGGTCCTGCCTGATCAACCTGATCTCCTTCTATGATCAGGTGACCCACCTGGTGGATGTGGGGAGGCCTGTGGATGTAGTCTACCTGGACCTCAGAAAGGCCTTTTACACCAACCCCACACCAAACTCCTGTCCAAGCTGGCAGCCCATGGCTTGGACAGGAGCACACTGTGCTGGCTTAGGAAGTGGCTGGAGGGCCGAGCCCAGAGAGTGGTGGTGAATGGTGCCACATCCAGCTGGTGGCCACTCACTAGTGGTGCCCCAAGGATCAGTCCTGGGCCCCATGCTCTTTAACATCTTTATTGATGATCTGGATGAGGGCATCGAGTCCATCATCAGTAAATTTGCAGATGACACCAAACTGGGGGCAGCAGTTGATTTGCTGGAGGGCAGAGAGGCTTTGCAGAGGGACCTCAACAGGCTGGACAGATGGGCAGAGTCCAATGGCATGAGATTGAACACATCCAAGTGCCGGATTCTGCACATTGGCCACAACAACCCCAGGCAGTGCTACAGGCTGGGGGCAGAGTGGCTGGAGAGTGGCCAGGCAGAGAGGGACCTGGGGGGACTGGTTGATTGTAGGCTGAACATGAGCCTGCAGTGTGCCCAGGCAGCCAAGAAGGCCAACTGCATCCTGGCTTGCATCAGGAACAGTGTGGCCAGCAGGAGCAGGGAGGTCATTCTCCCCCTGTACACTGCACTGGTTAGGCCGCACCTTGAGTACTGTGTCCAGTTCTGGGCCCGTCAGTTTAGGAAGGATGTTGACTTGCTGGAACGTGTCCAGAGAAGGGCAACAAAGCTGGTGAGGGGTTTGGAACACAAGGCCTATGAGGAAAGGCTGAGGGAGCTGGGGTTGCTTAGCCTGGAGAAGAGGAGACTGAGGGGTGACCTTATTGCTCTCTACAACTACCTGAAGGGAGGTTGGAGCCAGGCAGAGGTTGGCCTCTTCTCCCAGGCAGCCAGCACCAGAACAAGAGGACACAGTCTCAGGCTGCGCCAGGGCAGGTTTAGGCTGGATGTTAGGAAGAAGTTCTACACGGAGAGAGTGATTGGCCATTGGAATCGGCTACCCGTGGAGGTGGTGGAGTCACCTTCACTGGAGGTGTTCAGGAGAAGACTTGATGGGGTGCTTGGCTGTATGGTCTAGTTGTTGGGTGGGTTGGATTGTTTGATGGGTTGGACGCGATGATCTTGAAGGTCTCTTCCAACCTGGTGTATTGTATTATTATTGTATTGTATAGGCTGAACATGAGCCAACAGTGTGCCCAGGTGGCCAAGAAGGCCAATGGCATCCTGGCCTGTATCAGGAACAGTGTGGCCAGCAGGAGCAGGGAAGTCATTTTTCCCCTGTACTCAGCACTGGTTAAGCCACGCCTTGAGTCCTGTGTCCAGTTCTGGGCCCCTCAGTTTAAGAAAGATGTTGAGTTGCTGGAAGATGTCCAGAGAAGGGCAACAAATCTGGGGAGGTGTTTGGAGCACAAGCCCTATGAGGAGAGGCTGAGGGAGTTGGGGTTGCCTAGCCTGGAGAGGAGGAGGCTCAGGGGAGACCTTATTGCTGTCTACAACTACCTGAAGGGAGGTTGTAGCCAGGTGGGGGTTGGTCTCTTCTCCCAGGCAACAAGCACCAGAACAAGAGCACATAGTCTCAAACGCCACCAGGGGAGGTTTAGGCTGTATGTTAGGATGAAGTTCTTCATAGAAAGAGTGATTGACCATTGGCCTGGGGTGCCCAGGGAGGTGGTGGAGTCACTGTCACTGGAGGTGTTTGAGACGGTATGAGGCACCTGGTGCCATGGTTTACTTGATAAGATGGTGTTGGGTGATGGGTTGGATTCAATGATCTTGAAGGTCTTTTCCAACCTTGTTAATTCCATTAAAGCATAGCACCCCAATCCCCTTTTGGGAAGCAGATTTTAAGGGATTTAAAGAGCCTTTAAATTTACAGCCCACTGGTGCTGGCCAGGGCAGTGGCCAGCAAACACAAATTTTTGTGTTTAAACTGCTTTCAGTTAAAAACCAACCAACCTCCAAAACAACAAAACCCTCACTGATCAAGGGAAGTGCATGAATATGACTTCATGATCTGGACCTGCTTTAAGAGCATGTTTTTTCTTCAAGACAACAGCTGCCATTGATTAATTTTACTGGGGCGGGGGGGGAAGTCAACCAACAATTTCTTTTGATCACTCATTTATAGACACAACTTTCTGGTGAATATTTAACTATGGCATTGTTTTTCCTTTTTTCTCCTTTGTGTATCCCAGTGTATTGCTACTCCATGCAATCTGTACTTTTTGAGTTTCTTTAAAGCTGAGGTTTTATTTTCTCAGATAGGTTGCTTTTGCCACTGAAACAAACCAGTGATGAAATTTCCTGAAGACTGAAACTGGGCACCTTTCCATACAACAGTATAGCACCTTTGTGGATTGGACTTCTTTATGAAATACCACATTTGACTTTTCTGATTTGCCCCCACATTTATTTTGTTATTATCTATGCAAAACAGTATGACAAAAGTACAGTAATCAAATTATTCTGGAAATATGTCTATAAGATGTCACAACCATGGGATGTATGTAAAAAAATTTAACTTGCAAAAGAAAATGAAATACAGTAACTAGGCAGAATCAACCCATGCTTTTATTTCCATTGCATATAAAATTTCATATGAAGGTATTGATGTACAGTACTATCCCATAGGCTGTAAGAGAGGCTAAGAAACCAGTGAAAGAATAGTCATGTGCAATGTTCACACAAGTTGCCACTCTCAAGACATACTCAAACGTAAAATCAAATTAAAACAGTAACAAAAAATTGCTCAGGATTTCTGTTGTTAGAGCGTCCCTTTTATACCATTTAAAATAAAGCAATTGACTTCCTTTGGGCCAGGGCTGCTAAAATCTACAGTTTGTGTCAAAAAAAAAGAGGCTCTGTTTTTCCTTGAAAAAGAATCTCTCCTTTCACAAAGAAATTGCATGCTACAAGGGCTGGGCATCACTGGAATGGAGGAGAGGTATTTATTTACCTCCCTCTGGCAAATTCATTGATATCCCCTCTAAGTAGTCTGGAGCACCGTGACAAGTTATACAGCAAAAAAGAGATGCTCAGTCCAACCTGCAAAACTAATACTAGTGTTAGTAAAAGACGTAAAGGTTTACGGATTTACTGGAGACATAGTGCATTATGCTATACACATCTGTACAAAGCCTCAGATACAGCTACATACAACAAAACTTTGGCTGCTTATAACACTAATATTGGTGCTGGAAAGCATTTCTAAGATTAAAGTGGTCTGTTGTTCTACTTTATGGATTCCACTTAGATGGTGATAATTTGTGCTACTAATTAAAGCATTTTATAGACAGTTGTGAAAGTGAGCTATACCTTTCAAATTCTTACTATTCCAATATTATTCTGGTTTCCCAATATGCATTAAAGTCAAATGCTTATTAGAGATGCTTTCCAAAGCTGTTTCATTCAGTGCAACTCAGTGCTGAAATACAGCATCAATTTTAATATTATTTTTTAGGAGAAAAAAAAAAAGAAAATAAAATGTTTGCAACAATCCCTGATGATAGCATGTAAAGAGATAATCAGAGAGGTGATACAATTATATCATAGTATCAGTCAGGGTTGGAAGGGACCACAAGGATCATCTAGTTCCAACCCCGCTGCCATGAGCAGGGACACCCTACACTAGATCAGGCTGGCCAGAACCTCATCCAGCCTGGTCTCAAACACCTCCAGGGACGGGGCCTCAACCACCTCCCTGGATAACCCATTCCAGGGCTTCACCACCTCATGGTGAAGAACTTCTTCCTCACATATTTGCAGAAGTTTCAAAAACCTTGAACTTCCAGTAGTATCATGAACAAACGCTCATTGGAGTATCATGCATATTAGCTCATATGAGTTAGCAACTAAAAATATGGCAGAAATACCCAGCCCTAGCTGCACAGCTACCTTATTTTCAAATGCAGCAAAACAGAAGAAAATATTGTTTAAAGTTAAGGCACAGCCCTGGGACCAAAGACCTGCAGCTTTTTTAATTGATGTATCTTTACGTGTTTTATACTTCTCTTGACTCTTCCAATGACAAGCTCTAAGGTGACATAGTATATATTACAGGAGAAAAAAATGTACAAGGAATATGTATACACAATAATCATTCTCTCACCAAGAGTTTTCAAATATAGCAACACCACCCTGAGAAGGATGATGTTATAATAAGAACTGATAATTTACAATTAACATTACAGTATGTACATTACAATAAATACATGGTTGTAAACAGAGACAAACAAGACTGTATTACAGCTAAGGTCATTTGGTGAGAAAAATGCATGGCACAAATAAAATAAATAATGCATTTTATAAGAACTATCAAAGCTTTCTGTAAATCCATTTCATTCAAGTTTGTTTTGTCTTGTTTTGTTTTTTTAACTTCTGAATGTCATTTGTTCTACCTATATTCTTTCACTTTCATTTTTCAGTGACACAAAACAATTTAAGAATTCAAATACAGCATTACTGAACACAGTAACTTGCAAGCTAAAGTGTACTGTTATAAGCAATGTGAATTTTCTGTTCCACTCCCACTCAATATCCACTCACTGCATTTTCTTATGGCAAAAATACTCAGAACATATAAAGCCACTTGTACATTGTTTTAAAGCAGTGTGCAATGCTGAAACACACTTTGACCAAAAAAGGAAAAAAGATTGTACAGTGCATTATATCCCCGGCTCTAAGAAATTACATCATTTTCTGTGATTTGATTGTCCGTATCTATGGGCAGGTATCTCACAATACGGTGGTTTGTTTGTGTGTTGGGTTTTGGTTGTGTTTTTTTCGGTTGTTGTTGTTTTGTTGTGTTCCCCCTCCCCCCCCCCATGTATTGTCAATTAGTGCAGGTATAAAACCTTTTCATGTCCCTATTGGTTAGTTTGGAATTTATATTGCTTTTCCATTATTAAGGTTCCAGGCACTCTTAGGGATTCAAAGGATTTCTAGATGGATCAGGTTCAGGAAAAAAAATATGAAGAACAAAAAAGACAGTCAAAAACTGAAAAATCCCCATGAGTTATCTTCATTCTCTTTCCTCCATCAGCATCCTCTGTGCTAAGGCCCTGTGAGGGCTAAAGGTAGTGAAAAAATGTGACCTGGATGTAGAAGAATGCAAAATGATTTTAAAAGCTGAATAATTAGCCAATCATTTTTAAAGAAGCTTTTATACTAGATCTTAAATGCTTAAAAAATCCCCCATATTCACATCTACAAATGTACTGCAAAATGAATCCCAAAATAAAAATAACAGCTGTTGTGATCTTTTGTTAAGATACCATCACGGTATTGTCATTTAACCAGAATTTTATGGAGTGGGAGTCTGCTAGCTTCCCTAGGCTAGTTACAAGATTATTTCCCATCTTCTACACTCAAAACTACAATTTTAACAAAGAGTGAAGTCAAAGAAATAGAATTCCTTCTTCTTTCATGTGACCAAACCACAAGACTGGAAAATGACAAATACGAACTCCTGCCTCTCTTTAATTTTCCAAGACACAGAAGCTTTCAGTACCAATCAAACTGAAAGGCAGAATTCCCTCAACACAATGGATTAAAACATCTGATTGAAATAATATGGTGTAAACTACAAACTCTCACTATGCATTGCTCATTTACGTTAAAAGAAAAGACTAGCTTGGCTCTTCTTGCAACAAAGACATGAAACAAACAATGCTAATTATTATTTATGCTGTACACACCTCAGATTAGCAAATGGTTTAATTAGATATTTGATACAGAATAAAGAGTTAAGAGAGTCAAAACTGGAAACATTACACTAATGCTTTCCTTGCCAGAACAAATATTCCATGTATTCTATTAGACTGTTCTGATTTAGCAGTATATATCTCCCAACCAAAAGTAGTTTTGAAACCATGTTTCAGAGCAATGAATTTTAGTAGTGTAAGATAAGAGCTGCTTTTTATACTAAGACAACAATTCATTGCTTTTCTTATGGGCTCCAGTCCTGCAAAACTTGTGGTCCTAGTTGGTTTCACTAGTACCACTTTCTACATGAAGAGAGAATTGGCAGGATTAGGCCAGTATGAGGGTAAAAGCACAGTGTAAGTTCCTCCAATACATTTGGGAAAACTGTAATGATAAACAAACAAAAAAGATATCATACTGGAAGGATTTTATGTAACATGAAGAATATTAATGGAATTCACTATTATATAAAATAGACTTTTACAGCTCAGAATTACCATGAGATTCTAAGGTGCACAAAAAACCCCAAACCAAACCAAACAACAAAACAAGCAAAAAATAAAAACCCCACCCCCCCCCCAAAAAAAACCCAACACACCACACAAAAAACCCCAACACCCGAAAACAAACAAAACTCCCCAAACAAATGAAACAAAACCAAACAATCTACCAAATTAAAAACCAACCAACCAAACCAACCAGAAGGAAATAAAAAAACCCAAAACCAAACACCAAACAAACTCATACTACCAACTGGCCTAGAAATATTATCCAGTGTAGCACAGATTTGTACTGAAAACTTGCAAATTACTCTTTGGAAAAAAACAGCCAGTGGCAGATGAAGTCTGACAGTATTTTTCTTTAAATATAATACCTCAGTACATTTAATAATAAAAGTAAGCACTACAAAAGATCTCTCTTTTACATACTATACAAAACGCAGAGGTTAGTGCAACCCACTGGGTCACACTTTTTTCAGTCATGTATCAGGAAGACTTGAAATTAGAAAACTATGCAATTTCCACAGCTCATCTTCCTATTTGTAATAGAGTCATGTTGTGTCCCCATCATTTATGTGCATTTGTTTTTCAGTAGGAACTTCAGTTTATTTTCTGAATCCTCTCATGATGAACGTTATTCAATGCTTTGCTTGTGAAATACAATGAATTCAAAAACCATCGCATACCAGCATTCAGTTGGCAAGTAGTATTCCTCTGAAAACATTTGCTTTATGCAATCAAATGTGTCAAATGGAGAGCTTATTAAAATGTAGTTTATGGATGTTATCCCCCTTGCTTTCTGATGTCATGAAGGTGAAAATTCTGGTTACAATATTCCTGAGTACCAAACTGAGTCATCAAGGTCAGTTTTGATCAACAAACGTCCTGGCAGATGGCAGCGGCTTGTGACCATGGTTGTAGCATGTGACATACACTATGCAAACCATTACCTAATTTAAAAAAAAGAAAAACACCAAACTAACCAAAACACAACAGCAAAGACAAACAAACAACTATTAAAAAAAACCCCACACCACCAAACAAAAACACCACCAACAAAACAAACACAAAGAGGAAAATAAATGAGAGGGCAAGACAAAAAGACTGCATCTTCATTGTTATGTGTCAGGAGAATGGTCTTCTACTACACAAGGTTCTGTCTGGTTCTCCACCTCTTCTGCTTCTTCCCCTACTTGCTCATCAAGAGGAATTTCAGTGGATTCTGAATCTTGGGTGCAAAGAGTCTTGGAATCACTGCAGCTGGTGTCTTCTTCTACTTGACTTCCACTGTCCTTTTCAGTGTCTGACTCACCATCTTCCTCCAGTGTTAGTTCAAACTGGAATTTTTCAGTTTGTCCCTGCCTACCCTCTTCCTGGTCATCAGGTGCAGGAGAGGGACTTTGAGGGATTGTGCTCTGGTACCATTCTCGATTGTCCTCCAGCGTATCTAAGATATCCTGGGCATCAGGGTGAACAAGATCTGCCCATGTCTCCCACAGAGGATGGACAATGTAGTCTATAAAACCCACCTGTTTCAAATAATACAAAATTAGGATGAGCTTTTATTCACAAAGAAATAAAAAATTATGCCTGTAAGTCACACAAAGTATGAGAAATATAATGGTAGTAGAAGACACTGGAATGTGTGCACAGAAGGGCAAGAAAGCTGGTGAGAGGTTTGGAGCACAACCCCTATGAAGAGAGGCTGAGGGAGTTGGGGTTGCTTAGCCTGGAGAAGAGGGGGCTCAGGGGTAACCTTATTGCTGTCTACAACTAGCTGAAGGGAGGTTGTAGCCAGGTGGGGATTGGTCTCTTCTCCCAGGCAACCAGCACCAGAACAAGAGGACACAGTCTTAAGCTGCACCAGGGGAAGTTTAGGCTAGATGTTAGGAAGTTCTTCATAGAAAGAGAGATTGGCCATTGACTGGGCTGCACAGGGAGGCAGTGGAGTCACTATCACTGGAGATGTTTAGGAAGAGACTGGATGGGGTGCTTGGTGCCATGGTTTAGTTGATTAGATAGTGTTGGATGATAGGTTGGACTCGATGATCTCAAAGGTTTCTTCCAACCTGGTTAATTCTATTCTATTTTATTCTATTCATTATTCTTAAAGGTGGCTAAACAAGAAACCAGGCTGGTTTATGCAGTAAATAGTGTCTTTTGCATTTTAAAGTCTTGATGCAGGACACTGGATAAGGACTTGGAAAGAATTTGTTTTCAAATGAACTGTTGATTCCAAACAACTCCACTACATCTAGTAAGCCAAACAGCTGCTTTATATTTCATTCTGCTTTTGAAGGAAAGCCTAATGAGCAGCTGTTCAGTACCCTTTTGATGTGTATGTTATATTGCAGTTAATGACAGTGATGGAATCCCTTCAGCAAGCACACTGTCATGCACCAAATTTTCACAGTAGAAATCTCAGTTGCCCTCACTTACTACTCAGGAGCTGAATTAACTAGGAGGCAAAAAAAGGAAACAGTGCATTCACAAATTAATCCAAACATGGCTATGTTAAAATGTCATACTGTGTTATTTAACTGACTACTCAAATTAATTACCTGTGATTTTTCTACAGATGCATTGTGCTTATCACACATGGGACTTATCTCCATTCCCCTCTCTCTTTCCCGATCTCCCTGACGAAAAAATTCCTCCATTATTCTGTCTGTCCATTGGCGGTAGAGATGGAGTGGTTTGGTTGGATTGCTCAGATCTGCACAGTGCACCATATTCTGAAGAACCTGAAATAGATTGAACACCTGCAGTGTTATTACACTGGAGAGAAACAAGTCCTTTTTCACTTACACTTGGTGGCTGCAAAACAAAATCTAGAAAACACGTGAAATTTAAGATTTATTCTAAACAGCAAACAGGTGCTCGGATGTTTTCCACATTTGCAATAACATCCATAAACCACCTTGTTCCTGCTGCTTCTGCCTGTAAAAGGGACAGAAAAACATCTTTGAAAGAAAGAACAGTTAGACTCTTTGAAGGAAGGAGGTCCAGAGGTACTCTAGCATCACTTGGTACCTAACAGAATTAGTAAGAAAATTAGGAGGGGTGTAGAGGGAAAGTAGTGAGACTTGGTGTGAGAATGGATAACTTATCTAGCCCAGACTTGAGAACAGACAGGCCAAAGTTATTAGGATATAAAGTAATAATACCATTTGCAGATGAATTGCCTTACCTGAATCCTGTCTGAATAGTTATCAAGAAGTAGGACACCAGAACTGGTCACTTTTTTTGTTTCAACCATAGTTTTTAAATCAGCCAATAGATTCATATGCTTAGACATGTCTGTTGCAAGTACCTTGAAAGAAACAAACAAATAAGTGAGTATTAGATACCTTTTTACAGATTAGAAAAAAAAAAAATATGGGGGGCAGGGAAAAACCTTTGAACAACTAAATAAATAGTTCAGAATGAGAACTCTTAACTTCTGTATCTCAATACACTACAAAAGTTTGAGTCCTGTATGTCATTGGTGTCCAAAATAGTAAGTTTTCATTTCAGCCTAAATTTACATCATCAATTCAGCAGCAAATTTCTAACTGTGATAGTGAAATGGCATACATGTCAGTATAAAACCAGACTGAAGCAGGACTGCATGCCTCCTAAAAAGGCAGAGATGATTACTGAAACTGGAAATAACCCACTATTCATGTTTGGGCAAGACATGATACAACTTCAAACCTTTATGTCATTGATTATGTGTCTAATGACTTATTATAAAATGCTTCTGTGCTTTATTATTGAATTTACTAGCAGTATGGAAGAGGGACTCTGAAACAGAACTCACAATGTCAATGACCATTTTCCTCAATGATTGCCTTTGTTTTTTCGTCAAATTCTGGAAAATATCACAATTTTCTTCCTGCAGCAGCTTGAAGCCCACAGCTAAGTGATGATTCTCCAGTACTGATGAGTCATTGTACATCAAGGCGAGTTCAGAGTCTGCAACAACAATTGCAAGGCAGAAGTTTAAAGCCTGTGCTTCTACCAAATCCCTTAAAACTTTTTAAAATTCATTACATTTGTAACACAATTTACAGATGAACTTTTAGAAACAGTGTTCCTGTAGTTCACATGGTATCCAAATTTACAGAATTAATGACTGAATATCTTAAATCAAGGCAAAGTATGTTGAGGAATATAAACCACTTAGCAGTGAAACATGTGCATGTGCCTGCAGTGGCAAGTTAGAAAAAAAAACCAAGGAAAGTATTTTTCAGAATACATTTTCATAGCTGCACAAATAAAACCACACTTTAGTACAATACAATACAGTATAAAATACAATACACCAGGTTGAAAGAGACCTTCAAGATCATCGTGTCCAACCCATCAACCAATCCAACCCACCTAAACAACTAAACCATGGCACCAAGCACCCCATCAAGTCTCCTCCTGAACACCTCCAATGAAGGTGACTCCACCACCTCCATGGGTAGCCAATTCCAATGGCAAATCACTCTCTCTGTATAGAGCTTCTTCCTAACATCCAGCCTAAACCTGCCCTGGCGCAGCGTGAGACTGTGTCCTCTTGTTCTGGTACTGGCTGCCTGGGAGAAGAGACCAACCTCTGCCTGGCTACAACCTCCCTTCAGGTAGTTGTAGAGAGCAATAAAGTCACCCCTGAGTCTCCTCCAGGCTAAGCAACTCCAGCTCCCTCAGCCTCTCCTCACAGGGCTTGTGTTCCAAACCCCTCACCAACCTTGTTGCCCTTCTCTGGACATGCTCCAGCAAGTCAACATCCTGCCTAAACTGAGGGCCCCAGAACTGGACACAGGACTCCAGGTGTGGCCTAACCAGTGCAGTGTACAGGAGCAGAATGACCTCTCTGCTCCTTCTGGCCACACTGTTCCTGATGCAAGCCAGGATGCCATTGCCCTTCTTGGCTGCCTGGGCACACTGCAGGCTCATGTTCAGCCTACTATCAATCAGTACCCCCAGGTCCCTCTCTACCTGGCCACTCTCCAGCCACTCTGACCCCAGCCTGTAGCACTGCATGGGGTTGCTGTGGCCAATGTGCAGAACCCGGCACTTGGATGTGTTCAATCTCATGCCGTTGGATTCTGCCCATCTGTCCAGCCTGTCGAGGTCCCTCTGCAAAGCCTCTCTGCCCTCTAGCAGATCAACTCCTGCCCCCAGCTTGGTGTCGTCCGCAAATTTACTGATGATTGACTCAATGCCCTCATCCAGATCATCAATGTCTCCTCTTTTCATGCCCCCTACACTGCAACTACTAAAAATCCATTGTTTAAGTCTAGTTGCAGCTATCCAGCACTCAAACCTGGGAATACACAGCTGGGGCTTCACTGCAGGCTAGGCAGAGAGCACACATCTTGGTTTTCCAAATCATTTCCTGCCGTGGTTCGCTATGGCACTCATATGCCTAGCCAATTAGGCCCAGAGGACACAGGCCCATGAAAACTGCATATTTTGAGAGGAGGCTTGGTAGGATGGAGAGGTTGGTACGATGGCAATCGTTATGCTTCTAGTCTTTTTCTTGAGTAGTTATGTGGCTTGAAAATGCAAGCAGTGGCCTTGTCCACTGCCTTGTACTTCTGTGGTCAATGCCTGATGGCATAATCTTGTCTTCTGCAATGGAAGAATACTTTATCTGGTAACTCCATATGGCTTTGAGAATCCTGTTCACCTTCCTAGTAATGCCCATGCACACACTCAAGACTGCTCAGACCTGCTGAACAGCCTGCTGTGACAAATAAAAACAATTACAACAATTTTCTTCATAGCTTCAGCTTCTGCTCAGGGATATCCCACAGTCATCTTCCACGTTTTAAGGCACAGTTTTCAAATGAATTTGTCATAAACCACAAATACTTTTAATGCAGTCACATTTGCCCTGTGTGATACTGATTTCTATTTACTAAAGATATTCTATCTTAAATCTAACTATATGTCAGACTATTATACTTTGTCCTCTTCTTTTACAAGCATCTTTGTTTTATAATCTCTCTGGCTCAATAGGGTGCCTATTAAAGCTCTGCTCTTCATGTTTCATTAGCCTCATTATCCATTTTCCTGTTGTCTTCCTCTCCTGTCTTGCAATACATCAGTCTTTTCAATCAGGAAACTCTACCCATAGCTTTCCTTATCCTGATAGCAACAAAACTGCAAATAGCAAAAGGAAAAAGAATGCAAGTTTATTAAATGATCTGTCTTTAATCATTTAGAGAACATTTACAAAATTTCCCTGATTATTTTTCTTACAAAAAGGACAAGTACTAGCTCATGTTTTGTTGTTAGTTTGGTTTGGGGGGGTGGGGGTAGGGGTGTGTTTTTGTTTTGTGATTTTAATTTTTTTTTATTAAAGTCTTCTGATGAGCTCCAATTTGACACTGCCAAAATGTATTGGAAGGGCTGGAGCTACAGAGAGGTAAACTGTACTCAACTTTGCAATGGGAAAGGAAGAAGTCCTCTCATGGTAATCTTTGAAATTCATTACAAGCTTCAAGAGTATTTGTGTGGAAGGACAGAGTTACACTGATCAAATAATCATCTTCTCTGATGCTAACACAATTCAGATGTTTTTGTTTTTTAATATCATTCAAGAAGAACAAGGAACAGGCTGTGCCAGTGTGCCGGAAGATGAGCCGCCAGGGCAGACAGCCAGCC
This sequence comes from Picus viridis, assembly GCA_033816785.1. Lineage (NCBI taxonomy): Eukaryota > Metazoa > Chordata > Aves > Piciformes > Picidae > Picus > Picus viridis. The sequence goes on along the minus strand of CM066606.1, from coordinate 68,726,130 downwards.
TGGTTGGGTAATGAACTTCTAAAGGAACTAAGGGAAAAAAAGAGGGTGTATTATCTTTGGAAAAAAGGGGAGGCAACCCATGGAATGTTTAGGGATGTTGCTAGGTCTTGTAGGAAGAAAATTAGGGAGGCAAAAGCACATTTGGAGCTCAGACTGGCCTCTGCTGTGAAGGACAAGAAAAAGTCCTTCTATAAATATATTAATAGCAAGAGGAAGGGCAAGGAGAAGCTCCACTCCTTGGTGGGCATGGAGGGGAATATTGTAACAAAGGATGAGGAAAAGCCAGAGGTGCTTAACACCTTCTTTACCTCAATTTTTACTAGCAGGACAGAACGGCTTCCAGACAGCTGGCCTGCAGAGCTGGCAGAAGGAGCCAGGGAGCAGCATAGTTTTCCCCTGTTCCAGGATGGGACAGTTAGAGATCTTCTCAGCCACTTGGACCCCCACAAGTCCATGGGACCGGATGGGATCCATCCTAGGGTGCTGAGGGAGCTGGCGGATGAGCTGTCCAGGCCGCTCTCCATCATTTTTCAGCAGTCCTGGCTCACTGGAGAGGTCCCAGAAGACTGGAAGCTGGCCAGCGTGGTGCCCATCCATAAGAAGGGCCAGTTGGAAGAGCCGGGGAATTATAGGCCTGTCAGCCTGACCTCAGTGCCAGGCAAGATTATGGAACGGGTCATCTCGAGTGCGATCACACAGCACTTACAGGATGGCCAGGGGCTCAGGCCTAGCCAGCATGGATTTAGGAGGGGCAGGTCCTGCCTGACCAACCTGATCTCCTTCTATGATCAGGTGACCCACCTGGTGGACGTGGGGAGGCCTGTGGATGTGGTCTACCTGGACCTCAGCAAGGCCTTTGACACAGTCCCCCACAGCAAACTCCTGGCCAAGCTGGCAGCCCATGGCTTGGACAGGAGCACACTGCGTTGGGTTAGGAACTGGCTGGAGGGCCGAGCCCAGAGAGTAATGGTGAATGGTGCCACATCCAGCTGGCGGCCTGTCACTAGTGGTGTGCCCCAAGGATCAGTGCTGGGCCCCATGCTTTTCAACATCTTTATTGATGATCTGGATGAGGGCATTGAGTCCATCATCAGCAAATTTGCAGATGACACCAAGCTGGGGGCAGGAGTTGATCTGCTGGAGGGCAGAGAGGCTTTGCAGAGGGACCTCGACAGGCTGGACAGATGGGCGGAGTCCAATGGCATGAGATTTAACACATCCAAGTGCCGGGTTCTGCACATTGGCCATAACAACCCCAGGCAGCGCTACAGGCTGGGGTCAGAGTGGCTGGAGAGCGGCCAGGCTGAGAGGGACCTGGGGGTGCTGGTTGATGGGAAGCTGAACATGAGCCAGCAGTGTGCCCAGGCAGCCAAGAGGGCCAACCGCATCCTGGCCTGCATTAGGAATAGTATGGCCAGCAGGAGCAGGGAGGTCATTGTGCCCCTGTACTCTGCTTTGGTTAGGCCGCACCTGGAGTACTGTGTCCAGTTCTGGGCCCCCCAGTTTAAGAAGGACATTGAGACACTTGAACGTGTCCAGAGAAGGGCAACAAGGCTGGGGAGAGGCCTTGAGCACAAGCCCTATGAGGAGAGGCTGAGGGAGCTGGGGCTGTTTAGCCTGGAGAAGAGGAGGCTCAGGGGCGACCTCATTGCTCTCTACAACTACCTGAAAGGTGGTTGTAGCCAGGAAGGGCTTGGCCTCTTCTCCCTAGCAACCAGCACCAGAACAAGGGGACACAGTCTCAAGCTGCACCAGGGGAAGTTTAGGCTGGAGGTGAGGAGAAAGTTCTTCACTGAAAGAGTGATTCGTCATTGGAATGGGCTGCCCGGGGAGGTGGTTGAGTCTCCGTCCTGGAGGCGTTCAGGAGGGGACTGGATGTGGCACTTGGTGCCATGGTCTAGTTGTGAGGTTATGGTTACAGGTTGGACTCGATGATCTTCAAGGTCTCTTCCAACCTTGGTAATTCTATTCTATTCTATTCTATTCTATTCTATTCTATTCTATTCTATTCTATTCTATTCTATTCTATTCTATTCTATTCTATGAATCAGATATTTAGACATCTGAATAATAAACTTTAAATCCTTAAATAGAAAATAATTGAAAAAAATACCACATATGAGTAAAAAATAAGCTGAAATGTTGGAAAATATATATATACTTTAGGTAACTGTAAGTCTATAATGCTTTTAAAAATGTATTCTTCTTGAAATGTTAATGCAACGTAATTTCACTAGAAAACAAAACTAGATGGAAGTAAATGATCTTCTAGAGGTTAGGAACATTTACAGTTTGAGGGACAAAATTAGATGGTCTTGATCTCTGATCCTACAGTTTCTTCCTTGTACACAGTACAACTCAAAAGGGATAGAAATCTTAGTTTCTTTCAGTGTAGTGACAGCAGTTCCAGGTAATGATGTTACTTCATCGACACAGAAGCCTTCTCTTTCAAAAGCTGAACTGAGAAAAACAAGACATTTCCTCTAATCAGCTAACTGAGCAGCATCAGAATCATTCCTAACTTAGTTGAGTTTTAACTGCCTGCATAAAAGTGAAAACTTTATGTATCATTATTTGTCCCTTCAAGTATCCAGTAATTTCAGTTTGGTGGTTTCACTCTAGCACCTCAGAACCACCAATACATCCCAGTACTCAATTTCTGATTAAACAAACAAATGAAAACCTTACTTACATATGCCCACTTTCAAGAATTTAGGTATTGCACTGTTTTGTGCACAAAACCTGATTCACTCCCTTCCTGTACCACGCTGCTGTATTGTACTGTTTACCAATAAAACACCAGAAGTGCCAAAAGCACTAGTCAATCCCAGACCTCCTCCATGCATATGAGTCACCAAATTGAATTTTACTATAGGGTGGCCCTCAGGCTACCAAGACAAATAAAATTAGATGCAGGCTAAACTGGAGTAGATATCTTATTTGAACATGCAGCAGCAATGAGTCAGAAGAGGAGCTCCCTTCTTCAACCTATACCACTGATTTGAGGTCATGCTCTTTTATCACTAGTGTGATAGATTCATTCAAGTGCAGGGATGACATTATCTATAAATATGAGCTAGATGGGTTAAATACACAATGGTAGGTATGTTTCCATTTTGTGGCTTTTCCTTTTTATATGCTTGGATTATTAGTATTAATTTAACTTTAGTTCTTCTGGGTCAGTTACCATGAAAGAAGTTGCCAGATATCAAAATAAATAACAATATATGATGCAACTTGCACTGACCTACAATGTGCTATCCAATTCAACATTACCACTGAAATCAAAGCAGCTTTGGAGCAATAAGCCATTCCATAAATTTGTCATGATCAGGTTCAACAAAGTTAAATGTTTTTTTCTTCTAGTAGAAGATTAAAGAACGGGAAGAGGTTCATGCAGCACTGCAGAGAACAGCCTTGAGGAACACAGAACAAGTACACTGTCTTTCAAATCATTATGGTCTCATTTCAGTAGGGCTTTTCTCCTCTAGCAAGAGACTTAAAAAATAAACTAAAAAAAATTGCTGTACCCTGAAGGGACAGGCTGAGAAAATTCAGTCCATGAGGGATGAGTATGCAGAGATCAGAAACCAAGTACAGTGGCCAGGGAGAGGCACAGAAGGGCCTGTCAGTCTGTTTGCTAAAAAACATAAATATTTTCTGAATGTCTTTAAAATCATAGAATCATAGAATCAGTCAGGGTTGGAAGGGACCACAAGGATCATCTAGTTCCAACCCCCCTGCCATGGGGGTAATGTAAGGCTATACTTGGTCATATCATATTCTTCCATTATAAAAATATAAACACAAACTGTTGTCTTCCCTTTTTTAATTTTTACATAAACTTCCTTTATTATTCTCCTACAACTTTAATGTAAACCAACTAATTTCCCGAAGAGACCTTATCCAATACATTGACATGGTGCCAGGTTTACAGTTCATGTTTTAGTACCACCTATCAAGAATTATTATGTAAATTCTTTCTAAAGTTACAAGAAATTCAAAATCGCATCCAGTTTAAAATACAAACACCTATCTATTTACTGAGAAAAGTTACCAGTAGAAACAAACAAGGAATGAGCTGAGTATTTTTCAGGTACTGTGTGCAGATCTTGCAGCAAATTTTTAAGAAATCCACTGAATATCAAACTTACTTGTGTTGATAAGAAACTGGTTTGAAACTCCTGGATGATCTACATCGTGTATTGCACTGGCAAAAATTGCTGCAAGAATCTCCAAATCAGTGAACACTGCCTAGAAAATAATGAAACATAAATGACAATCACTAACCGTAAAAAGTGCTTTCAGCAAAAAGCATTACACTTTGAATCCAGGTCTGAAAAGAGGAAGACACATCTGAAATGTGTCATGGATCTCAAGAACTAACACAACCTTTCAATAAATCATCCGTTATATAGAATTTCATGAACATTTCAAGGTTGGCCAAAGTAAAATGATCCCTTCTTCACACAGACAGCATCGCTAAAGTCCGTAGCAGCTGAAGTTTTTTCAGCTTCAGTCTGTAGATAAATCCACTTCGATTACTATGTACAAATTAGATCACTAAGTACAGGTTTCTAACCTACAGCACAAACTGAAGGTAAATATTTCAGCATATTGTCCTATACTTGAAAGAAGCACATGTCATAAATGATGCTAAATGGTGACGGTCTACAAGTCATATTAAGATCTACTGATTTTTTCATCTGCATGAAATTATAAGGACAATAGAAAGAGAGAACTGGAATGCACCTGGGATATCACTGGCACCCACATTATATAATTGTTTTGTAACTGATCGAGAACAGCTCAGAAGAGCACTGGTCAGCAGTGGCACTTGGTAGACATTGTTATTTTATTGGCTAAAGCTCTGCTGAGAACAAGGCCATCAAAAACAGTCAATCTGGTGAAAAGGAAAAAAAAACCCAAAAACACAACTAAAAATGGCATTGATTACCAGCTCAGCTGTTTGGTGAAGCCAGTAGTGATTTAAGACCATAATCTGATCTTTCTTCTTGACATAAAAAAAGTCTTTCCTAGGAAAATTCCCAAGTCTTGGCTAATTGAGACCTGCCAACAGTCTTGAAATCTACTTATAATTCTGTTTTTAAGAATCAGGTAAAGCAGAAGCATTCAGTAACATGAAAGATTGGTCATTCTCTCACTCCTGCATCTTCCACTTCAGCATAGTTTACCTCTAATGCTGGGGTTGATAGCAGCACGTGGGTTGACTGAACAACATCTGCAGCATGTATGTTATTGTGATATGCCACATCTGCATGGTAATGGTCTTCCAGGGTCATCAAGTAAGTTATTAAAGTATCTACTGGAATCTTAAATGTTTTTAACAACTCCCGTTCCTAGAAAAGGAAAGAAAGAAACAATTAAGAATAAAAAGCATAGAAAAATCTCAAAGATAAACAAAAAGTAGCATGGCTGCTGCTACTTGCCTGAAAAATGGTGTACATAATGACTGTCAAAGGTCTGTTTCCAGATAACTCCGCTACTTTGAAAACCTGAAGGCCCCATTTGTTCACGTCTTCTAGTTCCTAAACCAGAATCAAGCAACAAACACGTTGAAACCTAACATACAACTTCCAGTGATTTTTTATTAAAACAGCTAAAAACAACAGAGTCATGAAAATTCAAATGCTGCCACCATGAAAGACATTTGGTAAACTCTGGAAATTGGGCAGGAGGGAGGGGGAAGCTGCAGTTGCAATGTTTGAATTTGCAGCTATCAACTTTTCAGATTTTAATTCAGTGAGAAGGAAACACTGCCTCTTTAAGTGGATTGCTCCACTGGGAAAAAATGCTACAGTATCTTGAATGAACTGGACTGATACACCTTTCTATCTCACCACCTAGTGACAGAAAGCAGGAACCCTTCAGATATGCTGTGGTTCTGCTGCTGTCTAACCAGTCCTCAGAAACACTCTTTAAATAAAAAGGAGATTCCTCAAAACATAAGGATAGCCACATTTCAAAATGCAAAACTCTAAAATGAATAGTCACTTTATGCCAGTTTCAGATTACTATGAAATAGCTGTTGGTGCATAAATGATAAATAATGTAACTTAAACCCACAAATGATGTACAGAAAATGATACAGCTAAAGACAGGATGTCTTGGGGAGGATAGCTTTAATGGTATCTGAACTTTCAAAAACACAGGGCTGCTGTGTATTTTCATTCCTGTGACAGTACATACGTTTACTCTTTATTCTTCAGATATTATTTATGAAATAAGTAGCTTTATGAATGCATACTCAAATCCTAATTTATATTCCATTTCCAGGTGAAATCCTGTTCACATGGAAATTAACCCTTTCAGCCTGATTCTGATTTTACCTGTTATTCTTCCACTTCACCAGATTTATTTCTGCTCCAAGTAACAACAGCCTTTGGTGCTACAGCTTGAAATCAATGGTGAGAAGTGGAGAATGTCGTATACTGACAAGTCCACCCTCTATTCAATGGTTTAAATTCAAGGTTTTATCCATTCTCTACCTTGGCAAGAACATCTTCTTGGTCTGTTTTAACTCCAAATCTGGGAATACTGGAATTAGTTAGGCTGGAGCTGTGCATCAGTTTTTTGACTCCACTGATCTGGGACATTGGCCTCTTCTTTTTCTCTTTCTCTTTCTGTGTTGGAGAAGGGATTTCAACCTCATGTTGCTTGTCTTCAAAAGAATAAAGAAAAAGAATTTTTTTAAAAATAATTCTAAATGTTACAAAATTCACTGGAAATTTGCATCTAATGGATATTGTGGTTCTTAACAAAACTTTTTAATTATTTTTATGTTCAGAGCTTTTGCAACACAAGTTTAATACCAAGAGCAGTAACAACAATAAATGATCAACAGACCTATCCCTCAGTATAAGCAGATCTCTATTTCACAAACTGCCTCATTCTGAACTGGCTATAAATGTGATTTGTGACTGTCTGATTACCACTTTTCCCACACCCATAGTGCTGTAGAGAGGGTCAGTCCTTTCCTTACAAAAATAATATTACAACTGAAATTAAAATTCTGTTATTTTAGAAAATTGATAATTTCATCTTTTCTAGGAAAAACATTTTGAAATTCTATTTCAAAACAGTGTCTCACCTAAACCTTTACAAAACATTTTCAGAACATGAAGGAGCCACTACTTCGGGACCAGTCCTGTTTGTTTTAAGACAACTCAGGAAGCCTTTTGCCAGCCACATTTACAAGAACTTTGGCTGCACAAGATCATCTCAGCAATGCAGTGCACTTCTGCAGCTCCCAACCAGAGTAAGTAACATCAACAGAGGGACTGTTTTGCTAAACTCAGCATTTTGCTGAGGGATTTTGCCTCAAAAGCCATGACATCAATTCATATCCCTCATCAATGTAGGTGCCAGCAAAACTTTAGATAAACATTAAACTGTGTGTCAAGTGTATTTAGGCAATTGCCTGCTGACTGTTACTGAAACGCTACAGGGGTGTGGAGCACTGCAGACATGACTGGTCCTCAAAGTAACCCAAGTTGGTGCAGCAGATGTGTCTCCTGCCAACTCTGCTAGGAATTTGCATTAAGTTTTGTTCTTTTTATTCGTAGTATATTTCAACATAGAGTTTTAAGGACTCGATTCAATCATCTCTTCGTTGCTGAAATGTAATTGCATCTTCTCTCATCCTCAAGGAATACTCCAGGAAAGCCAGGAAAATCCAGAAGAGCTGTTTCTAACCTAAGACCCTAGTAAAATTTAAAAAATCTAAAGAAAGCAAAAAAAAAAAAAAAAGAGAAAGAAAGACAAAAATGACATTTTGGGCTCTGTAAAAGGTATGTCTATTTTTGCCTCCCTGCAATACTCATTTCCAATAAAGACTTTAAAACCAGATGATGCTAGCAAGTCCGTAAGTCCATTTTTCGTTATCAGATGGCTTTGTGTTTGCTTCTTCAATTCCCTTTTTTTATATTTTTTTTTCTCATTACTTTCATTTTAATTACCCTTTAGCTGCAGAATGTATTTGAGATCTCAAATTCCAACAAATCACAGCTAAGAACAGACTGTGGAAATGTCACCAAAATTTAGCCTGCGGCACCAAGGTCCCCAATTGCCCCTGCCATATTTCACCACCCTCCTCATATAGAGGACCAAGACAAGAGGGAGGCGGCGTGCTGCAGCTCTTGACTAGTGCAAACTGACAACAGATGAGGAACAGTGGCTCATGTTCATGCTCTGATGTTTATGGTTTCAGTCATATGCACAAAGTTTAGACTCATCAAAGGGAGGTTCATAAACTGATCCGTCAGACTAACTGAAGTGAAAGAAAATGTCTGAATGAGTCTAGATCTCCGGAGGAATTCCATGGGACTGCCTCTGCTTTTGTAACTGAGAGCCCAAAGGGCCCATCTGAATATCCAGAAAACACAGTTTGTCGTGTGACCCTGGTTGTGCTATGCTTCTCTTACATTTTCCCTTCATAGAAAAACAGCTCATAGACACCAAAAGATAAAAAGCTTGCATAGTATTATAATATCTGTAGAAGCCTTAATTTTTACATAAGGAATATAGTTGCTGTCATGTGTACTTCACAAGGTGTCACATATTCTTACTTGGGAAAACAGTCTTTTGTTTCTTTTATGAGTAACAGAAACACTTGTTTTCTAATGACACATTCATAACTTTCAAAAGTGAAAGTCCATACATGTCCAGGAGACAGATTGCATATCTTAAAGCAAATTCACTAACTAGATTCATTAATATTTTCTATGGAGAGAATGTTTTCTCTCTTCACATATTTGCTCAGAAGCTGCATACTCAGACTGCATATTTTTAAAATAATCCAATTAAAGAATAATACAATACAATACAATACAATACAATACAATACACCAGCTTGAAAGAGACCTTCAAGATCATCACATCCAACCCATCAACCAATCCAACCCACCAACCAATCCAACCCACCTACCAATCCAACCCACCTAAACAACTAAACCATGCAACCAAGCACCCCATCTATATTCCTCTTGTACCTAAAATTTTAAGTACCCTAGTTTTTCAAGCAGCCACAAAACAGTACTCATGGCTCAGTAACTTAGAAATTATTGTCCTTCCAGGACTCTTTCTGTTCATAACTGAGGTCTTATATGAAAGGGTGGCAGGTGCATTTCCTTATCCTGTCAAAATGAGCCTTAAGTTTTCAAGTAAAAGCAAGCAGAAAATGGTGAATCACTATTTTCTCCCTAAGTGGGTCATCTTCTCAGGCAACTGTACACTGACTTTCAGGGCTCCTGAAGCTGTATGACATTCTTCTCCATAAAACAGGCTCACCTTATTGTCTGAAACCATGCTGTGCTGCAGTGCTGAGGCATGATACTGCAACCATGGGTAAATTAAGCAGACACATTAAGTGACCCATTTAGGACATGGTGAAAAGTGGGATAAAAAAATCATTAAAACCTGCTTCTTTCAAAAAATACAACCCCCCCACCTATTATGGTACCTCACATAATCAAAAAAGATATATCTTGACATGTATGACCAGCACTTCCAAAAAACACTTTTTATCCTAATTTAGATGTATTCAGCAGTGCTTCTCCTTATATGCACAGTCTTTATGAATGAATGTTGTTTTGCTTGAAATGTTTGAGAGCAGTGTTTTATATTTATCTTCATGTTGAAAATCAACAGTGTGGAACCAAGTTTTATTCATTTTCACTATTTTTAGCAATAAAAATCCAAAACAAAACAAAACCACAACACACACACACTGTATATGTATCTACATACAGATACATCCTTCTGCAAAATTGTAGAGCAGGAAACATAATCTGCCAAGCTCCTGGTAGAAGTCTGTTTAGATGTTGACTTTGCCACACTCATCCACCCACTCACATGCAAGCAGAGAATACCAAAGTATGAGAAATACATGCTGCAAGATTTTATGAGGTTACTTGACTTTCACACACTACAACCTCACTGTGGTAACTTTCATGAGGGAAACAGGGTAGACAAAAATATTTTTAATATAGAATTAATTCCCTATATATGAATTTCTTAATACAATAGCAATATATGTAAATGTGTATATGACTATTTATCTGCAATTACACACACAGGGAAACCACACAAACTAACTGAGCTGCGAGGAAATGGATCTAACAGTGAGATACTAAATGCATAGTTTCTGAAAATAGAAATTAATATAGAAAGCTACTTGCTCAGAAGGTAAAAAGGTTATCTCCCATCGTAGTCTTACCTAAGAATGTGTTTGATATATATTCTGAGACCTGATTGCCTGACCTGCTCATTTCAGATAGGTGGGTTAGCTCCCGGTTGAGCATTCTTTTAAACTGGAAAACAAAATAAAACGACAAAGAGGAAGGTTAAACATCAAGATTGGTTTTAATTAAGATGTGAAAATGTAGTCAGTTTATGGTTGGAGAAAGAACATGACATAAGGAATATATACCAAACTAAGATAACTATGAAAGCAAAAATCACATGCAACATCACCCTGTGAACTTATTTGAGATTTGGACAACATAATTCTTAACATCCTGAAATACTCCATGGCAATTCTACTACTATGGCACAGGGTCTTATTAATAACTGAAAACTTACAAGACATACATATACATACAAATAAATAATATTACTGTCTTTTTAATGTTTCATTTTTAATTTGGAGATAAGAATTAGACATTTACATAGAACTCCTACTCCACTAGGCTTTTAAAAATCATATGTATAGATTTATCCATTTAAGCATTTTTTGCAACTTATTTTGTAGTATTTCAAGCTTCACTTACCTCTAATCATCAATCTGCTCAAATACATTTGATAGTGCTGCTTAAAACAATCAGAATATCTTATTGGTTCCTACACATCAATATGAATAGAAGCAGGTTGTGTTGTCTCTATGTTAAATCAATAAAGCTGGAAAAGATCTCATACTGGACCAGCCCAGTAACTTCCCCATTCCACGATCTCAGAAAATTGTCACTGCCTGCAGGAAACATCGGACTAGAAAACACCCATCTGTGGAAACACCTTCCTTTCTCCACCTCACTTTAGGCACTCTATAGTATAGAAGTGGATATTAATATGATATTAAATATGTAATTGACTAGTTACTCATCATTGAACCTTTCCTGATTCCTTGTAGACTCCAGGGTTACAGATCTTGCAGCACTGTGATCAACAGGTTTATCACACAACACAGATCTAGCAATCTTATGTGCATTTTCATTGACTCTATCTCTGCCTCAATATTATCAACAGATAGACTTCGGCAATATTTATTACCAATTCAGACAAGTCTTTCCAATGCAAATTAGTATCTATCACCACTGAACCACACCTCCCACTGTGCAAACCATTTTGTTGTTAGATTTCTCAGTCATCTTTTCTCAATTAAGCCAAATTATTGTGCCGTTTTCAGAATCAGCTTTCATCCTGTTCACCCAGTTACAACTACTACATCAAGCAATAGCTATCCTTAGCACATATCCCTGTAAACACTCCTGTGTGTTGAAAATTGGAGATTTATTCTTCTGTGTGGGTTAAATCACTAGACTAAACATTAACCATCTCCTTTCCATCCCACTGGAATCAAAGCCTTTTTCCCATGAGGCTTTGATACTGAAAGGTGTTATTTTCTTCGCAATCTGTCACAAATTACCGTCTTGCTCACAGCGCCATATAAGAATTATCTTTAATATAACTCTCTAACCATTAGCCAACACATTTTCCTGCCATCTTGACATGCCATTAGCTCAGGAAGCTCCTGAGCTACAAAGACTGAATTCTACTTTACTTACAAGCCAAAGACTCGGCTTTGATCTCAAATATATTTGTTTCCTAGCAAATGCTCCACACATTTCTGAAAACTAGAACCAGACTGCAAACACAGCTACATGTACTACGAACCACAGGGGGGTATATTCTGCATGAAACCAGTATCAAACTTCATGGTGACGTCTGATGTTTGGTGCCAATGTCAAACGTTAAAAAAGCAAGTTAAGCTTGCCAAGCAGTACAGTGATGAATCCAGAAAGTCTAGAAGTATTTTTTTTCAAACCCTGTCTTTAAGTTTTAATGTACGCTAAAGTCACATTTGCATGCTTTTTCTAACCACTAAGGTTAGAAACTGAATTATTTACATCAAAACCTGAAGATTTCATGGAAAGGCTTGTCTCCAGATAGTATCCAGAAACTGCAGCTTTAAGTTAAATGTCACGTATAGAATTCCATATGGAATTTGCAAGAAACGGAAGGTGCATGGCATGTTACCCACTAGTCTCATGCAAAGCCTTGTCTTCCCACCTTCCATCACTCCATAAACTGTCAACATTAAAGTTCAATCATTAGCATGAAACCTCCTGTGGTGGTGAATGGTGCCACATCCAGCTGGCGGCCTGTCACTAGTGGTGTGCCCCAAGGATCAGTGCTGGGCCCCATGCTTTTCAACATCTTTATTGATGATCTGGATGAGGGCATTGAGTCCATCATCAGTAAATTTGCAGATGACACCAAGCTGGGGGCAGGAGTTTATCTGCTGGAGGGCAGAGAGGCTTTGCAGAGGGACCTCGACAGGCTGGACAGATGGGCAGAGTCCAATGGCATGAGATTGAACACATCCAAGTGCCGGGTTCTGCACATTGGCCACAACAACCCCAGGCAGCGCTACAGGCTGGGGTCAGAGTGGCTGGAGAGCGGCCAGGCTGAGAGGGACCTGGGGGTGCTGGTTGATGGGAAGCTGAACATGAGCCAGCAGTGTGCCCAGGCAGCCAAGAGGGCCAACCGCATCCTGGCCTGCATTAGGAATAGTATGGCCAGCAGGAGCAGGGAGGTCATTGTGCCCCTGTACTCTGCTTTGGTTAGGCCGCACCTGGAGTACTGTGTCCAGTTCTGGGCCCCCAGTTTAAGAAGGACATTGAGACACTTGAACGTGTCCAGAGAAGGGCAACAAGGCTGGGGAGAGGCCTTGAGCACAAGCCCTATGAGGAGAGGCTGAGGGAGCTGGGGCTGTTTAGCCTGGAGAAGAGGAGGCTCAGGGGCGACCTCATTGCTCTCTACAACTACCTGAAGGGTGGTTGTAGCCAGGAAGGGCTTGGCCTCTTCTCCCTAGCAACCAGCACCGGAACAAGGGGACACAGTCTCAAGCTGCACCAGGGGAAGTTTAGGCTCGAGGTGAGGAGAAAGTTCTTCACCGAGAGAGTGATTCGTCATTGGAATGGGCTGCCCGGGAGGTGGTTGAGTCTCCGTCCCTGGAGGTGTTCAGGAGGGGACTGGATGTGGCACTTGGTGCCATGGTCTAGTTGTGAGGTTGTGGTTACAGGTTGGACTCGATGATCTTCAAGGTCTCTTCCAACCTTGGTAATTCTATTCTATTCTATTCTATTCTATTCTATTCTATTCTATTCTATTCTATTCTATTCTATTCTATTCTATTCTATTCTATTCTCCAGAACAGTCTATGTTGCTGCTGAACATGTGTGTACAGTAAAACAAGTTCCCCAGATTCTGCAAGTCCTCCTGCTAGCTGTGAATTCAATTGGAGAAGTCTTTGGCTTTGATGAACTGCATCAGTGTGATTTCCTCATACTCCTTCATATGTTGCTGGTACCATGGCAGCAAGACTAACTGATATTTGTTCTGAAAACACGTGGAGTGCGCAGTAGTTTAGAGAACTGCTGTGATTTTCTAAATGTGCGACAAAGCCTAATGTCCTTCATCACCATTGAAGCAGATGAAGTTGAAGACCATAAGCAAACAGCAACTTCTGATGCAAAACAATGATTTTCTTTGACAGTAAAAAAGGTGACAGATGAACAGTGATCAAGATGTTCAGGCATTTTTGTTGATTATACCCTGTTTCAATATATCTGTGTGCTACTTAGTCTTCTGATGTTTAGTAACTTATTCTTTAGGAAATTTTTTTAAAAAAATATTTTAAAAATATCTTTTCTGAGACAAAAATCAAACCCCAAGCCATTATATTGTCCTGATTTTACTTAGTTCTCCAATATTTCATTTAGGCTCAATGTGCATCAACTTTGCACACATTTATACATCCTCATGCAATTACTTTTTAATGAAGCTCTCCCTAATTCTCACATGGCTCCCACAGGATCTCAATGAAAACAGAAATTTCTGCTACATCTGTGAGCCACTGTTTCTGTCATCCAGTGAGATGCCTCTTAAGTGCTTGAAACTTGGCTGGACTGTCCACACTCTCCTCATTCATCCTCTCAGAAACAACTTCTAGCACTTTATTCAAAACAAGTCAAATAAGACATTAAACCAGCTTGTCACTAACAGTAAATGCTGAAGTTATTTAAAATAAGAATTTAAAACCTCTGAATGCCATATACTTTCCCAACTGAAGAAAATTAGTCATAATGCATCAAAACTCTTGTTAATAATAAACATTTACTCCATAGACTTTAATTATGATACAGCATGGGAAAGAAGTTGACTCTTTGGGCTGATCACATATTATATTCTTCCTCAGAAAGAAATATTTTCCCACATAAAGACTATGCATTGTTAGATTGAAAAAGGGACACATATCCCTTTGGAATATCACAGCCCCTGACTATTTTCTAGGAAATTCCCCCTTGAAATGGACAGGCTATAAAAATGTCTATTAAGCCAACTACGTTGTGGTTCACTGATGAATACTGAAGCCAAAGTATTGTCTGAAAAAAATGCTAATAATATATTTCCTTATCAGATTTTTTTCATTTAATTTTTTATATAGATATTTTATTTTATTTACTCTGTATATGGGTGGACAACCCACAACACAAACACAGGCACAACATTGAAATAGCATTTCAAAATCTCACAAAGTGACAAAATCAGATGTGAGTTTTTACCTCTCATCAAAACTGTGTAAAATCTGGTAAAAGAACATACACAAAGAACATGAATGAGAATAAAAGTGCATATGCTGATGAGACAAGTGTTCCCTAAATAGCAGTTGCCTCCAAAGAACATGTTACAAAAAAAAAAGACTGAGCTTGCTAGTTTAGATCCTTCTGGGCTGGAGCCCAATGCATGCATTTTTCTAAATATATATTACTGCTGTCAACCTAGGATAAATATATCTGTGTTTTTTTAAAGGATACTTTTCTGATGTCACCAAAGGTACACAGAAAAATTTAGACAAACTTGTGCAGTAACCGTGTTCACAGATGGTAACCAGAGCACTGATACAATCTGTGCCTATGCTAAAAAGAAATTTCAAATTCAGCTCCAAATATCCAACTAGAGTCAGTTCATGGTCATTAATAAGTTTGGGCTGCATGCTTAATACATATGGTGTTTACTAATGACACTTTTGACCATGCTATTATTTTTTCCCCATGAAGTTCTGGACTCAGTATCAAAAAGCTAAGTTAAATATGCACCATGCAGTCAGTTGTCCTGAAAGAAAAGGTATGAAGAACCATCCTTTGTACATATGCCCTGTCCTGGTAAGGCCTCTTCTACCCAGGATTTCTCTTCCTAAATCTATGAACTACTGCATCCCAAGGAATGTAAGAAGGCTGCTTCCACTACTTCCTTTGGTACCAGCACATAAACTGAAGGTAGGGATACAATGTGGTCCATGGACCAAAAGGTCCATCCTGCCCATCATTTAGTTTGAGTGTTAATCAAGCTCCAAGACCAGTGAAGGCTGGAATCAAAATGCTAAAGAACACCTGAAGCCTTTCATTGCCCTGGGTCTTAAGCCCAAATGGCAACAAATCCCATTTTCAAGCTTTCTGGCTGCCTCTTTTGATAGGTAACATTTCTTAAAGCTTACATGAATCAAATACATGCATTTAATACCAATTTAATACTTGGAATGTTAAGGTTATATCATTATATTTTGTTTCTGAAATATCTATCAATGTTATTTTAAAAGAGAACTCAAGGGGGAAAAAAAAAAAAAAGGATTTAAAAAGTGTTGTATTCTACCAAAATAGGACAAGGAACTTAAAATAGTCCAGGCTAAAATTAATGTTTGTATTGCTCATCAATGCAAAACTATCTTCGATTTTAACAGCATTCTTAGTACACAAACATATGTAAGATTTGGGTCAGAAGCCCATCTGTTTAATCAGTATCAAGGTCATACACTGATTTTTAAATACATGCTGTCATAAGGTACATATCTCTAAGCCTGACATTGTGACAATGTTTTAAGAAAAGATACTCAGTGAAAGCCATTCTCCAAAATATAATTAACAGAAGATAATGAAATTTGATCTGAGGCACACAGAAATTACAGAAATGTATAAGTATATGCAAAACATATAATCGTTGGATACTAACATGCTTCATTCTTTGAATTTTATAAATACTCCAAATCGTTATTTTGAATGCCATAAAAGCAGATGATCTTTACCTCTCCACATTTTTCTTGTGATGTTTATACCATGAACTCAAAAAGTGCTGTAGTAAAATTTGAAGTAGTTGCAATCTGTTCAGGTACTATTCAGCTTCTTAACTAAAACCACTGTCTGCTGACAGTTCAGGACACTGTCTATACAGAGGACTTTTCCCCCCATGGGTAACAAATCGCAGAGACCGCGCACTTTGCTGAACTTTTTTTAGCAAAAAAAACCAAACAAAAAACCTAACAATTTTAAAGGCTAAATAGTAAAGATAAACATTTTTAAGATTGATGACTGAATTTGTCTGGTTAGGAGCATGACAGCATCTCCCTGGAAAAGCAGGAAATACTTCCAAGCAAATTATAATAAATACCTCCCTTTTATCTGAATGGTAAGTAATTTCATCTTATTTTTGGTGAAAGAGAAAAGGATCCACCTAACAAGCATAATAGGATCCAATTTCTTCACAAATGACTGATCAAAATCCTTGAGAATATACTGTAATAAGTCTGCATTAGCAGAGAATAGTCACAATGACCTAATCAGACACAATGACCTATTGATGTTTTTACATTTCTGTTAAAAAAAAAGAAAAAAAAATGCATGATAAATGTATTTTTGCAAGAAAACCAGAGATTCAGTCATATGTGAATATAATGCCTGAGTTATTTTTAGTCATCATTCAGGACTTGCATTATTTGGCTTAGGAGATATCAGAATTTTCTTTGGAATAGGGTGACTTGTGACAATTATTTTATGTTAAGGATAGGATATTGGGGGGGTTGGGGTTTTGTTTTGTTTTACACAATTGCTAACAATTATACAGGCAGCATATTTTTCTTTTTTTCTTCTAAGCACAAACACATAAGTAGGACTAAAAGCCAAAACACGGTTTTCTAATAAGTGAATTTCAGCTCTGTGCATTGACAGGCATATTAATTCCTTGGTGCAAAACTTTTCCATAATATGAAATAAAGCTTATTTAATTCTATTGTCTAGCAATATTGCAGTTTCAAGCTACTCCATGTAATAACATAGATCAATATTAGAGGATGGGAACGTCCAATGTTCTAATCAATAAGTGCTCACAGACAGAGAAGCTACCAAAAAATGCTGCTGTTGATAATTTCGCATTTGTTCAGCTATTGTAACGAGTCAAGCTTTCACCCATTGTCTTCAGTCTCTTTACTCATGCTCTGTCCTACTATATGGTATCTTAGTTTTGTGGTGGGTTGTTGTATTTTTTGGTTTTAATTTTTTTTTAATATCTAGAATTACATGTTTGTAGCATTTTTTTTTTCCTAGAAGAAAACAAAACTCCTCTGAATTTCTATGGATTTAGACTTGATCTGATTATCCTCTGAAGCAACATTATTTTTAAAGTCTCGGTACACTTTCTAAGAAAGGCTGTACACTGTACAATGTACAAGTTAATTCTCTTTACTGAACAAAGGCTTGTTTTCTTGATTTTTCACTTTTGCAATGATTTAGCGCGAGAGCTAACTTGCCTGCTCCCCCACTACAGAAGTGAGGGGAAGAGTAACACAGAATATACAGACAGATCACTAAACAAACACTCACGCTATCCAGTGATCATGCAATCATGCACCACAAACCAAGGTTCTTAAAAGGCAAAAACAAAATCCTACCTTTATGTAGCCCCAAGAAACTGAGAGTAAATAGTTTGCCTCAGGCATTTTTTATTTTTTCCCAATGAAAGCTAATGAGTTCTTTGTTATTTGATTCTGTGCAAGATTTAGAAGAAGAAAAATTCTTTCTTTTCTTTCCTAATGCTTTTTGCTAATCTTCAGGTTCTCAGAAACTGTGAGCACAGGAGGCATACTGAAAGGAAATCTAACTGCATGTTCTTCTGATAGTATAAATGCCATTTGTAAAGCTCCAAGCATTCAGAGACAACGTTGAAGAGACATATTGTACAAGATGAAGAAATATCTGAAGAGCTAGGGATATGCATATTTCCTGAACACTGGGACTTAATGAATAATGTATGTCAAGATGCTCAGCTGCTGGAAAGACTTGCTCTGTCAACAGCTACCAAATAAGGATCTGAAGGGGAAGCCACAAACAGTGCCAGTAATCCCTCCCATAGAGCCTAACTAGCAGCCAATCATATGTCATCCTAAAAGATATAAATCCAAGCAGCTTGTGACATGATGTAATTTCCCACTGGCCAGTGCTGGGAACTCTCCTAGGCACGGGGTATTTTTTTTCTTTCTCTCTCTCTCTTTTTTTTTCCCTCTTTATAGCAGATGCCATTTAATAATGGCATCCCTGACTGCAGCATTCACCTGTCATTCAAAAATAATTGGGTTAATGTCTCCTCATTTCAGCATCATTTACCAGCTTTCTTCAATGGATACACCATTCAAGCAGTTAAAATTAGTGCTGTATATATTCATGTGGATTGCCTAGCGGTTTTCATTTTTCATATGGAAGGGAAGTATTTGTCTTAGGGGGAGGGGAGAGAAAAAAAACCAGAAATATAACTATCAGGTTTCTTGAGCAGTCTGTGATATACTGTTGGGTTTTAAACAATGAAAATATTTATAGCTTTCATACTATCTAGATTAAAATTTGATCTACTGAGGCCATTGGGCCTGTCTGCCAGTTTCTACTGCTTTATTTTAAGAGAGAGAAAAAGCAAGTCTTTTGTCCTACAATTTCAAGTAAACATTAAATTTCCACAGGGAAGACAGAAATGAGATAACAGTCCTCAAATTCTCACAGTTTTTACTAAATTGTTGCCCTTTCTGCCTTGGCAGATTACTGTAATCAATTACAGCTATACATGATAGGGGGGGGAAAAAGAATTCATTGCAAGTGGAGTGTGTCAATGAGCTGGCTCAGAGGATTAAATATTATATTTCACTATCTGCCATTCAGAGATCAAAAGTTAAAGGGAGAAAAGCATTATCTTGCACCTCTCTGTTCAAGGCACATGCACCACTACAGCATATGAGTATTTGTGTACCAAAATAAAGGAGAGTTTCCCTGTATGACACTGAGGAGGTATCTAAGGACAAGCTGAACAAAGTGCAGCATTCAGCCTAAACCTATACTGCTGATTCACTGGAAGATGCTGACCAACAATGGTCAGTCATAAGGCAGGTTTTGGCTACAGTGGTTTCTACTTCTCTGCATGATGCTACACAGCAATGTCTGCAACACTAAGTGCTTGAAAAACAATTGAACCTGCAAAAATCAATAGGGTAAAATATTATGTTAACAAATATCTTGCTTACAGGAGAGAAATGTGCAGCAATGTGCCAAGTGGATACAGTCAACATTGATCATCTAGCACTTCTATAATTTTCCATGGAAAATAATTTTTCCTTAAAATAAGCAATACAAAAACATGTGAATGAACACAGGAATTATGCATTTCCTTTACCAATGCACAGTTACACCAGTTCTGGATCTATACAGATTGATATTAAGCAATAAAACTCTGAAAGCAGATCTGGGTTATTAGAGACTCAGCAAGACATGAAAGTAGTCTAAAAAGTATCTCCAGAAAATATTTCTCTTTATTATTGCAGATCAGCTGTGAAACACAGAATAGAAGACGCTTATCTATATCTGTGTTGCACTGTTTTCTGATCTACTGCCAGGGAACACTGCTGTCACCTACTCAGCATCACCACTGAAAACTGAAAATATGCTGCCTCCCTTCAAAAGGCAGTTTCAGTCGCAACCTAGAAAATGGTAAAATAACAGCCTTTATACTTCTGGCTACTTAAGAAGTGAAGTTTGTGAGTATGGCGGTTTGAGTACAAACAGACATTGGAAAACCAAGTTTAAATAACTTCTTTTACTTTCTTACTTTTAAAGGCTGGTTCCTCCTTCAGTCTTATTAATAACTGTCTCCCAAAACACAGATTTTTTTCAGAGAAGGAATATTTAAAACAGCTGCTGTGTAAATTACACTAGTTGATTAGCATGCATTAAAAATAAAAATAATCTCCCTTGAATCTTTTTTTTTTATTCCTCAGCATTGTATGAAATAGATACATCCATAAAAACTACTGAATTGCAATTTATGGAATTCATTGAAGGATGGTATTTACAGAGCTATTTCTTAGATAGTTTTGATGTAAAATCATGAAAAAAAAATCCCCAAATGTACATATGTTACAGAAATTCATTTTAGCTGCATATTAACTACACTGATAACAGGAAATTACAGCCAAAATTGACAGAGCATTACTAATTTGTATAAATTTTGAGAACCACGGCCTCAACCTCATAAAACTACCATTTAGGTTGATTTTCATCCTCAATTCCCAAGTTGGAATGAGTGAACAATTTGTTTTGAATGAGGTCATGGTGGATAGATGAGAGTACAGCAATCAGCTGCCATACACAACTGAATACATAGAGCAATTCAAGATAAGGAAAAACAGAAATTACACAAGTGGAAATCCAGTAATATGAAAAGGAAAATTTTACATACACACATGGTGATAAAACATGGAAGAAGCGAACAGTGACAGCTTCTACAATGGTTCCAATGAGCCACAGAATATGGAAAAGAGAAACCTGCAATTTGAAGTTACAGTAACTGAGTAAAAAAATAATTCAGAAGAAAGGAAGTTTTCAATGAGTACTGTTGTGTGTTTTGAAAGAATCAAGACAATGACCTTGAAAGGCAGAAAGATGAAGTCCCTTAATACCCACCAGAAATGTTAGCCATTATTTAATCTAACAAGCCTGGACAATTTTCTCCACAGGAGTTCCAAAAAGAGGTGGCAGAGATCCCAGGAGTTGGGATGTTCCATTTTAGCAAATGCTGGAAGACTGCAAAAAATGTTAATTTTGTGCCAATTAAAATTTGAAAGCACGATGGCTGGGTACCTTCAGGCCACTTTACAAAGCATTAGTTTTGGGTTTAAAAAAAAAAAAAGAAACATTAAAAAGCAAAGTTACAATACATGTATTCTAGGCATTGCTTGATAAAGAATTGTGACACAGTAATTAATATCAGGCAATACAACTGTATGCCTTTGAACATGTAATATTCTTGGATTGTTGTAGGGCATTTGATTTAATACTGTACAATGTTCTGCAACAGCCCTCCTGATAGTGGAAGGGGACCCATTAAATGGGATAAGAACTTGTAATGATCCATTTCTAACAACCATCAACAGGCTGTCTATACCAAATGGGAGAACTTTAAGTCAGGCTTTGCAAGAAATGAGACAGAGAAATTAGGGGTAGACTAGACTAGACTAGACTAGACTAGACCAGACCAAGCTGGAAGTGACCTTCAAGATCATCGTGTCCAACCCATCATCCACCACCACCTAATCAAGTACACCATGCAACCAAGCACCCTATCAAGTCTCCTCCTGAACACCTCCAGTGATGGTGACTCCACCACCTCCTCAGGCAGCCCATTTCAATGGGCTAAGTGTACTGTCACTGTTCATGGATACTGCAGTTCAAGGAACTTAACTACAAAAATACCCAGCAATAAGGAACACAATCCATGAGTAAAAAATGGTGGATTAGACCAAAAAGCAGAAACCCTGAAGAGTTTACAGACAGGACATGTTGCAATGGTCATCTACTGCAACCATCATACTGTGACTATCAACAAAAATCTGAAAACCATTCTGGTGATGGTGCATTCAGCTTGACCCTCTGTTTTCCTAAATGCTGTAAGGTACAGCAGTCCTGGAAGCACAAAACAGTGGAAAAGCACAAAAACAGTATTTTTAAATACACAGTGACTTAAGTAGGCACAAAGGCTGGTGGAAATATGGTAATCTGTCACTGGAAAGAAATGTAGTACAAGTGGAAACCTATTCTTCCACTGGGTGGGCCTGGAAGCTCAGTCCCCTATTGATTGCTCCCGAAACAGCTTAAGTGCTTCTGCAACTGATAATGGAACAATGGTTTGATCACAGTCCTGACCTTTGCATGCTACACAATGGTAGATATATTGCCCCAGTTTTGTACCCAAAGAGACATTACTCTGCAAAATGGCACAGAGATATTGAGGAGTCATAGAACTTAAGCTTATCCTTATATCATAGAATCAAAAAGGTTGGAAGAGACCTCATAGATCATCGAGTCCAACCTGTCACCACAGACCACATGACTACTAAACCATGGCACCAAGTGCCACGTCCAATCCTCTCTTGAACACCTCCAGGGATAGTGACTCCACCACCTCACTGGGCAGCCCATTCCAACAGCTAACAGCTCTCTCTGTGAAGAACTTTCTCCTCACCTCAAGCCTAAACTTCCCTTGGTGCAGTTTGAGACTGTGTCCTCTTGCTCTAGCGCTGGTTGTATGGGAGAAGAGACCAACCCCCTCCTGGCTACAACCTCCCTTCAGCTAGTTGTAGACAGAAATAAGGTCTCCCCTGAGCGTCCTCTTCTCCAGGCTAAACAAACCCAGTTCCCTCAGCCTCTCCTCATAGGGCTATGCTCCAGACTTCTCCCCAGCCTTGTTGCCCTTCTCTGGACACATTCAAGAGTCTCAATGTCCTTCTTAAATTGAGGAGCCCAGAACTGGACACAGTACTCAAGGTGTGGCCTACCCAGTACTGAGTACAGGGGCACAATGACTTCCCTGCTCCTGCTGGCCACACTATTCTTGATGCAGGCCAGGATACCATTTGCCTTCTTGGCCACCTGGACACACTACTGGCTCATGTTTAGGCAGCTGTGAACCAGCACCCCCAGGTCCCTCTCTGCCTGGCTGCTCTCCAGTCACCCTGACCCCAGCCTGTATCACTGCATGGGGTTGTTGTGGTTTAAGTGCAGCACCAGGCACTTGGACTTGTTGAATGTCATATGGTTTTCTGAATTTGGTCTACCACACACAATTAGTATTTATATTTCTAGCTCTTCACAGTAGTAAATTTATCAGCATACAGTTCTATTTTTTAAGGGAAAAAAATGTAAAGGACAACCTATTTATTTTTAAGGTCTACCGCACATAGGCTGCCTTGGCAGCTTTCCCCCACAATTAAATTTCCCACATGGAAAAAGCCTTCTCCCGACACAGCTGCAAAATTTCACAGACGTTAAGCAGGATCTCTTGTAATTTCTCACTTACTGTACTCCTTAAGGAGTCTGTATTCCTCACCCCATCCCCCAGATGGGATGCCCTTTGGGTAAGAGTTGTGACCGTGGCTACACCTGAGTTACTCCCCAGGTTTAAGTTTGTAATTGTGAGATTGTATTTTTGAGCTACAGAGCCAGTCTGCAGCTCAGTGTTTATCACCAGCAACTTTAAGGAATCCATGTGTGTTGCATGTAAATAATCCACACTCTTCATGTGCCCTACTGCTGCTTTTGAATGCGGCTGGGCCTACAGAAGACACCCTGCTTGTGCATCTGCTTCCAGACCTGCAGTCACAGCATCAAACTGCCACAGCTATTAAGATGTAGAATAGAATAGAATAGAATAGAATAGAATAGAATAGAATAGAATAGAATAGAATAGAATAGAATAGACCAGACCAGACCAGACCAGACCAGGTTGGAAGAGAACTTCAAGATCATCGTGTCCAACCCATCATCCAACACCATCTAATCAACCATGCAACCAAAGACCCCATCAAGTCTCCTCCTGAACACCTCCAAAGATGGTGACTCCACCACCTCCCCAGGCAGCCCATTCCAATGGGCAACCACTCTCTCTATGAAGAATTTCTTCCTAACATCCAGTCTAAACCTCCCCTGGCACAGTTTGAGACTGTCTTCTGGTTGGAATAGAATAGAATAGAATAGAATAGAATAGAATAGAATAGAATAGAATAGAATAGAATAGAATAGACCAGGTCAGAAGAGATTATTGCGTCCAAATGTAATTCCAGACACTGCTAGTCCCTCTAATCTCCGAGGACCAGGTAGAATTCAGGGAGATTCATCACTTGCCAGATTTATCTTTCATTAAATGCAACAAGCATGTGTGTGTGTGTGGGGATCAAATAATATTTGGGGGATAGAGAAAATGTTTTATAATAGAGAAAAAAAATCTGTTTTACTGAACAAGAATATGGCTACCGTGCAGAACTGTGACAAAGAGGAAATAATGACATACCAAACCTGATTCGCTAGGACTCCGGAAGAAACAAGAAGCAATGGAAGGCAGGTGAAACTGCCTCAAGCCAACTGAGCTAAAGCCAGCACAGAGTACAAATAAGAAATACAGATTAACAATGAGAATTGTTAAATTAGCATAGACCATCAGTGAAGAGGTAGATTCTGCTTGGTGACTCCAAATCAAGAAAAGCAGTATTTTTGAAAAATATGGTTTAATCAAATGTAAGTAATATATTCGTCAAGAACAAGTGAGTGAGTTCAATACTTCTACAGTTATGTACAAGTTAGTCAGCAGAGAGACACAGGAGACCCAGAAATCGATTTGCCCCATGAACCTATGACAACTCAACCTGCCTGTTGCGATTGCTCATTCTCCTAGAATTCTACCTTCTAAAGAATCCGCATCTCCAAAGATGTTTACAAATATTCTATGACCATGCTCTGCTTGAAAGCAGCTTTAAGAATTTAAAAGCTATGTCTGATGAAAACAGGATTGCAGCGAGTTACCTCAGAAGTTCTTATCTCTACCTTATTGGAGCTGTCAGCACCTCTTAAAACTGGTTTTTGGTTCTTTATAAAACCTGGATTCAGGAAAGGCAGGTCCTGCCTGACCAACTTGATCTACTTCTGTGATCAGGTGCATGCCTAGTGGATGTGGGGGAGGCTGTGGATGTAGTCTACCTGGACTTCAGCAAGGCCTTTGATATCATCCCCCACAGCAAACTCCTGGCCAAGCTGTCAGCCTGTGGCTTGGACAGCAGCACTCTGTGCTGGGTTAGGAACTGGCTGGAGGGCCGAGCCCAGAGAGTGGTGGTGAATGGTGCCACATCCAGCTGGCGGCCAGTCACTAGTGGTGTGCCCCAAGGATCAGTGCTGGGCCCCATCCTATTTAATGTCTTTAATGATGATCTGGATGAGGGCACTGAGTAAGTCATCAGTAAGTTTGCAGATGACACCAAGCTGGGGGCAGGTGTTGATCTGCTAGAGGGTAGGAGAGCTCTGAAGAGGAACCTTGACAGGCTGGACAGATGGGCAGAGCCCAATGGCATGAGACTTAACACATCTAAGTGCCGGCATCTAAGTCCTGGCACAGCAACCCCATGCAGTGCTACAGGCTGGGGTCAGGGCGGCTGTAGAGCAGCCAGGCAGAAAGGGACCAGGGGGTACTGGTTGATAGTAGGCTGAACATGATCCAGCAGTGTGCCCAGGTGGCCAAGAATGCCAACAGCATCCTGGCCTGTATCAGAAACAGTGTGGCCAGAAGGAGCAGGGAAATCATTGTGCCCCTGTACTCAGCACCGGTTAGACCACACCTTGAGTCCTGCATCCATTCTGTACCCTCAGTTTAGGAAAGGTGTTGAGTTGCTGGGATGTGCCCAGAGAAGGGCAACAAAGCTGGTGAGGGGTTTGGAGCACAAGCCCTATGAAGAGAGGCTGAGGGAGCTGGGGTTGCTTAGCCTGGAGAAGAGGAGACTGAGGGGTGACCATATTGCTCTCTACAACTACCTGAAGGGAGGGTGTAGCCAGGCAGAGGTTGGTCTCTTCTCCCAGGCAGGCAGCACCAGAACAAGAGGACACAGTCTCAAGCTGTGCCAGGGAGGTTTAGACTGGATGTTAGAAATAAATTCTTCATAGAAAGAGTGATTGTCCATTGGAATGGGCTGCCCAGGGAGGTGGTGGAGTCACCATCACTGAAGATGTTTGGAAGAGACTTGATGGGGTGCTTGGTGCCATGGTTTAGTTGATTACATAGTGCTGGATGATAGGTTGCACTCTATGATCTCAAAGGTCTCTTCCAACCTATTCTATTCTATTCTATTCTATTCTATTCTATTCTATTCTATTCTCTGTACAACTGCTGCAGTCAGAAAAAATATGCTATTCACTTAAATTTTTTTTGTTCTTTAACAAGAATGTGAAATATTCGAATCACAGAAACATTCACATTGGAAAAGACCCTCAGGATCATCCAGTCTAAATGATTACTCTACAAGGTTCACCCCTAAACCATATGCCCAAGCACCACATCCAAACAACCTTTAAACAAATGCAGGGCTGGCAACACAACCACCTCCCTGGGCAGCACTCCAATGACCACTCTTTCCATGAAAAACATTTTCCTAATGTCCAGTCTAAACCTACCCAGTTGCAGCTTGAGGCCATTCCCTCTTGTTCTATCACTAGTTACCTAGGAAAAGAGACCAGAAACAGCCACTCCACAATGTCCTTTCAGGTAGTTGTAGACAGCAAGGAGGTCTCCCCTCAGCCTCCTCTTTTCCAAACTGAAGAGCCTCAGTTCCTTCAGTCACTCTTCACAAGATTTATTCTCCAGGCCCTTCACCAGCTTTGTGGCCCTCCTCTGCACTTGCTCCAGCACCTCCACACCTCTCTTATACCAAGGTGCCCAAACCTGGTAGCAATACTCAAGGCGTGGCCTCACCAGAGATAAATACAAGGGGACAACCACCTCCCCACTCCTTCTGGACACAGCATTTCTAATACAAGTCAGGATGCCATTGTCTTTCTTGGCCACCCGGGCACACTGCTTGATCACATTCAGCTGCTTGTCCATTAAAACCCCCAGGTCCATTTCTGCCAGACAGCTTTCCAGCCACACAGCCCCAAGCCTGTAGCATTGCTTGGGGTTGTTGTGACCCAAGTGCAGGACCTGGCATTTGGCCTTGTTGAAGCTCATCCCGTAATGTTAATCAATTCCATTGATCCAATCTATTCAAATCCTTCTGTAGAGCCTCCCTACCCCTGTGCAGATCAACACGCCTACCTAACTTGGTGTCATCTGTGAACTTACTGGTGACACACTCTGTGTCTTCATCAAGGTAATCAATAAAGATGTTAAACAGAAGTGGTCCCAACACTGAGCCCTGAGTTGCCTTTTGGTTGTTGTTTTGTTTTTTGTTTGTTTGGGGTTTTTTGCTTGGTTGTTTTTTAATTATGCCAAGTGCATGCAAAGGCATGCAGATTTCAACAACATTAGTGAGGCTTTTATTTATCTTTCATGTCAAAGATCAGAACTTGCCAGAAGGACTAGTATCTTGTAAAACAATGAGCAGCCTACAGACCAGATCTATGGAATACTAGCCATTAAAGAAAACCTCATTTTAACCTGAGATCCAGAATAGGGCTTCTGATACAGAAACATATTACTGACAAGGATACAAGGATGAGAATTACATCCTCAGAAGTCCAGTGGAAACCCTGACCCTATAAAATAAAGTAGCTGTGTTACTTTTGTTAGTAAGCAAAGATTCCTGAAGGTTCATCCAACAGGAAAGTAAGATGGCAATAGCTCAGGCTTAAGAAAAAGGATAGGAAGAAGACTGAAGGGCCACTTTCTTGATTCAGTTGGAGAACTTTTGAACTGTCCCAGAGGATCCTTAACATCTTGATCCTTCCTTCCATAAATCGGTGATAGGTAATATAGGATGCCTAGTAGAAGCCTCCTTGGTTTCAAACGCTGGAGAACAGTGCATTTTAGCTCTCAACTGCAATGCTGGACTGACTACAAAGCTGCACTAGGAACCTTCAAAGAGATTTGTAACCATCAGTTCTGAACACGAATATGCCAGATGTTGTGCATATTGCCTAGTGAGCAGCAAAAAGTAAAACTAAGAGGAAGACAGCTCAATGCTTCACTAATATTAGTTTTCAATGTCATATGCTTTGCAAACAGGAGCAGACAGCCTGAAGATCTCATGACCCAAGTAAGAAGCCTGTCTGAAGATGCAAAAACCCACTTCTAGGCTACCTCAAAACACCAGGGAACAGCAATAATTACCATGTCAAATTCAACTTCTAATGGTCACAAACATGTGTGCTTTCATAGCATTAGCCAACTCCATCTGGCATTTATGCTGGCACATAACCTAGCAGAAGGCCTTCCTACAAAACAAAAAGTCTGCTCAGTGCTGGAAGACCACAGCAGACAAGAATGGTCATTTCATCCAGCAAAGGTTAAGCAAACTCAACCAAGCCAAACCCCAAAACTGGTCTGAAGGAAGAAGCTAGGGACAAGGAAACAACCAGCCAAACATCAAACTTCTCTGGGCTGCACCTAAGACTCCCTGACTGGAAGGAGAAAAAATGTAGAACTTAAAGAAAAAAAAAAATATCAGGAATTTTACAAACATGAGCTGTTCCAGCTACAACTATCAGCTGCCACACACCAGATGACCATCAGGGGGTGGAGACAAAATTGAGTCTTATCCTGATAGAAATGAGCTCACAACGAATGTTTGTAATTGGAACAAATCCCTAACTCTTCTGAAAGAGTCTCAGCTTTAAGGTACCTAACTGTGGTACCTTTTAAAAAGGCTTTCTTTGTAGCCTCCTTCTTGGCACAATTACATACATTAAACACTATGGGATAGCCTAAATTATACAATTTTACAGATTTTTTTATTTCAGAATATATAATTCCTATGCATCAAATATGAGCATTTTATGTTGCTGAACAGACTGCTGTGACAATATTCTTCTGAATTATTTTAGGGGACATATGTAGTAAACCCAACCCAGTAAACTGAGGTGTTTAACGAAAAAGTAGGCTTCTTATTAATTAAAAATAAAACAAATAAAAAACAATTAATAATTAAAGAAAACACCATCCTGGTAAAACACAGTTCAGTGCTTGTATTTACTGCCCTCTAGCGGTAATGTAGGCATTAGCGAGGAGTGTAGCTGAACACATTAAACGTTTTTCAGACCAGAAATACCACAATGTGGTCCACGAATTTTGAACTTGGGTAGTGACTTAAACTCTGCATTTAAATAGAGTTTAATTTCAATAAGTATTTTGCTGTTTACAATACTCTGCTATTTACTTTCCTCAATGCTGTCAAAGTGATGTTTATTGGGGGGGGGGGGGGGGAAAAGAAGTTACAGCTACTACTAAAAGCTCATTTAGATGAGAGGAAACTGGATCTTGGTGTGATGACAGATGCAGTTATGACAGTAGATATGAGTAGGCAGTGACCCTAGCAGTGATGAATAGATCAGGCAGTTATCTCTCTATCCTGTTTGGCAGCTGACAGAATGAAAAGCGTAACCACAATCATGTGGCTTCATCCATTGAGAACAGTACCCACTGTTCACAGAAGGCTTTTCAATATTTTCCCTAAACACAATATTAAAAATATGTACTTTATCATTACCTGGATACATAGGGATATGTATGCAAATATATATATGTATGTATATACACATATATACATGATTTACATACAATATGTCTGCACTGCAATGGGAGAAGTGAAACAGACAACAGTTATTCATTCTTCTGGCCTGGAAATCCTACAGACAAATATCCCATTGTACTTGAATAGCATGTTTAAATTATTGGAAAGTTAGTGGAAATATCTACTCCATTCAGTTAATTCATCATAACATCATATTTCTCAACAGAGGCCAAAATGTTTTTCTCTAAGTTTCTCTCTGTATGTATAAAAGATGCTGGCACACAAATTAACTGTGTGCTTAGTTTGCACTGGACATGAGCTCAGAAAATCTGGAGCAAACTGAGGTTTTGAGTTTTGTTTTTTTTCTTATCTACTTCATATGCAGAAATACATCATATTTATGGAAGCTGTTTTTCTGTATACAGTGGGATTGAGTGCACCATCAGCAAGTTTGCAGATGACACCAAGCTGAGTGGTGCTGCTGATATCACAGAAGGACCAGATATCATCCAGAGGGACCTGGACAAGCTTGAGAGGAAGGCCCAGGTGAGGTTCAACGAGACGTTCAACAAGAACCTCATGAGGCTCAACAAGAGCAAGTGCAGGGTTCTGCACCTGGGCCAGAACAATTGTCACTATCAATAGCGACTAGGGGATGAGGTGACAGCAGCCCTGAGGAAAAGGACTTAGGGGTGCTTATGGATGAGAATCTGGACATGAGCAGGCAATGCATGCTTGCAGCTCAGAAGGCCAATCACATCCTAGGCTGCATCAAAAGATGTGTTGCTGGCAGATCCAGGGAGGTGATTCTGCTACTTTGCTCTGGTGAGACCTCATCTGGAGTACTGTGTCCAGGTCTGGAGCCCTCAATAGAGGAAGGACATGGATCTGATGGAGCAGGTCCAGAGGAGGACCACAAAAATGATCAGGGGGTGGAGCACCTCTGCTACAAGGACAGGCTGAGGGAACTGGGAATGTTCAGCCTGGAAAAGAGAAGGCTCCAAGAAGACCTAATAGAAGCCTTCCAGTCCCTGAAGGAGGCCTACATGAAGAATGGAGAGAGACTTTTTACAAAGGCCTGTGATGACAGGACAACAGGCAATGGCTTCAAACTAGAGAAGAGCAGATTTAGATTTGATGTTAGGAACAGGTTTTTACTAAGAGAGTGATGGAACACTGAAACAGGTTGCCTGGGGAGGTGTTTGGGACCCCATCCCTGGTGATGTTCAAAGTGAGGCTCAACAGGGCTCTGGGCAGCCTGATCTAGTTGAGGATGCCCCTGCTTACTGCAGAGGGTGTTGGACCAGATGACCTTTGGAGGTCCTTTCTAACTCAGACCATTCTATGATTCTAATGGTATGCTTCTCTTGCTATTAGTCCTCTGACCAACTTTGCAGGGAACAATCTAAACCAAATTTTTCAAAACCGTTCTGAAAAAAGTCACAAAATACCACCACTGGAAGGCCCTAACCCAGGCTCTTATAATTCTCTTACAATACCCTAGCAGCAAATTTGCTCTACAATAATTCACAGATTTTATAGAAACTATAATTTGGATGGGAAAGTGGAAGACAGAAATTATATAATATTCAATTCACATCCAGGACTCATCTTCTTTTAGGAAGAATCTTCTTTTCAAAGAGCACAACCAAGTTCTGTTAGATATGTAACAGAAATAAACATTTATTTCCCTTCCTTTAATACTTGTATTACAGAAACTGTAAATAAATGATCAGTTGTACAAGACAGTAAGATAGCCATACCACATCCCAAAATAAAACAAGGAAAGTGAAAAACCAATCAGATGGAACAACTACATAAATTCTACTTCTCCTTTAAATTTGCACCAATGGATGGCATAGCAACTCATGTTTAGTCACATCTTTTTGTCCATTTTTTCTTGGAGACTACTGTCGATGAGGATCTACCATTGCTATTTCTGGTCTTTCTCCTCAATTCTTTCTGTAATACATGTCCATTTCTGTCTTGTGAGCAAGGACAAACAGCCACAGCACTGCTATCACCTTCACCCCTTCCCCTTATTTGAAAATAAAAACACATCTTAAAATCAAACAAACCCAGTGAGCTCTAAATGGATATGGCAACACTTTACTCTTTGGCTTGCATTTTTATAAATGAAGGGAAAAAAATCTGGGAAAATTTGACAGGTTTCTGCCCACTTATATACAGCCTATCTCTTTATATGGGGGCTCACATATACACAAAAGCCAGCCTTTGCCATGAGAAATATTAAAAAACCTCATTAAACTTCCTCTAGTCCTCCACAGCCCATGCTTGACAGCTGGTTCTACCAACTCTAATGATATGAAATAAAACCAGGTGTGTGCTCTATCCACAGCATGATGTAAATTTAAAGGAGAGGCAAAGGGAGCTGGGGTTGTTTAGCCTGGAAAAGAGGAGGCTCAGGGGAGACCTTAATGCTCTCTACAACTACATGAAAGGAGGTTGTAGACAGGCGTGGGTTGGTCTCTTCTCCCAGGTAACCAGCAGTAAAACAAGAGGACACAGTCTCAAGCTGCACCAGGGGAAGTTTACACTTGAGAAGAGGAGAAAGCTCTTCACAGGAAGAGTTATTGGCCATTGGAATGGGCTGCCCAGGGAGGTGGTGGAGTCACCATCCCTGGAGGTGTTCAAAAAGGAGTGGACGAGGCACTTGAAGCCATGATTTAGTTAGTCATGAGGTGCCAGGTGGTAGGCTGGAGTTGATGATCTCTGAGGTCTTTTCCAACCTTATTGATTCTATGATTCTCATGAGATCCAGTAGGCATTAGATTAAGTTCTAGTTGAACTTGAACAACCCCTACCAATAGGACTGATACCCTAGTACCTAGTACCACCTTCCAGTCCCCTGAATACCACATTTTTGATCAATTTCTAAACCAGAGAACAAAACTAAAAGTGGGCTGCAACTGTAGTTCATCTACATAGGACTGTATAGTTAACCAGGTAATGTCTTCCATAAGGTAAATTTCATTAAAAATGAGATGGGATGTAACACTGGACCGCTTCAGTTACCAAACTGGCATACCTAATCTACTAACTACATCTTTGTTTACTGCTACATATGTAAAAAGCATATTCCTAGCTTTTAAAAACCAAATATGCTGCTGATTTTCAGACTGTTTCCCAATACACATTAGGTGATCCTAATTCCAATATTGCCTAGTCCACTGTAAGCACACCATACACTTTTTCTGGCTAGAACAAACATTTTCCTTGTCTAGTGTTCAGTGTATTGCCATATCAATTACCTTACATTAAAATGACAGGATAAATACATGAAGTCCCAGCTCTTGATTAGAAAAAATTCCAAAAGGATGTGAGTATTAGTCTCTTCTCTCTAGTATCAACTGATGAAAAAGAAAGTAAAATGGTTACAAATTGTACCAGGGGAGGTTGAGATTGAACACTGGGGAAAAAAAATTATTTACTTAGAAAGTTGTCAGGCATTAGAATAGGTTGCCCAGGGAAGTGGTGGAGCCACCATCTTTGAAGGTGTTAAAAAAAACCCACTGTGGTGGGTTAACGCCCATTCTTAAAACGAAAAATAAAGCAGGGTGGAGGGCTTGCAGGTACTTTGCCCTCCCTGCAGGGCATTTTCCCCCTGGGAAGCTGAGTCTGTTCCACTCCCCTCCCTGGCCAGCTAGGGTATAAAAAGCAGGGCATTGCAGCTATTAGCTTCTTTTGGCTCCTGCCTCTCCTGGATGAGAGCTACTGCGGCTGCCCTCCTGCTCCTCTGCCATGTGGTCATAGAATCATAGAATCAGTCAGGGTTGGAAGGGACCACAAGGATCATCTAGTTCCAACCCCCCTGCCATGGGCAGGGACACCCTACACTAGATCACGCTGGCCAGAGCCTCGTCCAGCCTGGTCTTAAACACCTCCAGGGACTGGGCCTCAACCACCTCCCTGGATAACCCATTCCAGGGCTTCACCACTGGTCGGGCCTGATCCCTCTCCCTGCTGCCTCCGCGCCTCTTCAGAGTGAAACTGGTTTCATATTCTTCCTCTTTGTCCCCCTCCCATCCATCCTTGTTCCTTGCCCTTGTGAACCTTACCCGTTATTGACATATATATATATATATTTTGTTTTGTTTTATTTTGTTTAAAGAAAAAACTGTTTACCTCTCTACTTGCAAGCTGACTCCAAATTGGTGGATTTGCTCCTTTCCTTTTTTTCCCTCTCTGCTGGGAGGGAGGAGGGGGGGAGTGGGGGAGAGATCCTCAACCTTTCCCCCATCTGAGCTCTTAACTCCCAGTTAAGGCTTAAACCATCACACCCACACAAACATGGCACTTTGAGACATGGTTCAATGTTCAAGATGGTGTTATGTCAATGGTTGGACTCAGTCTCAGAGGTCTTTTCAAATGAAGCAATTCTATGATTCTATGCGTATGAAGCAAAGCTGACCTACTTGCCCGAGTCTGCATACAGACTCCTTGAAGTCCCTTGGTAGTCAAAATACACAAATCAAAATGGATCTGATCAGTTCCATTGCTGCCGCATATAAGCTCATGATCCCAGCAGATGTAGCATGGATTAGCATGACTCTCACTGTTCAATGAATCTATGTGTATTAGCAAAGGCACCACTGCTGAGCAGCACATGGGGTGGAAAGTCTGACTGGAGAGCAGATAGATTTGTGTGGAGTGTACTATTTCACAGCAGTCAGGACACTGTAGAAGGAACAAAAAACCCCAAACAAACAACGAAAAAGCCCCCACCAAAACAACAACAAACGACAACTAAAACAAACCCCAGATTACTTTTCCCTCAAAAGCAATTAAGACACAGTTTCATACTTCAGCACAATATTCAAATGATGGGGTGTAACCAGATGGAAGACCAGCACCTGTCTCATCCTCCACCTAGGCCAGTGAAGCAGCTTCAGGTTTCTAAAAGCCCTATGTACATCAGCATGCTTTCATTTATACTGCATTTATGATGTCTAAACACATAAGAGCACAGGGCTGGTACCTCCCTGGAAAGACCAAAAGAAAAAATAATTCACAGCAACATAGTTATCAAATTCCTTTTCCTCCTGCAGTTTCTGTAGAAGTTTTCCAGAGCACTTCATCATTGTGTATTTATAATTCAGTCATTCCACTTTAAAAAATCAAGTTCTGGATGGGGATGTACTGAGAGCTGTGCTAAAAATTCCAAGCTCTCCAAGCATTCATGAACTGCATCATCTTTACAGTGATAAGCTTTAAGATCTGTCCTAGAATAAAGCCTCTGAAACCTTTTTGGCAACAAGCAGAAAGAGTTGAGGAAACCCACTTCCAGGTAGATGTGATGGGTTAGGCAGCCCCCCTCCAAACCCTCCCCATCACGGGCAGAATAAAACAACTCAAAACAAAACAGATTGCAAAAGTGATGGAAAGTTTAAAGGAAAAACGGTGAATCTTTACAGAAAGCCAAAAGCAGAGTGACAAAAGAAATCCCAAAACAGTCCCAAGATAATCCCATCCCCACCTGGGGGTACATCCAAGACCCCCAGGGCTCCTTCCTCCCCTCCTCCCCACTGCTAGGCTAGTCTCAGCTGGCCAGATCTGAGACTGCCCATCCCCCCATGGCCTTGGGCCTAGCCAGGCCCATGGCCGGGAGACAACAACTCCCCCATTACCGGGTGACGGCGAGGAAGAAAGAGGAGGTGCTTAGACCTCGCACTAGATCTTATAGTGGTGCAGAGAATTATGGTAGAAATACCCAATTTCCTGTGTCCACCCACTGGGCTGGACCTCTGGACACAGGAAGCAGGGGGGCACCCAGCCCAAACTGCAACATGCCACCCCTTATTTCATACCATAATCTCTGCACCCCAAACATATCATCAAATCAGAACTCTTCCGATGACATGTCCGGCGAAGTCCATATCTTCATCTGGGCGTCCACCCAAACAGTCTCTCTCAGTCAGGGTCAAGTGTCAGTCCATTCCAGTTCTTCTTCTCTCATCTAATGGAACCACCCAGCGATGCAGAGTTCACTCCTCTGCGGTGCAAGTTCTTCATGGATCCGGTGGACATCCTGGTCACCTGGAAAAAACCTCACAACTTCTCAACCAGCTTCTACTTCCATCTCCATTTACTCAGTGGCATATTTCCACCCCTGGGGCAAGCCAGTCAGAACAATCTGGCTCTAACTCCTTCTCCACCCCTCCAGGAAAATAGCACACTGAGCCTTCCTCAACCCTGCACGGACCTATCCCAAGCCCAGTGCTGACCGCTTCCAGCCGCGGCCCAAGGTTACACAAATGCATGTCACAGTACACCGCCCCCCACTGGGCGTTCGCGTACCAACCCGTGACAAGCATTCAGCTACACAACTCCCCCCCCAGAAGGGGAGGGTCTGCACCACAACCTACTGAGAAGAAGGGAGGTGGAGCCAGGTGCTCGGTGCCATTTTTCAGAACTGGTCCGAAAAGTAATCAGGGAAGAGACTAGGACTGGCCCCACTACAGCTCGAGCGCACGGCTGGGGCCGGGGCCGGGGCTGGCGCTCCGAGGGCACGGCCAGGCCCGCCGCCACCGCAGCCCGCGCGGCCGGCCGGGCGCCGCCGTCGCTACTCCGAGCGCACGGCCGAGGCCACCGCCGCCGCAGCCCGAGCATACAGCAGAGGTCCGGCCGCCTCTATCGCCACGGTACAGAATCAAAATCGCCTCCACCCCTCGGGCATTCAAACGGCTCCTCCAGCGAAAGCCATAAACGCGTTCCCAGAGCCCTTGAGAACGGCTTTGCAGCTGGGGTTCCCGTTCGCCCTCCTGAGTTTCGGGAGCTGAGCTCGCCCGCTCGCCACGGCTGGCCCATGCCCGCAGCAAAAACGGGCCCGATCCTGATCTGCTCGCCGCTGCCCCTCCCCCGCTTCACCCCCGCCGCTTCTACCGCCCGCAGAGAGCAAAGGGTGGAGGAAGGGCAGGTCCCGCGTTCTTAAGCGGTACCCCAATTCCGATGGTCAGGAACCACCCCTGCATGGAAGAGCAGGAGGGGGCTCCGTGCCATCGGCCACGCACCAGGTGTCCCCCTGCAATCCACAAGAATTCACACAATCGCCCCAACAACAAGACTTGACCCCCAACTTCCAAAACCCAAACCGACGCCCAGAACTGAGTTTAAACTCTCCGTTTTTGCAATCCGATCTGCAAAGTGGTCACAATAACAAACTCCTACTCCTGCCTAGCTCGCCAGGAATGCAAAGGGGTTGAGGGCAGACCCCTCTCCCCACCGAAACCATCCTCTGCTACCAATAATGTGATGGGTTAGGCAGCCCCCCCAAACCCTCCCCATCACGGGCAGAATAAAACAACTCAAAACAAAACGGATTGCAAAAGTGATGGAAAGTTTAAAGGAAAAGCGGTGAATCTTTACAGAAAGCCAAAAGCAGAGTGACAAAAGAAATCCCAAAACAGTCCCAAGATAATCCCATCCCCACCTGGGGGTACATCCAAGACCCCCAGGGCTCCTTCCTCCCCTCCTCCCCACTGCTAGGCTAGTCTCAGCTGGCCAGATCTGAGACTGCCCATCCCCCCATGGCCTTGGGCCTAGCCAGGCCCATGGCCGGGAGACAACAACTCCCCCATTACCGGGCAACGGCGAGGAAGAAAGAGGAGGTGCTTAGACCTCGCACTAGATCTTATAGTGGTGCAGAGAATTATGGTAGAAATACCCAATTTCCTGTGTCCACCCACTGGGCTGGACCTCTGGACACAGGAAGCAGGGGGCACCCAGCCCAAACTGCAACAGTAGATAAAGCATGATAAGGGAAAAAAAGCAATTACATTACTAAATCATGAAATGTAACCTTACTTGGATCCAGTTTTCAGACACACAAAACTTGGGCCGTGCTTCACAGTATAAGAGAAACACGGTCATTTTACTGAGAAATCCAGGCTCTGAATTTCATGCATCCAGGGAGATGCTCCATTATTTGACATATAATTAATCACGTTGATATTTCTCAGGAGCAAATATGCTTTTAAATTTGCTAGCTAAAGTTTCCATTCATTTAAAGACACCCATACTTAATTTCATATTTGGGGCTGTTTATCATTAGTTGGTTTTTGTAGGGCTGGGGGGCTTTTGGTTGTTTGTTTCTTTTTTCTTTGGTAAGCTGCTTTCTTGCAAGTAGCATGTTTCAGAAAACTCTGATGTGCACATACAGAAGAGCTTTGAAAATCCAGTAAAGACACTGTTTGGCTTCTGAGTGAGCCACAGCAGCCTGCATTTACTCCAAAATGGCACCTTCATCTCTACTTATTGCTATGGCCACATCATACAACAGGCTTGCATTTTTTTCCAGACCTGTTTATGACAAGCCTGGATGCTTCCTATTATGGTGCTTGCATAAGCACACCATACATTTGTAGCAGCTGACAATAAGGTGATCAGCGTGCCACAGAGGATGAAGATGCTAATGAATCTGAGCATGCTCTCTACACCACCACACACACGTGCTGCTTTCAGACATGCCACACTGCATGCAAATAACACATCTAGATTTGTCTGAGGAGGTCCTCTTAACTCAAGTTTTCTGTGGCAGTAAAAGCTGAATATGGGTGAGCTAAATCTAAGAAGGGAAAATCCCAGATAACCATGTTAGAAAGCAAAATAAATACTGCATTTTGCAAGGTATCAGGTACCTGTCAGTCCCCCTGGTTCTGAGATGCTGCTATTGAGCTTTAAAGAGGCAAGCATTTTAATTCATGTAACAGAAGGACAGTAAAAAGTATCTTTACCAACATGCTCATCATTAACTTCCAGATGTAGAGGAATTTTAATATTATATAGCTTGTTCCATTCATTTCAGCTACTAAACTGAACACATCATGTTTATTTCACATGTACTTATAGGGGAGGTCTCTTTGTGTGTGCTGCTGGTTAAGTTTTAGTCTGCTGCTATACATACCATTATGCCTCATGCAAAAGAAAGTGCTGGCTGAAGCGAAGTACCATGGGGCTTGAAGTTCAGATTGTAACCTGGGAGGCTTTCTGTTCCGGGTGCTGCTTTTGAGTTCTGGGGTTTTAGTTCTCTTCCGCTGAGGTGGCAGCAGGACAGCAAATGATGGGGGTAGTTTCCTGGCTTGGGCTTTTAGCTTGCTTGCTTCTGCTTGCTGCTGCTTTCCACTGCGCTTTGCCAATAGGCTAAGGTAATTATGCATTTTGCACTATGATTATCTGATTTGCTCACTAAACTCTTATCTTACTCTCTTTGTCTTAATGGGGAGCTTTTTGTGTATTGTTTTTCACCTCACTTCTGTGTTGGGGAAAATAGGTTAACTTGCTTGTTCATTTTGACCTGTTGGTTTTGCTTTAAAACATTACAGCACACAAGGGAAACATGGCCAAAACCAACGGTACAGCAATTCTCACATGACACATGCATTGCTTCTAATGTATCAGCACTCATCCACCACACAGAATGAAATGAAGTCACCAATTCTACATAGAAAAAAAGGCAAAAGATTTATGATACTGCTGGCACACTCAAGAGCACCAAACCCTCACAAACCCATCAGTAGCAAATCTTAGAGCCCTTTCGTTGTCCTTCACAATTCATTTGCAGAAGCACACAGCAAAGCCTTTCTCAAAAAAAAACCCAACAAAACAAAACAATACCCCAAAAAATCCCTAAAAAAACAAAACTAAAGATGATCAGATAGCCTGGTCTAAGTACACCACTGACTTACCTGCAGTGGTCCTTCCAATCATGCAAATTA
The DNA here is from genome assembly GCA_033816785.1 of Picus viridis. Lineage (NCBI taxonomy): Eukaryota > Metazoa > Chordata > Aves > Piciformes > Picidae > Picus > Picus viridis. Next base: position 68,686,749 of record CM066606.1, on the reverse strand, counting down.
ATTCAATATATCATACATCATTATACCCAGAGAACGATACGCCTACCCTTATGTATCTGGTGAATATGACTGATGTAACAGAATGATTAACCATTAACCATGTAGTTAACCATATACATTCCCTGTAAGATACAGCTGTGTAATTCTAGAATAAAATAAACACTGACTTTGTTTAGACTGATTTGTACGACTTTGAAAAACCTGCTTGAAGCAAAAAGAGAAGGCCACAGGTTAGCATATAGTGCTTATGTAAGCAGGCAAGCAAAAGCTACTATTAATACACATTAAAATGGTGAGGGAGAATGATGAGGGAGCTTGAAAACCAGTCTGGACTACCGCACATTAAAATAATTGCTCCTGAGATTAACATTTTGCCAACATCTAGTATTGATGAGTGTGGATTGCGTTCTGATATTCAGGAAACTTACTAATGAATGTTCTACCTGAAAACCTAACTTACACATGAATGTATGCAATGAGGAGCACTGGGAATCCTACCACTGAGTGGTGCCATGTAGACAGTAATTGCACAGCACACCTGAACACATGAAAGCAGCAGCATGATGCTCTGAAGTACGTTTCCAGACTTGGACTACCACAAATGCATTTTAACTGCTCCATCTCAGTTTCCCAATCTCCAAAACAGAAACACTTCTGATCTGTAAATCAAGAGATGCAAGTGTCATGGCATATCACTGTAGCACAGCACACATAATTTTTTAAAAAGCATAGTATGCAGTACACTAGATGAAAAAAAAAAAAAAAGACATTATAGATCTGTATTGTTTCACAGGTAAAAAGCCAACTCAGATATTGATGTCTTGTATTCTGGGCTGCTTTAAACAGATGTATAAGCAACTTCCCTACTTTTTATAAAAATTAGGAGCTATCCTTGATCAGAAATGATGAACTATTATTATATCTATAGTAATTGCAATTCTGATATTTCTATCTATAATAAAAGATCTAAATAAATGAAATTAAAATCAAAGGTCGGCTTCCAGTTTAACTGTCCTTTCTCCTCTTGCTTTCACTCCCCAAATAAAACCAATAGCAAAAATGCATAAACCAGCAGCCTGTTTGGTAGCAATTATGAGCAGAGTGTTTAGTTAAACATTGCCATGCTAAGAGATCTCACAGAAGTATTCCATCATCTCAGTTTCATTAGCTGATATATGTATTAGTGGGTTACAACTTCATTAATAAAAGGAGCAATATATTTCAATTTAATATGTAGATAACCTTGTGAACAGGCCCTGCACATCAACTTGACTCAGTGCTGCTCTGTTGCTTGTGATTTATGGCATATGACACTATTGCCTGTGCAGCTCCATTTCAACACCTGTAGCAGGCAAGCAGAGCCAATGACAGACAGAACTTGACCTCACACAGCAGTATCTCCCTTGGCTGGAGATTCAGATGAAGCAGCAGTCCCAATTACTGCAGGGCCCTGCCACCAGGCATGTAACAGGGCAGCCACAGGGAAGATGCAGCTGGACTGCTCAACCTCAGATCAACAGGAAAAGTGCTGGCCACTGCCTTACTCACATGGGTCCAAGGCAGGACAAGGAGCACCAACTTCCATCATCTTGCCCACAGTCAGTTTTGCAGCTACATGGGTTGCAAGTTAACTAGAAATTGATCTGCTTTATTTACAACAACAAGAAAAAAATCAGAACAGCACCTATCTATCCATAGTATTCTCTGTTCTATGGTATGTCTCCTAAACATGAAAGGTTTTGTCAGGTAATACCAAAACCACTACTAATGTAACTGAGCAAAAAAACCCAGTTTCTTAGTACAGTTTATTTATGCGGCAGAGGCTGGACTGACATTTGGCAAATGTCATATCCATTGTAGCAAAACTTTATATAGCAGAAGCTGCATCATATCTGAAACACAGGACTGATTAACAAGAAAAAAAACAGTGGCCACTGGTTTCTGAAATGTTTTGGATCTTACAGTCTCATCTTGATTTACAGCAGCATGCTATTATAAATACAATGGAGGAGGAGTTCTTGGATCTCAACACTGTCACAGGGAACCTCAAGTATCTAGGTATTTATCATGGCTTTCAGTAGTGACGAATTCCACTTTTATTAGTCAGCAATAAATTATAAAGTACTTATATCCATAGAGCCTTTTCCAGTTAAATCTTTGGGGGGAAAAAAAGCAAGAAAACAAACAAATCACCAGTTTGCATTTCAACTTTAAATAATTTAACTTCTGGAAAAACTTCCTAATTTTCAAATCCTCTGATAGAGTTGCTGAAAGTTATTTTTCTATATCATATCATGATTATTTACTCCATAACATTTTCTCTTTATTACTCCATGCTATTACACTAAAAGGAAACAGTTTTTCATAGTGTGATATTTCCTACAGTTGAAGAGGCTACAAAAAGGGCTGTTTATATACCAGTATGGACCATTTGCTTACATTTATGGAAAAAATTATCAAGTTATTACTGGCTAGAAAGCTATACAATTGTAGAAGCAGCTAAAAAGATGAAAAAGCGTAGTATCGTAGCAACTCTCAGAGAAGCATTGCTCTCTATGTAGCTCTCACATACAGGACTTTAAGAAGCAGTGAAAAAAAGATGCAGAAACAAACTTTTTTCCCTAAAATTTAACATATAGACTGAAGAGATGAGAGTAAGGGTTCCTAACTTGTTCTGGAGTCTTGAAATGCCATTGTTCTTTGTATCAACCACTAGAGGTGAATGCTAGGCTCCCTTCTGTTGGGAGAATGGGATACCCTGCATGGTGTACTTCTGTTTGAGAGAACCATGATGAATAGTGAAAGGGGCTCACCACACCATCCACTTAAGATGCTTCCAAATCATAAATGTCTGCTTGCCATAGGCCAGGGAGGTGAACACTTTCCACTGTGTCCCCTCACAACTGAGACACCTTGAGCCTCACCGTAAGCAATAGACCTACAAGCTCTGTCTTACCACCAAAGCTTCCACTTACTATCCTTGCAGAAGAACAGGACATCTCATGATTTCACTTAGCAGCAATCTGTCAGGCCGTATGGAAGCAGCACATGTTTGCACAGAAAGATTCAGCCACTGCTGAACTGACACAACTACTTCATCCACTTGTTTCCAAGAAGATGGAAGTATTCATAAATGATGAGGGGCTGGTGCAAGCCACCTGCATGAGACCAAGTTTCACCCATTATCTTGCTGCAGCATGTCTTTACACAATGCAAACAGAAAAGCGCTGTCTCATTATAAATATATATATATTTATATGTATGAATACACATGTGTACACACACATATATAACAAGCCATGCATTGCTGCATTTACCCAAGGACAAGTGTGTTCTCTAGAAATATGACTAATATTACATGGGAGTAAGTGAGGGTCTGCACAGAGAACTGTACTCCAGCCCAAAGGTCTTACACTCCTTTTGGGCTGACTTCAGCACATTGAAAGGGAGGAATGTGCCTGAGAAAGCAGTAGTTACTTACCTCCACAACACTTTTTCCCTCTTCTATTGTTAAAAGGTACATAAAATTAAGGAATGCAAAAAAATATTCAGGCTCACCACTTTATCAGTATTGCTTTACTCTGTCACTGTATAAACTGAAATCTTTAATGAATAAAAGAAAGTCCTCATGCTATATTCAACCAGCTTATTCTTGCTAGCAGCTGTCCCTTCATCAGAAGCAACACTACAGAGCTAACCAAACCCTCAGATTTTCCTAAAAGGTCTGGGAATGTAAGAACTAAAACTGTCATGTCAGCCAACTATGTGCAATGACATTGTCAGACATTCTATAAGAGGACTGTCACACAACAAATCCCGTGAAGTTTTCCACCTGGATATGCAAGCTTTTTAAATCTGAGAAGCTAAACAGAGATGCTGCCTGCTGTCCTAACAATTTAGTCATGCCAACAAAATTCTTTTCTACTGTTAAGTTACTGGCACATATTTTTCACCTGTGGCATCTGAAACCCAAGAGAATGATTGATGTTTAAGCATTCTTAAATATGCTGCCCTTTAATTAGAAACAGGTCACTCTAGTCACTGACTGTACCAGAAGAGGATATAGTTTTATTCTGCCTAAGCTTCCACTTATGGAAAAAAAGTATGGCAGAATAATTTATGCTCTTACATATTGCATGTGATTTCTGAAGACAAGCTCCTCACCATGTGATGAACCTGTCCCTAAAGCGAACAGTTAAGAATTTCAAGACAACAATGCCAAAAAATTAGTCTGTTAATAAAGAACCAACCCAGTGGCACAAGCCATGTTTATTAGTTGTAGTGCCAGCCTATCTAGGCTTCTATCAAATTAGTAACTACAACAGCACTTAAAACTTTTCCACAATATAAGAAAAAGGTAAAATAGATGAAAGGACTAAATCAGGAGTTGAAGTCTGTTGTTAGTTACGTATATTTTGGGCCTAGGGAAACAAAGCTGCTGTCAACCTGCAAGAACATAACGTTGCTTCTCCATCCAGTGACCAGCACCTGTGAAGAGCTGTCCAGAGGCTGGAGGCAACTTCTGTCTATGCTCCTCTCACCCCAGCAAGGGTCACACAGGAAGGTGGACAGCAGCGCTCTACCCTGCCCCTAGGAAAGCCTGCAGAGGCAACTGCTTCTGTTTGAAGTACGTTAGGGAATTTATGCTTGGTCAATTATTTGAGCTACAAAATTAAATTTGTCCTTGCTCTTTCTCCACCTATTATGCTAGTCTGCTCCTCATTGCTTGTATGAGCCTTTTATTTCTGTGAAAAAGGAAAGGAAAAATACATGAACAATAAAATGTGATTATAAAAACAGCTGGCATTAGCAGGGTTTCAAGTTTGTTTCATTCAAGTATAATTTTTACAGGTAAGTGATTTTATAAAGCAAAGAATCATTACAATGTTTTGAGTGTATCTTATGGGTGACAAGTACAAGACCACAAACAGTAAAAAAAAAAAAAAAAACAGACAAAAAACCCCAAACCACTAACAGTTGCACCAAACATTACATCAGCATAGTCTTTGGGAGTTAGTTGGTTGATAACATCAATGCTTTGGGCATGTTCAAGGCACTCAAACATCTCAGGTTTTATTTTTCAGTGGTAACCAGCAGAATTAACTGCATGTAAACAATCTTTTGCTTGATTTGTGAGCATTTGCACGTATCAGTATGCAAGTTGGACAACTACAACAGAGTTTATGTTTCCAAAGTAGTTCACAGTAAACACTGTCAAACTAAATAAAATCTAAACCTTCTTAGCTTTCATACTTTAAAAAGCTTCTTAGAGAAGAAACCCATTCACCTACATTTCTAAAGATCCAAAGAAATACCCAGTGAATGACCTTTTCCAAATGCTTGTTCATTGCTGGTTATCAGCAAACCCCGCAAAAACACTGTCAAGTGCAGTAGACTTAAAAATGAAACATAAGCACTGAGAACTGAAACTTTTTTCAAGTCTAAATTCAAACACCAAGATACACAGAAGCAACACACTGGAGATGTTCACAAAATCATGATTACAGAAGCAAAACTATACTTCAACATATTGGTTTCATTTTAAGTATTCCTCTGTGTTTGACTAATGTACAATTAATGCTGTCTGGCAGAAAGTGGTCACTATATCTTTGTTATTGCCATTCTCTATTTATTTTTGTCTGTCACAGAACAACTCTCAGATCCAGAATGAGGGACATAAGGTAAGCATTACCAAACTGGAAGAAGATCTTCTCCCTCAGAACTTAAAACACATTAATTTGTGCTCTAATCTTGTTTTGCAGATGAAGAGGAATTTGCCCATTAAAACCCAGCAAATTATTAAAAAAAAAAAAATATATAATTTTCTAACCCACAAAGGAGTTAGATAGCAAAAGGGAGTTAGATATGTGGAAGCAGGCTCTGCAGATCTCCCCTGCTGATGGAAGTGCCCCTGAAAACAGGGAGGCATGGATACAGGTCCCTGCCAGGGGTGGCAAGGAAATCCATCCCAGCCCTCTCCTCCTCTTCCATTGCCCTTGCATAATAACTATGAGGCCCTGCAGGCCGAGGGCAGTGGGGATGACAGGGCCGAGGAGCAGCCATCTGGGGAGATGCCAAAGGTCAAGCAGTCCCCACCAACTATAATGACCAGCACCATAAAGAAAAAGAGAAGGGTTACAGTTAGTGGGGACTTTCTCCTGAGTGGTACTGAGGGACCTGTATGTCGTCCCAACCCATCCCACAGGGAAGTCTGCTCCATAAGGGACATCACAAGGAGACTCCCAAAGCTAATCCAGCCCTCTGACTATCACCCATTGCTGGTATTACAAGCTGGAAGTGATGAAATTGACAAGAAGGGCACCAGGGCGATTAACAAAGAATTCAAGGCCCTTGGACAACTGATTGATGGGGCAGGAGTGCAAGTGGTGTTCTGCTCAGTTCCCTCAGTGGCAGGGGAGTACACTGAGAGGAACAGGAGAACCCATGCTATCAACAACTGGCTCAGGGGATGGTACCAGCAACGGAATTTGGGTTCTTTGATCATGGGGCAACTTTTACTGCACCCGACTTGCTGGGTCCTGATGGGGTGCAATTATCTAGAAAGGGTAAGAGAGTCCTAGCACTAGAGTTGGCAGGGCTCATTAAGAGGGCTTTAAACTAGGTCTAAAGGGGGTGGGTGAAGAAATCAGTCCCTTTGTAGACGAAAGAGTGGGGCACAGATTAGGGTAAATAGAGAAGTCGAGAGCCCAGCTGAAGTGCATGTACACCAATGCACGCAGCATGGGCAATAAGCAAGAGGAGCTGAACGTCCTGGTCCGCCAGGGTGACTATGATATAGTCGCCATCTCAGAAACATGGTAGGATAAGACACATGATTGGAGTGCTACAGTGGGGGGTTACAGGCTCTTCAGGAGAGACACGTGAGGGAGAAGAGGAGGAGGGGTGGCTCTGTGTATTAGGGAGTCACTCTTTGCCACAGAACTAGAGGTGCAGGATGAAGGGATTGAGAGCCTGTGGGTTAAAATCAGAGGGAGGCCTAACAAATCTGACATCCTGGTTGGAGTCTGTTATAGACCACCCAACCAGGATGAGGAGGCAGATGAAATATTCTATAAGCAAATGGAGACTGTCTCAAGATCAAGAGATCTTGTCCTTGGGGGTGACTTCAACCTGCCAGATATATGCTGGGAACTTAATTCAGCAGAGAGGAGGCAGTCCAGAAGATTCCTGGACCCCATGGAGGACAGCTTCCTGATGCAGCTGTTAAGTGAGCCTACCAGGGGTCAGGCTCTGCTTGACCTGCTGTTCTCCAATAGAGAAGGGCTGGTGGGAGACGTGACGGTGGGAGGCTGCCTGGGGTGCAGCGAGCATGAGATGGTGAAGTTTTCAATATGCAGGGAGATAGGGAGGAGCACCAACAGAACTTTCACCTTGGACTTCTGGAGGGCAAACTGCAGCCTGTTTAAGAAACTTATTCACAAAGTTCCCTGGGTAGCAGCCCTCAAGAACCGAGGGGTCCAGGATGGTTGGAGCTATTTCAAACAGGAGCTCCTGAAGGCACAGGAACTGGCGGTTCCCATGTGCTGAAAGATGAGCTGGTGGGGAAGGTGACTGGCCTGGATGAGCAAGCAGCTCCTGGAGGAACTAAGGGGAAAAAGAGGCTGTATCACCTTTGGAAGGAGAGGAAGGCTTCTCCTGATATGTTTAAAGAAGTTGTTAGATAATGTAGGAAAACAATTAGAGAGGCAAAGGCCCTAAGTGGCCACCTCTGTGAAAGATAACAAAAAGCATTTTTACAAATATATTAACACTAAAAAGAAGGGCAAGAAGAACCTGCACTCCTTATTGGACCTGGAGGGGAACACAGTGACTGAAGATGAGGAAAAGGCTGAGGTCCTGAACACCTTCTTTGCCTCAATTTTTAACAGCAAGGCAGGAGTTCAGGACGAGTGGCGTCCTGAGCTAGGTACTCGTCCTGAGCTAGGTGATGGGGTAAGGGAGCAGTGTATTGCCCCGGAAATCCATGAGGAATTGGTTTGGGACCTGCTGAGCCACTTGGATACTCACAAGTCTATGGGACCAGATGGGATCTATCCCAGGGTGCTGAGAGAGCTGGCAGATGAGCTGGCCAAGCCACTCTCCATCATTTTCCTCCAGTCCTGGCTCACCGGGGAGGTCCCAGATGACTGGAAACTGGCCAGTGTGGTCCCCATCCACAAGAAGGGTCGGATGGAGGAACCTGGAAACTCCAGGCCTGTCAGCCTGACCTCAGTGCCAGGGAAAATTATGGAGCAGATTATCTTGGTGACAATAACTGCGCACCTGAAGGACAGCCAACAGCTCAGGTCCAGCCAACATGGATTTAGGAAGGGCAGGTCCTGCCTCTCCAACCTTATCTCCTTCTATGATCAGGTGACCCACCTGATGGATGTGGGGAGGCCTGTGGATGTGGTCTACCTGGGCTTCAGCAAGGCCTTTGACACCGTCCGCCACAGCAAACTCCTGCCTAAGCTGTCAGCTCGTGGCTTGGACAGGAGCACTCTGTCCTGGGTTAGGAACTGGCTGGAGGGAAGGGCCCAAAGAGCGGTGGTGAATGGTGCCACATCCCGCTGGAGGCCAGTCACTAGTGGTGTTCCCCAGGGATCAGTGCTGGGCCCCATCCTCTTTAATATCTTCATTGATGATCTGGATGAGGGCATGGACTCAGTCATTAGCAAATTTGCAGATGACACCAAGTTGGGAACAGATGATGATCGGTTAGAGGGTAGAAGGGCTCTGCAGAGGGACCTCGACCGACTGGACAGATGGGCAGAGTCCAACATGATGGCATTCAACAAGTCCAGTGCCAGGTGCTGCACTTTGGCCACAACAACCCCATGCAGAGCTACAGGCTGGGGTCGGAGTGGCTGGAGAGCAGCCAGGCAGAAAGGGACCTGGGGGTGCTGATTGACAGTCACCTAAACATGAGCCAGCAGTGTGCCCAGGTGGCCAAGAAGGCCAACCGCATCCTGGCCTGCTTTAAGAATAGTGTGGCCAGCAGGAGCAGGGAGGTCATTGTGCCCCTGTACTCTGCATTGGTTAGGCCACACCTTGAGTCCTGTGTCCAGTTCTGGACTCCTCAGTTTAAGAAGGACATCGAGACACTTGAACATGTCCAGAGAAGGGCAACAAGGCTGGGGAGAGGCCTTGAGCACAAGCCCTATGAGGAGAGGCTGAGGGAGCTGGGGTTGTTTAGTCTGGAGAGGAGGAGGCTCAGGGGAGACCTTATTGCTCTCTACAACTACCTGAAGGGTGGTTGTAGCCAGGAAAGGGTTGGCCTCTTCTCCCTAACAACCAGCACCAGAACAAGGGGATACAGTCAAGCTGCACCAGGGGAAGTTTAGGCTCGAGGTGAGGATAAAGTTCTTCACCGAGAGAGTGATTCGCCATTGGAATGGGCTGCCCGGGAGGTGGTGGAGTCACTGTCCCTGGAGGCGTTCAAGAGGGGGCTGGACGTGGCACTTGGTGCCATTGTCCAGTCATGTGGTCTGTGATGACAGGTTGGACTCGATGATCTTTGAGGTCTCTTCCAACTTTGGTGATTCTGTGATACTGTGAAATTTAAAAAATATCATTTGCTTACAGAACTGTATCAAAGTTTACATTTGTGTAAAATTAGAAACTGCAGTCAGCCAGTACCCACCTAAAAACTATGTTTTTATCTGTTTATCTGTTTAAAAACTATGTTTTTATCTGTTGAAAAACTATATTTAGTTTCTTGCCTGTATGGTCTAGTTGTTGGGTGGGTTGGATTGGTTGATGGGTTGGACGCGATGATCTTGAAGGTCTCTTCCAACCTGGTGTATTGTATTATTGTATTGTATTGTATTGTATTGATTTCTGAGCATATGAGTTATGCTGATATGGGTTAGCATCTGTGGAAATCAGAGCAATTCAATTCAGGCATCTAATTATGCCTTGGGATCCTAACTTTAGTAACCCAAACTGGTAAACTATTGTCTAAAATGAATTTATTGCTGTTCAAATAAGAGCCACAGAGCCACAGTCCAAGGATGGTACCCAACAGTAACTCTATTTGGTATAGAAAATCATAAATATGCCTCCAAAATTTAAAGACATTTGTCAATTTTCCAAATTCAAGGTGTTTTCTAGTTTCAGAGCCTTTCAAGACTTTACAGAGTTTCTAGAGGCACATGAGGAAACAAACTTCCATTGCTTTCAAAAAGGAAGCTGAGATTCTTTTTGTATCCCATTCCAGAAGCTGATAATATAAGAAAACACTGATGACTACAAGACTCACAACAACATGATGATACTTTAAAGTACTTTTAACATGGTATCTTCTTGATTTACTTACAAGCTACACCTAGGGGTGCATCACAGATCTATCCATCAGTTACTTCATGTGCAATGCCTTCAAGCATTTGGAATCTGCTTATCACAGGATAGCTGGGAAATGGGACATCACCTGGAATTCACAGTCATCCTGGTCTAACTTTGGCAGCCTAGCATTATTGCCAGCTTTCTACAGAACTGACCTAGAGCATGTTTTCAGTTCTTGGGGTTGCACTTAACTGCCACAATGTGCCAGGGCTCATCCAGATATCTCATGGAGAGCATCACGTGCCTGCTGCTTGAAGCAATTTTAAACCACAAGAAGGATTTGTTTCATGTTTCTGCATCATGCCACATTCAGTCATCCAACACAGTGAGCTGGCATGTCATAAACTACTGCTAATAAATCAAAAGGGACACCTGAACAAAATAAATACCCTTGGATCAGTATATGCTAATGCAAATCCTGCACAAGTGTTACAGATCATAAGGGGATTCCACACCAGGGATTACACCCAGACACAACTGACAGTTCAAACTGCCAACCCACTGCACAGAGAAGGATTGGAGATATGACTCACTTCTTGGCCTACTTCCTGTTTCCTCCCTGGATTTTTTTTTCCTCTATGACAGCAGCTTTTGTGTGATGGAAAGAAGCTCTTACCTGATACAGAGCACAGTTCTTATGCCATCCCTTACATTCACATAAATAAGGATGAAAATGCTGTTACATATATACATATACAATACATATAGCATGTATGATTATAAATATATAAATATGTATATTATATATATCAAAATAAATTGGGGGGTATGGGGTGAGGCAACAAAAAAAGAAAAGTAGTTGAGAGTCTGGAATAAAAACCAATCAATCTTACTAGACACAGAAACACAGAGAAGGGAAAGAAGACAGAAACAATGTTCTGTATCAACAACATCTGTTTTCCTCATTTTCTCATCAAATTTTACAGGACTTCCTCTTGGGATAGAGAACCAGATACTCTTGAATCCTTGTCCCTGTACTGAAGTCTATGTTCTCAGCCTAGCACAAAATTTCTCTACTTCAGTTTCTCCATAAACTCAAATAGTTTAAGTTACCTGTATGCCTCATCCCAGTGTCTCAGTTTGCAGTTATAGTACAATAAGATGTGCTGTAGAAGTGTTGGAGATATTTTGTTAATCAAAAATAAAATAATTCTTTAGAACAAACTATTGCACACCTAAAATTAAAATTCTCCTCCATTAAATTTTCTCACATTGTTATATGGGCTCGTTGATTATACTCAAGATTGTTCACATTATAGTTAATGGCACTTGTTTACATCAACAACAACAACAATCATACAAAAACCACAAACCAAATAAAACCAAAACCACAACACTGAAAGATATCACAGATTTCTACACAAGGAATACTGATTTCCAGGGGGAAAAAAAGAGGGGGGGGGCATCAAAGTTTGCCTTAAGAACATGGCAAAGCCAGACAGCAGCTATTTCTTCCCAGTATACCAATACCTCTTCCTAAACATCGCAACATGAAACACTAAGTAGCAATAAAGTACTTTAGATACATATCCGTGTTTGATAGATCAAGCATACTGAAACAAGGCACTAAGGTAACAATCCCATCTTTGATGTAGAGCTTGTGGCATTATTCTTCCTGACCTTCAGATTAACTACAACTGGGTTTACCCAGCACCAACCCCTTGTCTGCATCACCATATGTTGAAAACAACATGACAAAAAGCTTTCTCTTAATCATATTTTCCTCAGTATTTGAATAAACACCTGTGAAGAATGTTTATCCTGTAATTACAGCAAACAAATATTCAACTAGGACAAACAAATGCAAACAAAACATTGTACCAGATGTAGCACCTGTCTGTTCAGAGATACAAAGCATTTGTCATTTCTAATTTTAAAAACTGATCCTCTTATGGCAAAAATCTTAATATTCTTGGCAAAACAAGATGTGTATTGATTTGCAATTAGTAGTATCTTAATTCTAAAACCATCTTGTATTCATTGTTGACAAAAATATACTGCTTACCCTATCTGGTATAGAGAGGTAATAAACAAATATTTGGAGAAAGTCCTGGAGCTTGTGAAAGAGTGGCTATACAGACAGCACAAGCGAGGGAACCAGCAGGTGTTCAACCTACACGTTGGCCTAATCTTAATTCCTTTGAAAACAATGTTAGTAGATTAAAAGAGTTCTAAACCTCACGACTTTTAAATGTAATGGTACATATGCCATACATTCCAAATAATGAGCTCTTTCAAGTGATAATAAAAACTGAAAACAAAGTTCTGACAATAGGGCAATGTCAGGCAGGTAAGTGTTAGAACAGAAACTGATTTGCTGCTCAAAGTCTCTAAAGACACTAGGAGAATAAGGGATATTATACTATAGGACTGAACTGTGCACCAGGGTAAACCTCTCACATCTTACACGTAGGTTGAGCTGAATATGGGCTTACAGAATCACAGAATGTTAGAGGTTGGAAGGGACCTCAAAAGATCATCTATTCCAACCCCCTGCCAGAGCAGGATCACCAAGAGCAGATCACACAGGAGTGTATCAGGCAGGTTAAAACAGTGCATATAAACCTGCAGATATTTGGTAAAGGCAATCAAAGCAAGACATCAGAATTTTAAGAAGGCATAAGCCAAGTCAAAATCACTTATTTTCTGACTTTGGAAAAATCTTAGTTGCAACTAAAATAGTTAAAAGATGATAAAATACTGATCAACAGCTGCTCCTGCAGACATAAGAGAGGTAAAACTAGACTATTTAAAATTTTCTTCTTCTCTCTCATTGTATATGTAGTTCCCCAGATAATATAAAATCAATTCTGAAGAAAGACAGAAGGCTTTTTAATTTGGCTTTTAAAATTACCTCTGGAATGTAGCCAGATATTGTTTGCAAGCCAGAATCATAAAAGGAGGCGTACTTATGAATGGAGCATGTGGAACTCTGTTTCAAACAATACAACAAACACCTGTGCACACACACAGAGCTCACAGCAGATTCCAGTACATAATCACCAGGTCATGCTCATCCTCAGCTTGTGTGAAGGAAAGGAAAGGTGCACAGAAACACACATCTAGATTTAAGCATCTGTCGTGACTACCATGACAGCACCTCAGTTCTGAGTGTGTCTTTCATAACAAGTGGTATGAGAGCTGTTAGCATTGCTAAATAAAATGCAGCCTGCAGATTCCCAGGGATCAAAGGCTACCTTTATCACATTTTCATGCTACTTTCCACTCCATTTTCTAGGAAAGCTCTCTAGTTCTCAATGGGATGCTGTGAAAAGCGCAACTGCAGGGATTATCGCCAGTATCCAAACTAAATCTTTTTTATGTTCAAATTGAGATGCATAGGGAAGCAGTGTAGGTCTCCAAGACCTGCATCCCCTTCTGAGCTTGTCCTGAAATTTAACACTGTCTTAACACAGCAAAAGCGCCTCCTGCACCCAAGCGCGCATTAGGACACTGTTACTTCCCACGGCAAGTTTCTCACACGCCGGGGCCACTCGCCCGGCAGACCCCCTCCTGCCGGCAGCGGAGGGCTTGGCCGGGAAAGCCCGCACCTGCCGCCGGTCTTTCCGCTGGAGCCGCGCCGGGTCCTCCCGCGACTGGCGACGCGACCCTCGCGGCAGGAAGGAAGACAGGGGGCAGCGGGGCTGGAGCCGCGGGTTCCTACCTTGTTCGAGGCCATTTCGCTGACGGAGTGCCTTGTCTGCAGGGTCTCCAGCTGGTCCAGGCACCAGTCCAGCTCCTCCAGGGTCTCGCTGGCCAGTTTTTGGTAGGCCTCCTCTGCGAAGAGACAGGGAAAGGTGTGCTCAATTCGTAAGCGTTTTACAGGGCTAACTGCAAGCTCCACCGGGTCCATTCTCCGCTGCCCAGTGCCCACACATGAGTGCCGCTCCCTCATACTGCCAGCCTGCACAGAAACCGGCGGAGCTCCTTCACCTCTCCGGAGCCACTAGGGTGGCGGAGCCGCGACGCCGGCAGAAACTTCCCGCCGGCTGGGAACACCGCCCGCCCTGCCCAGCCCCCTGGCAGCCAGCTCCCATCTCCGCGGGCGCGCAGCGGCTCCACGGCGACCATAGGGGCTGGAGGCCGTTTCTGCCGGTAGCGGGACAGCGCGAGCAGGGGTGAATCTACAGGGCTGCTGCGCTTCCGTTGTCGCAGGTCCGTCGGTGGCAGGGCTGCTATCAGCGACCCCCGCACCCATCCACCAGAGTTTTCATACACCCTCCTCGCCTTCGCAGGGAGCCCCGCAAAACCCGGCGCGAAGCCAAGCTCGCCGCCGGTACCCACCGGCCATTGTAAGCCGTCGTCCCTGTGTTTCCACAGAGATGCCATGAGACTTAATGGATAAAGGTTTCTATAGCGTGGGGAGGATGTAGAAATACGTGGAAGAGGATAACGATGACCTGCCGAAGCTCCGGCTGTGGTGGTTGCTCTAAGCCTCTGTGTGTGTGTGTGTGTGTGTGTGTGCGCGCGCACGAAGTATGACATGCTGGTTGTCTTAAAGTTTGGAGAAGTTTTATCTATAGAGCAGATGTCATCCTTTTTGTGGGGTGTTGGTTGTTTTATTTTTGTTTGTTTGGTGTGGGGGTTTTTTTGTGTGTAGGTTTTTGTTTGTTTGTTTGTTTTTGGTAAGTCTGTAATAGCATGAGATGTGTTGGAATGCAAATAATTTTAGAAAAGCTTACAAAGCCTGTATTTTTATATTTTTTTCAATAAAACACCCCAGCACAGATGACTGCCAAACAGCTCAGTGCACCACTGTTCAGCATCCAGGATACTAGATTCATGCATTTTTACATTTCAGAGCAGATACTAAAAAACTTTGGGTTCCTTCACAGTTATTAAATTCTGGAAAAAGGCAACGTGAGAAGAAGTTTGGATTGAGTTAAACTGGCAGAACCATCCTTTTTAAAATTTTTTTTTTTTAAATTTATTTTTTTCCCTGCAATGCCTGCCTATATCATGATTAACCTGCCACTTCAGCAAACACAAAACAAATAAATACTCAACAAAACCCATCCACATTGAACTGCAAACACTTTTAGACATGTCATACTTACTATAAATGCTATCTGATCCAAAAGAATTTTTCTGGGAAGTAACATCAGGATTTTCCAGTCTGTTTATCCACCTAAAGAGAATCTGTGATATTCTGCAACACAGCAGACATCACAGACCACTAGATCTTGAAAATGACTGGTTTACTGACCTCAGAGTTCATCAAGATCAGTACTGGAAATAGAAATAACTTTTGTAATATGTTTGTGAGCATATTGCATTGAAGTGAAGATGCAGTTAACGTACATGTATGCATAATTATTTGATGCCCTTATACAATGATTTCATTCAGGATAAAATGCATAATGAAGTGTGGTAAAATGAATCTGTGTCATGTTATTTTGTTGCTAGTCTGCAGCCTGCCCCTCAGCGGTTCTTGAAAATCACACACTGGGAAATTTTCTTCACAACGAAACGATACCCCTTCTAATACCTGAGAGTAAGAGTGTAAGGTTTTTCCAAGTACAAAAGCAACAAAATAAACTTAAGGAATACCATATTTAGGTGAAAGTAATAAAATGCTACGTTTGCTATTTATTTTTAAAACTTACTTTTCTTATTACCCATATAGCAGTCATATATATTACCAACAGCACTTTACATGCAGGAATCTTTATCTACTGTCCAACTTACAGTATATCTCAAAGCACATTAGAAGTTAGAATCAGTCACTCACAGGGAAGTCACGTTGCCCTTACAATGCTTTTCACTGTCTGTCGTTTCTGACTCCCACATTTTAAAGTCTGTGGCTGCCATGGGGACCCCACTGACCACTCAGACTAAATACATTTCTGATGGCCAATGGTAGGCTAAAGACTTGCTGGATTCAGCACCCCCTGCCAGTTCTCAGATAGCAGAGAGGTCAGTGGAGTCCTGATGGCTTAAATAGAAATAAAAGAGTTTCTAACTGGTGACAAAGTACCCATCAAACAAGCAGGCCTGCTTTGTTCCAGCAGTTCTGAAGGGCAGCACAACCATAGGAAAGCTTTTTCTAAACAGTACTAAAGCTCTAAATTTGGCCCACGCTTTTATTGTTATACAATGTGGTGGAAAATGTTGTCGAGGTTAACAGCTTTTCAAGTCTAACAGCCTGTCACCACTAAGCTAAGAATAAAAAAAATAATTATCAGCCTCGAAGCTTTGACAGTCTCACTACAGTTTCTGAGCTCTGTGTTAGCTTTAAGGTAGCACCCCATAATCATTCCCAGCCAGGACTGATCTACCAATCAAGTTTTTTTGTATAGGTACATGATTAAGCTTCCTCTTCTTCTCCTGCTCTCCTGGCCCCAAGATGATAAAGTCCTAAAACCTAAACCAGATTAACTTCTGTAAATGAAAGGGGCTTTGAATATTCAAATTTTCTGTTTGCTTTAACACTTTGGACATTATTTCATATATGCTTTTAGAATAAAGGAAGCGGGAGCAAACCTTCTCTTTACAGTTCACAGGTTATGGCAAACTATTCCATTACACATAGCTTTTAGTACAAAAAAACCCAACCAAACCAAAACACAACAACCCAAACCTCCCAAAAAAATCACACCTCAAAACAAAAGGCCCACGAATGAAAGGTTCCAGAAGGAAAAAGCTCAGCCTTTATCATTTGGTACTGCACACCTCTTTTTTTTTTTTTTTTTCAAAATGGTGCTCTGCTGTCTGTTTTATAAAAGACTTGATTCTTAGCACAACTCCTAGCAAACCATCAGAGAGAGTTGTACCTGCATTCACACTCTTACTCAGAAACAACTTATGTTCAAAATTTTCAAAGGGGAAAATAACTATATGACAATAATAAAGGACAGTGTTCACTTAACAGTTCATTGTGACTTTCACATGAAGTGTGCTACTATTTCCAGACAACAAAAAGCTATATTAGACATTTCTACTAGTGCTCAAGTGTATTTGAACTAACCTTTGCCATGTCTTAAGGTATTTTAGAACAGTAGAAGGAAAAGGTAAGTTCAGATTCTTCATTGTTGTCCCATCTGTTGAGATTGTCTAAACACAAAGATGCTGGAAAAGAGTTAGAAGTGCACAGCCAAGGGCTTTGACTGATGGCGTTGCCTTAAAATGGGAGTGTCTTGGAGGCAAGGCAAGGTCACCACTGAGCAGTGGCATGATACAGATAGGCTTGGCATATGTATTTTCTTTTGGGGGTGCAGGCAGCTGGAAGCAGCTCTGAAAACCTTCAGGCTAGTCTAAATGAAGATGAGCTGAAGATCTACTGTGAGACTCAGGCCCTGGAAATCTTCCCTGAATTTTCTAATCTTATTTTTCTTTTCTCTTCTACCTAGCATTGGCTTGAAGTTTGAAGCGACATAATTGCTGGGCCAGCAGTTTCAGTTTCATACTACTACAGCATCTCAAAAAAAAAATCTTCTGTGGTTCAAACTAAGAATTTTTTTGTAAACAAGGATGCTTGTACCTACAGCCTTAACTGATGGCATATATATTGAAGGGATTGACATTTTAGCCAGTTGGCACTTTCTGATAAACATAGCAATATCAATACTGATTCAGCACAGAATTAGCACCCCTTTTCTTAGTCACCCATATTAAAACTGAAAAAAAATCACTTTGTTTTTAGGTTTTACTGAAAAAATCATAAATATTTTGACTTAAAAAGTTGTCTTCATGGAGTGTTCACGTTTTACTGTTGACAGAATGTAATTACAAAAGACATTTTTGTTTAGCATCTAGAAATTCATGGACATCCCTCCAGAATCACAAGTGAAATAAAATACTCTTGATCATATTTTGGAACGTGCATCTTGGAAGATAACTCATCTGCAGCAGATTTCTCAGAAACTATTCAGATGAACCCACTCTGAACATTCACTTTCTTCCATGCTCAGAATGTCTCCAACTTTCAACTCCAATGAAGAAAAATTCTTTGTACTTGTTAGTAGTCTTACACATGATCTATGGGACTCCCCAACTTACTGCTTTATGTATTGCCAGTACCATTAGCCTTAGGCTACAGAAATTGCCTTATTTCCTTGAGCAAATGATAGAGTAACCTCTAAAAATTAATAGGATCAAGAAATCAAAAATAAAACAAATCACTTGTCAAGATAACTTGACTGCACTGATAAAAAAGGACAGACAAAACATGTTAAATGAAGATCCAGGATAAAAGGTGGATTTTTCTTCCCTTGATGTTTTGTACTTTTGTTGTGGTCTCAGAGAAATTCACATATGCCATATAACAGTCTCTTTAGACCCTAAGATGAAGGCAAAAGTATGAACAACACATGTTTATATTCTTCCAAAACCAAGTTAATAAGAAGGCTGCAGGTATCTGCGAAGTTAGAAGGCTCTTGCAACAGGTCTATTACAATTAGTTCTGAGCTAATAAGGCACTTTTGACTCTCACAAATAAAGAACTCTAGCTCTCATTATGTATTTCAGTTTCACTGTGTGAGGATGGAGATGAGACTTGTGCTGGCTTCCTCTGTTGCCTTTTTGTTTTCTTTTTGTTCTGTGAAGTATTTGGTCTAGTTCTTGGAAAAAGATCTGAACAAAGTTACTCATACTGATAAAGTGTGTTCTAAAGTCTGGAAGTATTTCTGTGTTAAATATTTTCTAAATCATCCTAAGAAACGGTCTTGCAATGCCAGAGCACTACAGCAGATTATCAGAAAAGTATCTTTTTCTTTGAAGTGAAGCAGAAAATGTGCATGTATACATTCAGCACTTAATGCTTTTTAAATAATTTACTATTTTAATAACAGAGCACATAAAAATGTCTGCAACATGGATGTTTAAATGCACTCTTTGCTTTTACTAAACATCTAGCAGACCAAATGACCCTCTTGTGTTACCACACATCCTTAGTCAGTGCTCCCTTTTCCTATGGCTGCTTTGGCAAAAGACTAATACACTCCTTACTCTGGTGCCCATAACAATCTGCCACAAGCACCACTGTTATTCCCAGGTGAAAAGACAGAAGCCCTTCCCATCGAGCAATAAACCTTGCTCAAAATATAGAAAAAGAGGAAAGCTCTTGATTATAAAGTAGCAAAATATTCTTTGCATGCATTTTGATTACTTTCTTCTCATGAACAAACTGCATTTTGAGAAAAGGTCTGCTGCTTTTTTTCTTTCTGGTGCTTGTTTGTGGTTTGTTTGTTTGTTTGTTCTTTTTTTTCTTCCCCAGCAGTTGTAATTGTGTTGATTCTGTATGCTGAGGCTTGTGGGCAAGGAGTTTAACAATGGATTCAATTCTCAAGATGCTTTCTTCCTCTATTTCCTGTATCATACAAAAAAATACTTTTTCTAGGTGAAAGAATGTATCTCAGGATCCCACCTGTAGCTGTAAAACAATTTGTTTCTGAGGAGGATGCTGCTGTTTATTCAACACAGTGAGATAAGTGGGAAGACATTTTCAAAGTAGGAAAAAACTAGAGGAAACTGGCACAACTTAAGACATAGGAGTTTGCCTTTGAATATCAAGAAAACACTTTACTGCAAGGGTGGAGGTCTCTTCCAACCTTGGTGATTTGGTGATTCTGTGAGGACTGGCACAGTTGTCTGGATAGGCTGTGGGGTCTCCATGCTTAGAGAGCTTCAAAACCCATAGATAATCAACTGGCTTTAGGTGGCCCTGCTTAAGCAGGGGCATTAGAGCAGATGACCTCCAGGAGTCCCTTTCAGCTTCAACCATTCTGTGATTAAACTAGCAGCTGAAAAATGTAAAAGCCATTTTGTTAATAAGTGGGTGATTCAAATACCCACACTGCCATTCTGTAATAGTCTGTGACCACAGCAGAAGGGATTAAAAGGTATTACATTGTCCCCATCAGGATTTTTCTGAAGAGCTCATCTCATACATATTATTCTGGGCATTATGATGAAAACAGGAAACATAAATCATGAAATCTGCATGTACAAACTTTACTGTTAAAAAGGTCTGCTAACAATTTTGCTTTCCTACTTTCTTAGAACATATGATCAGAATACAAAGGAATAGCTCAAGTGTTTCTCAGAACAATACAAAACCATTAAAAACTAGTAAGTTCACTTTTAAGCAGATTGCTTCTGGTTTTATTCAAGGCTTTGATAGCTTCAAGGCCTAGAAAGGCTGTTTTGTCACAAAATCTTTATTACCAACCGGAACTTGTTTAGATCAAGCTGAAATGTGAAAACTGAGAGTCCCATCTGGGAAAGAATTTCAGGGGCCTTTTCGAGTTCCTCAAAAACTTTTCAAATGCATATTCACAAGTCACTGCAGAATAAATTAGAAATAAAGGTATCTGCAGGTACCAAAACTAATGAAATCTGTTTCCTTTTTGTCTCTCCCTATTAATTTGACTTCTTTAGGACACTCAGTGGTGCAGTCTGAGCTCACATTATATTAAAACCTTAAAATGCCAAAGTTTAGGAAAAGCTTCAGCTGGTCTTTGCCAAAGAAACCTCGGTAGAATCCCTGGTGACTGATAAAATGTGAAGCTGAATGACAGCTTTCCAAGAGTTGACATCATATTGTCTCTTCTCCATCTAGATTTTCTGATGTCTAACAAGAAATGTGCTGTGTTTTTTTTCTTAAAAGACAGTGTCCATAGATTCCTGTATAAAGTTGAACATTTTTGCATAGTTTACATTGGATAAATTTCATAAATCACAGCCTATCAGATTTAGTGAATAGTGGTCAATAATTTCAAAAGTTAATAGTAGGCTGATAGTAATAAACATCTGTTTCCTAAGAAAAACATTCTAAAAATGTCCAAACTTTTTCTGATACTAATTCTAATTTAAAATGGATTTGCATGATATTGATAAGATAAACTATATGAACTGATGGCAGGAGAGAGCAGCTGTAGACAGGCTTTATCTTAGCACCCTGTAGATGCAGAAGAGAGAACACCTCTCAGTGTTGTCCCAGTTCGGTATCAAGAAGCCTGCTCTTTTCCCAAGAAAGCAAAAGGAGAAATACAAAAATACCCAATTTCATCTTCATTCCTACAAGCAATATAAAGGGCAGTAGCAGGAATGAATTTTCCTGCTTCCCTTTTATGAAAAGGTTCTAGCCTTCACACCCAATTAGCTAAGGTGTATTTACATGGCACAAACAAGCTACACTTTTGTACTTCCTTAAACTAAGAACACAGGCAACAAAAAACATGGCTTTTAGCTTCAATATTTATTTAGTAGTTAATGTTTCCTTATTGAGTCAAGTGACATCTGAATCAGCCTTTGCGCTAGCAGCAGACTCCATTGCTGGATTCTTGTGCCTTATCAAAGATAATGGAAAAATATGAAGTTCCTGTCTGAATGTATGCTCTTGATGGATTATTCCCAGTGAGTATATGCTGAATCAAAATGCAGTAAGCAATCTGTTGTAGCTCCTGTAAAATTCCACACTTATCTCTGACATTGCTGAAGAAGCGAATAATCATTTTGCCTACAAATTATAAGACTAAAGAGACAGAAAAACTTAATTTGATTTTTGTAAGAAAATTCTTTTCTATTTTAATTTTTTTTGTGTGTTTGTTGTCATTGCTTATTAATATATTAAAAATGTTATAGTAGTGTCCCTTCAGGATTAGATCTCATTAAATAATAGATGGTGAAAATGCATCAAAACTGTGAGTCTTCTCCTCTAGTTTTTTTAAAGAACTGTCTCAATTCCTACTTGTCCTGGTTTTAAGACAATACTGTTTTCACTGGTTTGACGTTTGTTTTTTTGTAGAGGAACACAAACACTCCTGTTGAAGTCAGATATACCTCACTATTATTAGAATTATTTCACATATAAGAAACCTACGGTTTAAACTGAATGAACTGTGTTGCTCCTACAATCTCCTTAGAGTGGACAATGAGTCAATCATTATTTCTGCTACAATTCTGTCTCATACTGACTCAGGAAATTATCCTGGAGACCATTAACCCTCAATTTGACATTGTAAGAATCAGTCAGTGTTTCTGTGGCTGTGAAAAGGCGAGGCTGGGAAATGGTTAGTTTTGGACAATAGATAGGTAACGGACAAATGTCCTGGCAGCCAACACTGAATCGCTCCGGCAACAATCAGGGCATCAGCAGCTGCATGGAGCAGAGATCCTCAACATGTTACCAATGGAATCAACCCATGTAAGCAAAAGAATTCTGTCAAATTTTGGTCAGGGAAGAACAAGCAATTTGAAAGACTTTCAGTTAAAATGCTGTTATCATAAAGCAAGGTAAATAAAATTTGAAAAAATATATTATGTGTCTTTTCTATTTTAGGAACTTTATTTAACCTTTAAACTTAGAAAAAATGCACTACTGCCAATTGTTTTCTGAGGGGAGAGAGCTTGAATATCATGGAAATGGAAAGGGGTTAAAATCAGCTATTGCATGACCTAACAAATACTTTTTAATAGGAGATATAAGGAGACTGAAAAACAGATGATGAAGGAGCAGCAGAACAGGATGGCCGAGCAACATAGTTCCAGAAAGAGGCAAATGCAAGTAAATTCCAGTGAGGGCAACACAAACATATAGTACCCTTTTAATTACAGAGGAAGATTATGTAATAGATGAGGGGACTATCAGTCAGAGTATCTCTAAAAGTAAGATAAAGTGGAAGCTCCAAGGAAAACATGTGGGTCCTTTAGTCTCTACTGGATAGCTGTGCAATAAAGAATTTATGCTAAAGGCCCTTAAAAGAAGTATTTGCTTCTTTTGATGGCAGCATACATACTGAGCTTCACATGTGTACTGGAGGCAAGCCTCCCAGGGAGGGTGTAAAAATTACCAATTACAGTTTATGATGAACATTTTGTTCCATTGTTTTCAAAGGCATTGATGTAAATAATGAAATTCAATGAAGTATAAATAAGATGACTGAAAAAGAATAAGGTAAGCTATAAAATAAGAAGAGATACAAACTTGGCCAGATTCCAGTATAAGGCTATGAATTTTCCAAAAGGGAAAATCTTACAAACTAAGCAACAGTTATTAGATCATAAAACTTTTAAACAGGAAAAGAACAGAAGTTAAAGCTCCAGATTCAGTGAATTCTGGCACAGAAGTCCTACTGATTGCAACAGACAAGAATTTCACTGAGAAGCCACTCTGCAAAGTCATCAGGAGGGTCAGGATTTAAAAAATAAACTGCTACTATATGACAATTTGTTTATACCTCAAATGACTTTTTTTAACTGTTTCCAAAAATTGTAATCCAACATACAACTAACATTTGAACAAGTTGTATATAACTCCATTTTTTTAATTATAAAAAAAGTATATTTTTAAATTACTATTTTAAAGACTACTCTTTGGAAAACTTTCTATGAGAAATACAGTATGTATCACAGTATCACCAAGGTTGGAAGAGACCTCAAAGATCATCGAGTCCAACCTGTCACCACAGACCACATGACTGGACCATGGCACCAAGTGTCACGTCCAGTCCCCTTTTGAGCACCTCCAGGGATGGTGACTCCACCACGTCCCTGGGCAGCCCATTCCAATGGTGAATGATTCTCTCAGTGAAGAACTTCCTCCTCACCTCCAGCATAAACTTCCCTTGGTGCAGCTTGAGACTGTGTCCTCTTGTTCTGGTGCTGGTTGCTAGAGAGAAGAGACCAACTCCCTCCTGGTTACAACCACCTTTCAGGTAGTTGTAGAGAGCAATGAGGTCTCCCTGAGCCTCCTCTTCTCCAGGCTAAACAATCCCAGCTCCCTCAGCCTCTCCTCATAGGGCCTCTCCCCAGCCTTATTGCCCTTCTCTGGACATGTTCAAGTGTCTCGATGTCCTTCCTAAACTGAGGGGCCCAGAACTGGACACAGTACTCAAGTGCACATGTAGTGCACATTAGTGTGCAGAGCAGCTTCTTGTACTATCTGGAAAATTGCACATTGTACCTTTGTCAAGAGTTTCAGACTTTTGATATTCTAAATTGATTATTTTGAAAGGAATATTCACTTAGTAAACATTTTAAAATAAATTAAAAAACCCCACCCAAACAAAAACTTGTGGCAAGCTAGTACAAAAAAACATTCTGCCATAAGAAATACTAAATCAGGCTCTGAATAGTAGGTAAACTCTCTAAATCTCTGTGACATAATGAAGGCAGCACTCTAAATTGCATCTTTATCTTAATGGATTTCATAACTCATTCCAACTTTAAATGCAGAGCAGTGTTATGCTTTACATTACATTTGGTCTAGTGCAAAGAAGGACATTTTTTGTTTAAAAAAAAAAAAAGGATGTTTTATACTGTGTCCTCTGAAACAATAAGCCTATGCAATGAAAAAAATATGATCTTAGCCAACAGGTAAGTATCAGTGATTTTAACAGTGGCATGCTGATTTACTGGAGCTAGGGATGCAGCACATAGCTTGCCTTTGTTTATATAAATATGACTTAATTCAAAGTCATGAGTGAGAAGTTAAATAAATACATAAAATTTGTCGAGCAAACATGACAACCCATGTGTTCCTGTGAGATTAGACAGATGGTCAAGGTACTGAAATGTGCATGGCAAAACCAAATGTTTCACATAACCTGTAAAGTTACCTGGGGTTCCACAAAAAGAAATAACAGAATACTGATGGGTTTTTTAAAGAGGAATTGTAGTATCTTTTGCAAATTGTATGATTAGTTCCTTTACAAATAATTTACATCAACAAAGTTTTTCTTTTTTTCACCAAACCAACCAAAGCAGAACACGGGAATCAGTTTCCCTAACTAGCTCACTCCATGGACAAGTGCTGGCTGTACCAGATTGTCCCAGTTCAAACAGGGCTGCAATTTTATAATAATTAAAAAAAAAAAAAAGTAAAAAAAAAAAAAAGTTAAATCGTGTTAGACCAAGTCCTAAGACACTAGATACTGTTAAGATGAAAAGCCATGAACTGGATCATGCAGCAACGCACAGCCAAAGTATTCACTGCAAAATTCACAATATTGAAGGTGCTCCATGATGCAGAAGCCAATTATTTGTGGCAAGCACCCTCATCGTGTCTTCCAGTCATCCATCATTCACATGTGTCCCTTTAAAAGAACCCAGCTAAAAATTCTATCAATCCTTACAAATTAAGATCAAGTAGAAAAAGCACTCAGCCTTTTGGAGCAAGGAATATTTCAGAGTAGCATTAATTTGGTCAGAGGTGTTATCAGTATACCTCATTGCAAAAAGAACAGCTAAAAAATCAGTCTAGTTAAACTTATGATGCTTATCAGTCTTATCAGACTTTTTATAATACTATAGAGCAATAAAGTGAGACAATAAGCAGTATAAATAACATTAAATTTTTTTAAATTAACTTTTTATGGACTTTTTTAGGGGTACATTTCTATAGTAGTTGATGTCAGCTGGATTAATCACACACACTACAGCAATTTACAAGAAATTCAGTGTCCAGTGCAGAACACTGGATTAAGAGAGAGTCCATGACCTGAAACATCCATATTCCATCAGACACAGAAGTACAGAGGTCTAAATGAGTTGCCCAAGTCTATACTACATACCTTGTTTGTACCTCAAATGTGATCAGAAGGTAGGTCTCTGAAATCAGTCCGGGTTCCACCTAGGAATCACACTGCCTGAGAGCTGGTTTAAAATGCTTCACAGGTACACTTTTACTTTCAAAATCCTCTGTTTTCTTTCGTAAAACAGGAATCATTTTGGGGTACACTTTGACTTGCATCTCAAGTTAATATAGTAGTGACGACAAGCTCTTGGAGAAAATAAAAGCCATATCTAACACAAGTGTTCCATAACACTGCACCACCAAGGGCTGTGATACTTGAGTGGCAGTCTTCAGTGTACCCGAAAGAGCAAAATGTTATGTTTGGAAAGGGAGCGAGTGTTCCATTTATATCTACTGTAATAAATAAGAATACATGAGCTTTCTACTTGATGCAGCTAGAGAATCAAATTAAAGAATTAAGATCTGCTTGCTTATCAGAAGAAAAACTGTTCTGTTAGCAAAACAGTTAAGTGGAAGAAAGAATTCCTGAAGGAAGAGAATGTAAGAAGAAATGTAACTATATAGCATTCAGAAGGAATATGATATACTTGTTGAGCTGCCTGTGTGCTAACAAAGGCCTTAACTTGGTGATACAAATACAATTAGTGGCTTACAATAAAGTCATCATCCAGCAGTCCTGCGTCAGGCATGAAAAAAAGCAAAGTTTTGGCAAGGAAACGGATATATAGTTTTAAAGGGGACTGTACAATTAGCTCTGACACAAGATGAAACTTGTTACTAGGAAAGTGGGGAGATCAAGATTGTATGTTTTAATCAATAAAACCATCACAACAGAAGTTTTCAGGCACTTGGTATATACAGCCAAAAGTGACACAGAAGCTAGATGCTGAAAGAAAAGGAAAGACCTTGGAGATCATCAGGTCCAACTTATTAACTAGTATCTAACACCATCTGACAACCAAACTGTGGCTTCAAGTACCCCATCCAATCTTTTTTGAACGCCTCCAGGGACGGTGACTCCACCACCTTCCTCGGCAGCACATTCCAATGACCAATCACTCTTTCTGGGAAGAACTTTCTCCTCACCTCCAGCCTAAACTTCCCTTGGTACAGCTTGAGACTGTGTCCTCTTGTTCGGGTGCTGGTTGCCTGGGAGAAGAGACCAACCCCCACCTGGCTACAACCTCCCTGCAGGTAGTTGTAGACAGCAATAAGGTCTCCTCTGAGCTTCCTCTTCTCCAGGCTAAACAACCCCAGCTCCCTCAGCCTCTCCTCATAGGGCTTGTGCTCAAGACCTCCCACCAGCCTTCTTGCCTTTCTCTGGACACGTTCAAGTGTTTCAATATCCTTCTTAAATTGAGAAGCCCAGAACTGGACACAGGACTCAAGGTGTGGCCTAACCAGTGCAGCGTACAGGGGCAGAACGACCTTCCTGCTCCTGCTGGCCATGCTATTCCTGATAAAGACCAGGATACCATTGGCCTTCTTGGCCACCTGAGCATACTGCTGGCTCATGGTCAGCCTACTATCAACCAGTATCCCCAGGTCCCTTTCTGCCTGACTGCTCTCCAGTCACCCTGAGCCCAGCCTGTAGCACTTGGGTGTGTTAAATCTCATGCCATTGGACTCTGCCCATCTGTCCAGCCTGTCAAGGTCCCTCTGGAGAGCCCTCCTACTCTACCTACAGATACACACCTGCACCTAGCTTGGTGTTGTCTGCAAACTTACTAATGGTGGACTCAAACCTCTCATCCAGATCATCAATGAAGATACTGACCAGGATGGGGCCCAGAACTGATCCCTGGGGACACCACTAGTGACTGGCTGCCAGCTGGATGTGGCACCATTCACCACCACTCTCTGGGCTCCGCCCTCCAGCCAGTTCCTAACCCAGCACAGAGTGATGCTGTCCAAGCCATGGGCTGACAGCCTGGCCAGGAGTTTGCTGCAGGGGGCAGTGTCAAAAGCCTTGCTGAAGTCCAGGTAGACTACATCCACAGCCTTCCCCACATCCACCAGGCGGGTCACCTGATTATAGAAGGATGAATGCACCAAAGAATCTTGAATTGCACAACTGGCTGAGAACGGGGCACAGGCTTTCTAATTTTGTTCAAGATACTGTGGACAAGATGCTAGATATTATTGTTTATATCGATTAAGTGTAACTTGCTTCAGGCTTTAATGCCTATTTCTTTTGCTTCTTACGTTGTCAGCATTGATTTGCAGAATGTGACAGTTCAGGCTTGCACAAGCAAATCTGGAAAATGAATAGTTCCTGTAATGAACATGTGTTAACCTGTTCAGAGAACATCTATAGCATATAACTTGCCTACTTTGCCTGCCTTCTGCCATCAGGAGAGCAGTAAAAATCAATGCAATTGCAGTAAAAGTAACAAGAGCATTGTTAAGGCACAAAGGAACATGCTTATTGGATGCTGCTTAGAAACAACTGCAGATCTTAAAAAGATTCGTAGCACGTGCTCCGTGACACCAGGACCTGGCAAATGGAGGCAACAGCTGACATGACCCAAATAATAACTTCCTTCAAGACAACAGATAGCACAAAAACTCCAGAAATATGGATATAGATGTAAATTCTGCAACTCATTCAGTTTATGTTCACATTATTCTTGATGCCTTATTCTTGCTTATTCTTTTCCAGTGTGTCTACAATAAGCTATTTACATCTAGTTTTAAGTAATTTACAAGCTGTCTCTTCCTGATCTCATTCCTCATTCAGCCCTAAGACCTCATTTTCCCTCACTGATCCGGTCACTATATCCTTAAACTGATACATGTGCAGTTCTACTGTCCATACATGCAGGATCTTGTCTATATGTAAGCAAAACTGCCTCATCATTGTAATTGAGATCCAAAAAAAAAAAAACCAGTATCACAGTATAACCAAGGTTGGAAGAGACCCCAAGGATCATCAAGTCCAACCCGTCCCAACAGACCTCACAACTAGACCATGGCACCAAGTGCCATGTCCAGTCTCCTCTTGAACACCTCCAGGGACGGCGACTCCACCACCTCCCGGGCAGCCCATTCCAATGACGAATGACTCGCTCAGTGAAGAACTTCCTCCTCACCTCAAGTCTAAACCTCCCCTGGCACAGCTTGAGACTGTGTCCCCTTGTTCTGGTACTGGTTGCCTGGGAGAAGAGACCAACCCCCTCCTGTCCACAACCACCCTTCAGGTAGTTGTAGAGGGCAATGAGGTCACCCCTGGTCCTTCTCTTCTCCAGGCTAAACAACCCCAGCTCCCTCAGTCTCTCCTCATAGGGCTTGTGCTCAAGGCCTCTCACCAGCCTTGTTGCCCTCCTCTGGACACGTTCAAGTGTCTCGATGTCCTTCTTAAACTGAGGGGCCCAGAACTGGACACAGTACTCAAGGTGTGGCCTAACCAATGCAGAGTACAGGGGCACAATGACCTCCCTGCTCCTGCTGGCCACACTATTCTTAATACAGGCCAGGATGCCATTGGCCCTCTTGGCCACCTGGGCACACTGCTGGCTCATGTTCAGGCGGGTGTCGATCAGCACCCCCAGATCCCTCTCTGTTTGGCAGCTCACCAGCCACTCTGACCCCAGCCTGTAGCTCTGCATGGGGTTGCTGTGGCCAAAGTGCAGCACCCGGCACTTGGACTTGTTGAATGTCATCCCATTGGACTCCGCCCATCTGTCCAGTCGGTCGAGGTCCCTCTGCAGAGCCTTTCTACCCTCTAACTGACTAACATCTATTCCCAACTTGGTGTCATCTGCAAACTTGCTGATGACTGACTCAATTCCCTCATCCATATCATCAATGAAGATGTTAAAGAGGATGGGGCCCAACACTGATCCCTGGGGGACACCACTGGTGACTGGCCGCCAGCTGGATGTGGCACCATTCACCACCACTCTCTGGGCTCAGCCCTCCAGCCAGTTCCTAACCCAGCGCAGAGTGTTACTGTCCAAACCATGAGCTGACAACTTAGCCAGCAGTTTGCTGTGGGGGACGGTGTCAAAGGCCTTGGTGAAGTCCAGGTAGACCACATCCACAGGCCTCCCCACGTCCACCAGACGGGTCACCTGATCATAGAAGGAGATCAGGTTGGAGAGGCAGGACCTGCCCTTCCTAAATCCATGTTGGCTGGACCTGAGCCCTTGGCCATCCTGCAGGTGTGCAGTTATTGCCGCCAGGATAATCTGTTCCATCACTTTCCCTGGCACTGAGGTCAGGCTGACTGGCCTGTAGTTTCCGGGTTCCTCCATCCGTCCCTTCTTGTGGATGGGGACCACATTGGCCAGTTTCCAGTCATCTGGGACCTCTCCAGTGAGCCAGGACTGGAGGAAAATGATGGAGAGCGGCTTGGCCAGCTCATCTGCCAGCTCTCTCAGCACCCTAGGATGGATCCCATCTGGTCCCATGGACTTGTGGATGTCCAAGTGGCTCAGCAGGTCCCGAACTAGTTCCTCATGGATTTCTGGGGTACTACACTGCTCCCCAACCCTACTACCCAGCTCAGGAGGCCACTCATCCTGGACTCCTACCTTGCTGTTAAACATCGAGGCAAAGAAGGCGTTCAGGACCTCAGCCTTTTCCTGATCTTCGGTCACCGTGTTCCCCTCCAGGTCCAGTAAGGACTGGAGATTCTTCTTGCCCTTCTTTTTAGCATTGATATATTTGTAAAATTGCTTTTTATTTTCTTTCACAGAGGTGGCCAGTTTCAGTTCCAACTGGGCCTTTGCTTCTCTAATTTTATTCCTACATAATCTAACCACTTCCGTGAACATACCTCGAGAAGCCTTCCCCTCCTTCCAAAGGTGATACAGCCTCTTTTTTTCCCTTAATTCCTCCAGGAGCTGCTTGCTCATCCAGGCCGGTCGCCTTCCCCGCCGGCTCATCTTTCGGCAGATGGGAACCGCCAGTTCCTGTGCCTTCAAGAGCTCCTTTTTGAAGTAGGTCCAACCCTCCTGGACCCCTCGGTTCATGAGGGTTGGTACCCAGGGAACTTTACAAATAAGTTTCTTAAAGAGGCTGAAGTTTGCCCTCCGGAAGTCCAAGGTGAAGGTTCTGTTGGTACTCCTCCCTATCTCCCTGCATATTGAAAACTTCACTATCTCGTGGTCACTGCACCCTAGGCAGCCTCCCACGGTCACATCTCCCACCAGCCCTTCCCTATTGGAGAGCAGCAGGTCAAGCAGAGCCTGTCCCCTGGTAGGCTCGCTTAACAGCTGCGTCAGGAAGCAGTCCTCTATTCGCTCCAGGAATCTTCTGGACTGCCTTCTCTCTGCTGAATTAAGTTCCCAGCAGATATCTGGCAGGTTGAAGTCACCCACGAGGACAAGATCTGATGATCTTGAAACAGCCTCCAGTTGTTTGTAGAATAATTCATCAACCTCCTCATCCTGGTTGGGTGGTCTATAACAGACTCCAACCAGGATGTCAGATTTGTTGGGCTGCCCTCTGATTTTAACCCACAGGCTCTCAATTCCCTCATCTTCCACCTCAAGTTCAGAGGCAGAAAGTGTCTCCCTAATATACAAAGCCACCCCTCCTCCTCTTCTCCCTCTCCTATCCCTCCTAAAGAGCCTGTAACCCCCCAGTGTAGCACTCCAATCGTGCCTGTTGTCCCACCATGTTTCTGAGATGGCAACTATATCATAGTTGCCCTGGTGGATTAGGACCTCCAGCTCATCTTGCTTATTGCCCAGGCTGCGTGCATTGGTGTACATGCACTGCAGCTGGGCTCCCGACCTCTCAGTTGACCCTACCTTGTGCCCTACTCTTACCTCTGCAGAGGGACCGATGTCTTCACCCACCCCCTTCAGACCTAGTTTAAAGCCCTCCTAATGAGCCCTGCCAACTCTAGTGCTAGGACTCTCTTGCCCCTTCTAGATAAATGTACCCCATCAGGACCCAGCAGGTCAGGTGCCATAAAAGTTGCCCCATGATCAAAGAAACCAAAGTTCCTCCGCTGGCACCATTCCCTGAGCCACTTGTTGATGGTGTGGGTTCTCCTGTTCCTCTCAGTGTACTCCCCTGCCACTGAGGGAACTGAGCAGAACACCACTTGCGCGCCTGCCCCATCGATCAACTGTCCAAGGGCCCTAAACTCCTTCTTAATTGCCCTGGTGCCCTTCCTGTCGATCTCATCACTCCCAGCCTGTATCACCAGTAGAGGGTAATAGTCAGAGGGACTGATGAGCTTGGGGATTCCCCTTGCAATGTCCCTTACTCGCGCCCCGGGTAGAGAGCAGACCTCCCTGTGGGATGGGTCGGGACGACATATGGGTCCCTCAGCACCCCCCAGGAGAGAGTCCCCAACAACTATAACCCTTCTCGTTTTCTTTGTGGAGCTTGTCGTTATAGCTGTTGGGAACTGCTTGGCCTTAGGCTTGGCCTTAGGCTGCCCTCCGGAGCTGGTCGTTACAGCCGGCGGGGACTGCTTGGCCTTGATCTCCCCCCCCCGGATGGCTGCTCCTCAGCCCTCTCATCCCCACCGCCCTCGGCCTGCAGGGCCTCATACTTATTATGCAAGGGCAGCGGAGGAGGAGGAGAGGGCCGGGGCGGATTTCTCTTGCCACCCTTGGCAGGGACCCGTGTCCATCCCTCTCCGTTCTCAGGGGCCCGTCCCTCAGCAGGGGAGATCTGCAGAGCCTTCTCCCACAAGTCCAACTCCCTTTCACTTTCCCTTATTGACCTCAGCCTAGACACCTCCTCCTTCAGCTCGGCCACTTCATCCTTCAGCTCAGCCACCAGACTGAGGAGAAAGTTCACCTGCTCACACCTGACACAGGTGTCCTCTCTCTCTCCCTCTATTCCAACTGCCAGGCATTTCTGCCATCCATTCTGCCATCCATTTCTGATGCATCCAAAAACTTGCTAAGAGAGACTACTGCTCTGTTGGGTTGACTGTTTCTCATGCCAAATGATTTTGTCAAATTTTCTTTATTTTCCTTATCATCTCTACCCTCTGCTTTATATTATAAATAAAACCTTTTTGAGACATAGATCACCAGTTAGAGCTTATCCTTAGAAGCCCTAGCCTAGCCCTGGGGTTCCTTGGTGGTACAGTAGTCCTGACATTTTTCTTAAGTTTGGGAATCTTTATATATATGAATCATCTCTAATGCAGTAAGTGAGGCTTCTTTTTCTTGTTAAATCAGTGATTGGAATGTTGAGGAATATCAGCCTGTAGACTCAATCTTCAGAAATATTAAAGAAAAAAAACAGACATTTAAAAACTGTGTAATAAGCTGCATCTTGTCAACTCTTCCAATAGCAAAATATTTACTGAACTTCAGACTTCAGCCAGCAAGCTTTAATCAGATGACAAAAATATGACAGTCTAACATCTTTAGTATTTTGGCATCTTCACACAGAAGGTCCACCTGACCTCACTGCCTCTATTACTGCTTTCATATTTCAAATTGTGCTGCAGAGGATAAACATTCAGCATCCAGATTAAAATAATTAATCTTCTAGGATACTTTATTAAGTGTTAATCATATTCTAGATTCTGCACAGCACAGAACTGGTGGAATAAACAAAGACAGAAATTAAACATGCTCGTTATTAACCAAAGTTGGCTATGTGACTAATTTTTTGCGTTTTTTTTCAAGTTATTTTTTACATGATTTTCAAGTCTTTAACTACAGATGTTAATCTAACTAACTGTTTTTCTAAAAGCGTGACTCTGAGAGGCCACGAAACAGCATTATACTGTTGTCTTTCAAAGCAGCATTGACACCTGAAGTACTGCATCATGAAAAAATTCAGTCACCAGATTCAAGAAGGCTGCTCTGCAGACTTCTCTGTAAGTGACTGCTGCACATGCTGTGCGGATTAGCAACCGTACCATGCAGCAGCTCAGACTGGAACCTTCAAACAACCAAAGACCATGTGAAAGGACTAATCTTCTGTAATCTTGATCAGTGTTGGCTGACTAGTTCTAGGAAACAGACAGACCTCTGCTTCTGTGACTCACACACTGTATGTTTCCTGGTTAAATTGATCAGTCTGCACCATGCATACTACAAGTATTAGTAATGTACTCTTAATCTGCAACTTTATCACTGGGATATATTTTATTACATGAAGTCATATAAATAAAACCACTCCCATTCCTAGTAGCTGTTGTGCTATACCCTTACAATATTAATAAATATACATGATGTCTCAAGTATAATATATTATGATGTCTTGAGCAAATATATCAAAAATACACAATATAAAAGCCAATAGTGCATTAATGCTTTGCTATCTAATACAATAAAGCACAAACAGCCTGTGGTAAACCTTGCAGAACAAGGAAGAGTCACTCTAGACTCAGTTCAAGAACAGCTCAATTACAATAAAACTACAGTAACAGCTAACGCACACTGCAAGAATTCTGATACATTCTGAGGATTTTAGATGGTAAATGAAATCAGGATATTTATCAACTAAAGGTATACAGGTAATACCTTTTCTTTTGCCCATAGCTGAGTTATTTCATTGAGCAGAATACCTATGTGCAGGAAATCTACAATTAAAGGGGTTTAGGCAAATCCCTTTGGAGAAATACATGAAGTATTAGCATACATAATCTCTTTTTTAAACATATCTGTCTTGTCTCCCAGAGATTTATAGATTATGGAGCAAGTAGGGGCAGGTACTGCCTGACTAACCTTGTAGCCTTCTATGACTGAGTGACTATGTCACTAGGTAAAGGTCAACCTATGGATATGATCTATCTGGACTTCTGCAAGGCCTTTGACGCAGTCCCCCACAACATCCTGTTCGCCAGGTTGGAGAGAGGGATTTGATGGTTGGATTGTTCAGTGGATAAGGAATTGGCTTGATAGTTGTATCCAGAGGGCAGTGCTCAATGAAATCCAGATGGAAAGCAGTGACAAATGGTGTCCCTCAGGGGTCTGTACTGAGACCTGTGCTGTTTAATATGTTAATCAATGATATATGCAGTGGGCTTGAGTACACCCTCAGCAAGTTTGCAGATGACACCAAGCTGAGTGGTAATGTCAATACACCAGAGGGACAGGATGTCATCCAGAGGGAGCTGGACAAGCTGGAGAGGTGGGCCCAGATGAACCTCATGAGGTTCAATAGGACCAAGTGCAGGGTTCTGCACCTTGGCTGGAACAATCCTCACTATCTATACAGAGCAGGCAATGAAGTGTTAGAAAGCAGCCCTGAGGAAAAGGACTTAGGGGTGCTAATGGACGAGAAGCTGGACATGAACAGGCAGCATGAGCTTGCAGCCCAGAAGGCAAATTGCATCCTGGGCTGCATCAAAAGATGTGTTGCCAGCAGATCCAGAGAGGTGACTCTGCACTTTGCTCTGGTGAGACCTCACCTGGAGTCCTGTGCCCAGGTCTGGAGCCCCCAATACAGGAAGGACATGGAGCTGATGGAGCAGGTCCAGAGGAGGGCGTGGGGGTCCAGGGGGGTGGAGGACAGGCTAAGGGAACTGGGGTTGTTCAGCCTGTAGAAGAGGAGGCTCTGGGGAGAACTAACAGTAGCTTGCCAGTACCTAAAGGGGGCCTACTAAAAGGATAGAGAGTCTGTCCTGCAGTGACAGGATGAGGTGCAATGGCTTTTCCCTGGAGAAGCGCAGATTTAGATTTGATGTTAGGAACAAGTTCTTTACTATGATGGTGGTGGAACACTGGAACAGGTTTCCCCAGGAGGTGGTTGAGGCCCCCTCCCTGGAGATATTTAAGGTGAGGCAACCTGGTCTAGTTGGGGATGTCCCTGTTGACGGTGGGGAAGTTGGACTAGACAACCTTTGGAGGTCCCTTCCAGCCTGGACCATTCTGTGATTCTATGATACTCATACAGTATCAGGTACATAATGCAGAAAGTTAAGCTATAGAAGAAAGCTGTAAAAGTAACTAGAAAAAGTAAATGGCAGTTAAGTAACCTCATATGTCCTTAGCAGACAGTGACATTCTGATTTCAGGACAACCACTGCTCTCTGAGAAATTAGTTAAATGTTTAATTTAAGTGAATTTGCCCCCACATTATTAAGGCTATGGAAAGGTAATAATTTTAAACATCATTCATTTATGATGCAGTTATAGATTGCCACAATTTGACAGGTACAGATTTTTCCCTTTAGTGACATTTTCTATACTGAAAATGGTAACAGTTTCACATTGCTAACACATGGATTTTCAGAGGTCACAGTGACGCATCCAAAGTGAACAGAGGAAAAGGCATGAAGTCAAAATTTCTCTAAGCAGATGGCTGACTCTGAGACTTAGGAGGAAAGGAGTTTTTTCAATCATGTGTTAATATTCATGATATGAGAAATTTGCCTTTCCTGACACTTTAGCTGTATAACACCCTAATTAATAGCTCTCAGGTGGACTTTGTTTCATTACGGGTAAGAACCTGATGTCTCCCTGCCAGTTATCCCACAGATTTGAAGGACAAAACTCTCCCTCATCACACAGCCTCCCAAAATCTTTAAAAATGTAAAACATCCCTATACGTCTTTATGCTCAGTACCTAACACAATCCAAGTCTAAAATATGTCATGCTACTGATGCTTTCTCACTTAGAAGCCTATTTTTACAGACGTATTGAGGTGAAAGGCATTATAATTACCTAACAACATGGCAGCAAGTTCCTGCCTGGTGCAAAAGGCACCACAGGTGTGAGTCCCCCAGTAACTACCCCACATCCCCAGCTGCCCTCATAAAATAGATACAATACTCTGCAAGAGGAAGTAGATAATAATACAATAATAATACAATACACCAGGTTGGAAGAGACCTTCAAGATCATCGCGTCCAACCCATCAAACAATCCAACCCACCCAACAACTAGACCATACAGCCAAGCACCCCATCAAGTCTTCTCCTGAACACCTCCAGTGAAGGTGACTCCACCACCTCCATGGGCAGCCGATTCCAATGGCCAATCACTCTCTCCGTGTAGAACTTCTTCCTAACATCTAGCCTAAACCTGCCCTGGCACAGCCTGAGACTGTGTCCTCTTATTCTGGTGCTGGCTGCCTGGGAGAAGAGGCCAACCTCTGCCTGGCTACAACCTCCCTTCAGGTAGTTGTAGAGAGCAATAAGGTCACCCCTCAGTCTCCTCTTCTCCAGGCTAAGCAACCCCAGCTCCCTCAGCCTTTCCTCATAGGCCTTGTGTTCCAAACCCCTCACCAGCTTTGTTGCCCTTCTCTGGACACGTTCCAGCAAGTCAACATCCTTCCTAAACTGAGGGGCCCAGAACTGGACACAGTACTCAAGGTGCGGCCTAACCAGTGCAGTGTACAGGGGAGAATGATCTCCCTGCTCCTGCTGGCCACACTGTTCCTGATGCAAGCCAGGATGCCATTGGCCTTCTTGGCTGCCTGGGCACACTGCAGGCTCATGTTCAGCCTACAATCAACCAGTACCCCCAGGTCCCTCTCTGCCTGGCCACTCTCCAGCCACTCTGACCCCAGCCTGTAGCACTGCCTGGGGTTGTTGTGGCCAATGTGCAGAACCCGGCACTTGGATGTGTTCAATCTCATGCCATTGGACTCTGCCCATCTGTCCAGCCTGTCGAGGTCCCTCTGCAAAGCCTCTCTGCCCTCCAGCAAATCAACTGCTGCCCCCAGTTTGGTGTCATCTGCAAATTTACTGATGATGGACTCAATGCCCTCATCCAGATCATCAATAAAGATGTTGAAGAGCATGGGGCCCAGTACTGATCCCTGGGGCACACCACTAGTGACAGGCCGCCAGCTGGATGTGGCACCATTCACCACCCCTCTCTGGGCTTGGCCCTCCAGCCAGTTCCTAACCCAACGCAGTGTGCTCCTGTCCAAGCCATGGGCTGCCAGCTTGGCCAGGAGTTTGCTGTGGGGGACGGTGTCAAAGGCCTTGCTGAGGTCCAGGTAGACCACATCCACAGGCCTCCCCACATCCACCAGGCGGGTCACCTGATCATAGAAGGAGATCAGGTTGGTCAGGCAGGACCTGCCCCTCCTAAATCCATGCTGGCTAGGCCTGAGCCCCTGGCCATCCTGTAAGTGCTGTGTGATCGCACTCGAGATGACCCGTTCCATAATCTTGCCTGGCACTGAGGTCAGGCTGACAGGCCTATAATTCCCTGGCTCATCCAACCGGCCCTTCTTGTGGGTGGGCACCACGTTAGCCAGCTTCCAGTCTTCTGGGACCTCTCCAGTGAGCCAGGACTGCTGAAAAATGATGGAAAGTGGCTTGGACAGCTCATCTGTCAGCAATCTCAGCACCCTAGGATGGATCCCATCCGGTCCCATGGCCTTGTGGGGGTCCAAGCGGCTCAGTAGATCTCTAACTTCCTCTTGGAGCAGTGGGAAACTATGCAGCTCTCTGGCTCCTTCTGCCAGCTCTGCAGGCCAGCTGTCTGGAAGACGTTCTGCCCTGCTAGTGAAGACTGAGGCAAAGAAGGTGTTAAGTACCTCTGCCTTTTCCTCATTCTTTGTTACAACGTTCCCCTCTGTGTCAACCAAGGAGTGGAGGTTGTCCTTGCCCTTCTTCTTGCTATTGATGTATTTATAGAAGGACTTTTTGTTGTCCTTCACAGCAGAGGCCAGTCTAAGTTCTAAATGGGCTTTTGCCTCCCTAATTTTCTTCCTACACAACCGCGCAACATCCCTAAACATTCCATGGGTTGCCTCCCCTTTCTTCCAAAGATGATACACCCTCTTTTTTTCCCTAAGTTCTATTAAAAGTTCATTGCCCATCCAGGCTGGCCGTCTGCCCCGGCGGCTCATCTTCCGGCACACCGGCACAGCCTGTTCTTGCACCTTCAATAGTTCTTCCTTGAAGTAGGTCCAGCTCTCCTGGACCCCTTTGTTTTTGAGGGCTGATTCCCAAGGAACCTTCTGAATTAGTTCCTTGAGTAGCCTGAAGTCTGTCCTCCTGAAGTCCAGAGTGGAGGTCTTCTTGCTCCCCCTCTTGGCTTGGCTGCATACTGAAAACTCAATTATCTCGTGGTCACTGGTGCCTAAACACCCTCCGACCACCACATCACCCACCAGCCCTTCTCTGTTGGTGAAGAGGAGGTCAAGCATAGCCTTACCCCTGGTAGGCTCACGCAGCACCTGGGATAAGAAGCTGTCCTCCATGCACTCTAAGAATGATTACAAGGATGATGGTTCACCCAGATACAGTTTGTTGCTAAGGTTTAGTCATTCTAGATCCCACATCAAAACTTCTCTAGTAAAGAATAAACGACAGGTCATTATCACAGGTGACTCATTCATGAAGAGAGTGGAAGGCCTGCTATGCAGGACAAGCCCATGTCTTCAAGAAGTCTGTTGCCATCTTGGGGCCCAGGTTAATGAAGTAGGGAGAAATATTCCCTCCCTAGTACAGCCATCAGACTACTATCCACTGCTGATATTTCAGGTAGACAGTGATCAAGTAAAGACAAGCAGTCCAAGGGCAGTGAAGAGAGATTTCAGGACCCTGGGAAAACTGGTTAAGGGATTTGGGGAGCACGTAGCGTTCTCCTCTATCTCTCCAGTTGAGGGCTGTGATGAAAGCGTAAACAGAAAGAGACAGCAGATCAATGCCTGGCTTCAAGCCTGGTGTCTTCAGAAGGAATTTGGAGTTCTTTAATCATGCACTGATTTACAGGACACCAGATGAGGGATTCACCTGTTGCAAAGTGGGAAAAGGATCCTAGCCCAGGAGCTAGCAGGGCTCCCTGAAAGAGCTTTAATCTAGATAGGAAGGGAGAACCAGACTTGCTAAAAATAAGCTGAAGGGCAGAACACCAATATTCGAAGGTTGATGTGCTGGTGACATCTTTTGGTGTGCTGTATCAGAGAAGGTAGGCCATAGAGACCCAGAAGACAACAAAGACACTGATGAATTAGCAACCAGAGGCACCTAAGAACAGCCAGGTAGGAATGAGGCCTTGTCCCTACAAAAAGGTGGCAAGACATTTAGACCAAATGAAGTGAATCTACACTAATGAATGCAGCATGGGAATCACAGAATCACAGAATTATTGAGGCTGGAATTGTTCCTCTGAGATCATTCAAGTCCAGCCTATGACCTAACACCACCACACTGACTAAACCATGTCACTGTGCCACGTCCAATCTTTCCTTAAACACCTCCAGGGATGGCGACTCCATTTCCTCCCTGGGCAGTCCACTCCAGTGTCTAATTACCCTTTCTATGAGGAAGTGTTTCCAACATCCAATCTAAAGCTTCTTCAGTCTCTCCTCATAAGACTTTCCTGACCCTTCACCAGTCTCATCGCTCTCCTCTAGACCCACTCCAGCA
Organism: Picus viridis; assembly: GCA_033816785.1. Lineage (NCBI taxonomy): Eukaryota > Metazoa > Chordata > Aves > Piciformes > Picidae > Picus > Picus viridis. The sequence goes on along the minus strand of CM066606.1, from coordinate 68,646,663 downwards.
CCTCAATCTTTCTTGAAGTGAGGGGCCCAGAACTGCATACAATACTCGAAGTGAGGCCTCTCCAGTGTCTTTCATGTCACCTGGGCACACTGCCGGTGTCAACCAGCACTCCTGGGTCCCTCTCTGCCAGGCCACTCTCCAGCCACTCGTCCCCCAGTCCGTAGTGCTGCATGGGGTTGTTGTTAAATTTGGCCGTGTTAAACCTCATACTGCTGGCCTTAGCCCACCAACCCTGCCTATCCAGGTCTCTCTAAGTGTCTTCCTACCTTCCAGCAGATCAACACTCCCCAGCAACTTGGTGTCATCTGAGAATTTACCAACAGTACACTCAATTCCTTCACTCAAGTCATCAGAACTGGGCCCAGTACTGATCCCTGGGGGGACACCACTGGTCACCACACCATTCACAACCAATCCTTGTGCCCAGTCAACCAGCCAGTTTTAACCCAGAAAAAGGTGCACCTGTCCAAGCCATGGGCTGCCAGCTTTCCCAGTAGGATGCTATGGTCAAGGTAGACCACATGTACAACCCTACCCTCCCCTACCAGGCAGGTCACTCAGTCACAGACTGAGAACAGATTGGTTAGGCAGGACCTTCTTTTCCTAAATCCATGTTGGCTGGGCCTGATCCCCTGGTTGTCTTGTACATACTGCTTGATGGCACCTCAGGATGAGGTGCTCCAGGAAGGCTAGACACTGTTCAAGAGGGAACTCTTAAAGGTGCAGGCACACACCATCCCTATGTGCCAAAAGACAAGTTGGTAAGGAATAAGGCTGGCCTGGCTGAATAGAGAGCTTTGGTTTCAGCTTAGAGAGAAAAAGAGAGTCTGTGATCATTTGCAGAAGGGACAGGCCATTCAGGAGAACTACAAAGCTGTCACGAGTCTATGCAGGAGAAAATTCCAAGAGTCAAAGCCCACCTGGAAATTAATTTGGCTTCAGCTGTAACAGAGAACAGGAAATGTTTCTACAAACAGATTAGCAACAAAAGGAGGACTAAGGAGAATCTCTGTCCTTTCTTAGATGCATGGGGGAACACGGTGGTCAAGAATGAGTAAAAGGATGAGGTGCTCAATACCTTCTATGCAGTTTTCAGTAGTAGGATAAGTTGTTCTCTGGATTCAGTAGTAGGATAAGTTTTCTCTGGGTTCAAACAGCATTCTCCTGCAGAAACTGGCTGTTCATGGCTTGGGTGGATGGGTGGATGGGTGGATGCTTCACTGGGTAAAAAACTGGCTGGATAACTGTGCTCTAAGAGTGGTGGGAAATGGAATTACACCCAGCTGGAGGCTGGTCACAAGTGGTGCTTTCCAGAGATCAGTTTTGGGGCCAGTATGTTTAATATCTTTGTCAAACACATGGATAAGGGGATTGAGTGCATGCTCAGTAAGTTTGTAGATGACTCCAAATTGGGTGGGAGTGTTGATCTGCTCAAAGGTAGGAAAGCTCTGCAAAGGGATCTGGTCAGGCTGGATCAATGGACCACGGTTAATGGACCAAGGTTAATTGTATGAGGTTTAACAAATCCAAGTCCTAGGCCCTGCACTTGGGCTACAATAACCCCATGCAAGACTACAGAGTTGGGGCAGAGTAGCTACAGAGCTACCCAGAAGAAAATGACCTGGGACTTCTGGTTGACAGGCAAATGAACATGATTTAGATTTGATGTTAGGAACAAGTTCTTTACTATGAGGGTGGTGGAACACTGGAACAGGTTGAGTCAACAGTATGCTCAGGTGGCCCAGAAGGCCAACAGCCTTCTGGCATGTATCAGGTATAGTGCAGCAATCAGGCCTAGGGAAGTGATCATGCTGCTGAATTTGGCACTGGTGAGGCTACACCTCAAATACTCTGTTCAGTTTTGAGCCCCTCACTATAAGGAAGACACTACATTTCTGGAGAGTTTCCAGAGAAGAACAATGAAGCTGGTGAAGGGTTGGGAGAACTCTCGTATGAGGAGAGACCAAGGAAAGTGGGATTTAGTCTGGAGAAAGCTAAGGGAAGACCTTATTGCTCTCTGCAACTACCTGAAAGGAGGTTGTAGTGAGGAGAGGACTGGTCTCTTCGCTCTAGTATAAAGTGATGGAATGAGAAGAAATAGCCTCAAGTTGCACCAAAGTAGGTTTAGGTTTAGACTGCATAGTAGGAAAATTTTCTTTATAGAAAGATTGGTCAGGCACTGGAATAGGTTGCTCAAGGAGGTGGTGGAGTCACCATCTGTGGAGATATTAAAGAAATGTGTAGGCATGTCAATTCAGGACATGATTTAATGGCTAGGGTGGTATCAGGTGCAGTTGGACTTGATAATCTTAGAGGTCTTTTCCAAAAGAGACAATTCTATGATTCTTTGAGCAATAAAGAGAGAGAGAGCCATAAACAAGATTAAATGGAACAGCTATAAATTTGATGGAGCTTACTCAGAGATGTTGAGATTTGCTTGAATAAAAACACTGGATTTTGATTCAACACATACTTTACACAGACACACAGGCTGCCCAGGGAGGTGGTGGTGGCATCACCATGCCTGGAGGTGTTCAAGAAGAGTACAGATGTGGCACTTCAGGATATAGTTTAGTAGTCATGGTAGTTGGGTGTGACCGGTTTAGGCTGTGCCTTTAAAAAAGGGACACTTTCTGAACACTCTGGCTGAATGTTTTGGTATATAAATGAAAACAAAAGATATGCTAATCCAATTTCATTGGTGGAACCCGGCTGTAGGTTCTAGCTTGGTCTTTCAGTCGGGGGGAGCAGTCAGTCTGCTTCTTCCCCCTGTACTGTGTGCTGGCCTGCTTTTCTCTCTGAAGCAACAGCTTGCTACGCAGGAACAATTCTTGCTAACCAGATAAGAGAAAACTAACTTTTGCATTCGCTTTGAGCTTTAACAAAGTTTTCCCCTTTTAATTACCTTCCTTCCTCTTTCTCTCTAACCCTTTTGGGAAAAAGGGGAGGTAGGGAGGGAGAAGGGAGGGACAGGCCGAACCCCCTGGCAACAGGGGGGTTGGGGAAAGGTTTCCTGTATTACATACTTTGCTGTATATTTCTGTATATATTGTAAATATTGTATGTTTTTGTACATATTCATTGCATTCCATATCTGCTTGTAAAATACAGCTTTCATCTGCTTCTCCAGCTGAGTTAGCTGTGGATTCTTTTTGTGTGTGGGGGGGAACCTTCCTACTCCACCACATTGGGTTATGGTTGGACTCAATGATCTTAAAGGTCTTTTCCAATTTTAATGATTCTGTGATTCTAACTGATGACTGATGCTTTACAGGAGTGCTGATGAGTTAGGGAAGATTCAGAAATGTACACACAAAAATTATTTTTTCAATGTGTGAAAGTGCATCAGTCTCTACCTTTGCAACCACAGAATATTTTTAAGATGACTCCAGTTAACAGACTTTTTCTTCTCCACCAGAAATAAAAACTTATACCAGCATCTAAAAACTACTCTCACCCTTAGAGATCTAAGTATCTATGAAAACCAGTCCATAAATATGAGCCATCAACCAGTCCATCAACATGATCCCATGGATTTCAAATGCTGTAGAACTATGTTGCACAATAGAGTGGGCTGTATTGATAGTACAGCTCAATTTGGTATCCTTAATATTACAAGAAGCTACTTTCCACCCTGAAATTGCCTATGCCGCTGAGACCCAGTCAGGCATTCTGAGCAGAGGTAGAAACTGTCAATGCCGAGAGTCATGGGCCATGGGACAGGTCACTTCTCAGAACTGTGCTGTCGCAGAGAACACTTGGAGCTGAACCCCATGCAGTATCACAGTATCACAGTATCGCTAAGGTTGGAAGAGACCTCGAAAATCATCGAGTCCAACCTGTCACCACAGACCCCACGATTAGACCATGGCACCAAGTGCCACATCCAGTCCCCTCTTGAACACCTCCAGGGACGGCGACTCCACCACCTCCCGGGCAGCCCATTCCAATGGCGAATCACTCTCTCGGTGAAGAACTTTCTCCTCACCTCGAGCCTAAACTTCCCCTGGTGCAGCTTGAGACTGTGTCCCCTTGTTCTGGTGCTGGTTGCTAGGGAGAAGAGGCCAACCCCTTCCTGGCCACAACCACCCTTCAGGTAGTTGTAGAGAGCAATGAGGTCACCCCTGAGCCTCCTCTTCTCCAGGCTAAACAGCCCCAGCTCCCTCAGCCTCTCCTCATAGGGCTTGTGCTCAAGGCCTCTCACCAGCCTTGTTGCCCTTCTCTGGACACGTTCAAGTGTCTCGATGTCCTTCTAAAACTGAGGGGCCCAGAACTGGACACAGGACTCAAGGTGCGGCCTAACCAAAGCAGAGTACAGGGGCACAATGACCTCCCTGCCCTGCTGGCCACACTGTTCCTAATGCAGGCCAGGATGCAGTTGGCCCTCTTGGTAACAGGGCACAAGCTGACCCAGAGATCTGTATCGGCAGCTAATGACTTAAGATTTGGGGTTCCCCCCGAAAATCTACCTTGCCTTTTTTTGCCCCCCCCCCCCCTTTTTTTTTAATTAGGCTTGGTTTAATGACTCACGTGTAATTGTATCACGAGTGATTATTTCAAGTGATTCAGTATGCAACACTAGAGCTAGCGTATTTTTGCTTGCCTGCCTCAGTGCAGCACTTGGGCCGTAAGGTTCACATCGTTAAAGGCAGGGTAAAACGCCTAAACGGCGTTTCTTGGCGAGTTTCCGTTTTCCCCATCACGGCCCTGCAGCAAGGCTGTGCTTTGCTCCTGCCGGAAACAGCGCGGGGCGCGGAGCCACCGCCCCGAGCACCCCAAACACCTCGGCGCTGAGGGCGGGCGCGAGCCGCTAACTCTCTCCCGCCGCGGCCGGCTCCGCTGACGTCAATGGCCGCTTTACCGCGCCACGGGCGACATCAGCGCCAGCCCACAGAGGCCGCCCGCGCCGCGCCCCCGGCAGCGGCAAGCGGCGGAACGGAGCCGTCGGCACTCGGGGCCGCCGCCGGGCCGCGGTGGGCGCGACGTCCCCGTTTCGCCTTCTCCCGCCCTCCCGGCAGCGCCAGGCCAGGGAGGAGCGCGGCTCAGTCTCGTAAGAACGTGCGTTCTCCTCACACACGCGCCGGGCGCAGGGCCGGCGAACCCCGGTGACAGTGGCCCCGCGGACCGCTTCTCTCTTCCGTCAGCTCTCCCGTCCCGATCCTCCGGGGCTTGTGCCGCTGGAACGAGGGGGCAGAGGTGCGGCGGGGCGGGGAACCTTCTGGAAGGCGGTGGCGCCTCCCTGAGCCTGACACCACGGGGAGCTCAGCCAGGGAAAAATTGCCAGGAGGCGCAGAAGGTTTTAAAAACCTGGCTTTCATGTGAATTTCATGATGTGCTCATGAATTTTCTTCCAGGGTGTAATCCCCAATGAGGACAGTACGAGGGAGAGAGAGACCTGGCACCTTAACGTTTGGGGTTTTTTCCCCTGTTAAGTGGTGAGCTTTCAGAAACAGCATTCCTTCTGAAGCCTTTCCACTGCACAAATTTGACTGTTCTGCGCAATGCTGGGAAAACCTCATGGAAAGAGCAGGCCGCGGGAGGTAGGGCCGCTGATACACAGATGGGATATGATGTCAAACTACAGAAGACAACAGGAACTAAACCTGAAATTTTACTATATTAAATCCTATATTAAATCCTTTCCAAGCCTTAGCTGGTGGGGATGCTGTGGCAGAGGGAACAGTAATAAGTCTGTCAGTCGTGTTTGGTCATGTCAAATACAGCTATTTAACTGAAATATGCAGGATCTGTATATTTAAATTCACGCCGGGTGTATGTAGTGTGTCACTGGTCTGCACCACACAAGTGGCTCCGGCCATTGCTAGTTATCCTCATCATCTGTTACTGCAAATGGCTCACAATGTCCTCACAAGGCTTCCTCTCCTGTCTGCATCCCTACTACAGATATCCATGCCTTTTGTTCTCTGTACATCTATGTGTATATATGTATTCTATACATACGCATACGATATGTACAAAATCCAATAAACTGAATTTTACCAAGTTGACACAGTTTATGCTCTTGTGTCTATAGTAAAAATTCCCTTTTGAGTGAAATACATGAGTGTTATTTAGCCACGGGTTTTTATACACACTGATACCCATCCCTAGATTGTTTCTTTCTTCTTTTTTTTTCCCCACATAATGCTTGCACACCTGTACACCTTTACTGTGCAGGACACAAAGCAGTGCACTCCCACTCACCCAAAAACTGAGTGCCAAATCACATTCAGGGCTAGGAAAAAAAAACAAAACCGCAACAAAACAGTTAAAATGTCATTACTTTTCAAAAGTGTAACAGACTGGAGAGCTGCAGATGCAGCTGCTGTTCACAAGATTTGTGCACTGTTTCATCATAATACTTGCACTTTACAGACGTTGTTATTTTGATGTTTAAAATAATTTCTTCAAATGGATGGCTGTGTGCAGATAGAAAAATGGCACGGATATTACATGTATTCCCTTCCTGCTTAGTAAGTGCATCACTCATTTGAGATGCTTTTTTTCAGCTACAAGTGAGTAATTTCCATAGAAGCCAATAGGACTAAAACAGGTTGATCTGTGTGAGAAATGAGTGGAAATCTAGCAACATTTTCTTCATCTGATAGTCATGTGCTATTCCTGGTCATGGTGACAGCCATCTTTTGCAAGAATGGAAGTGAGAAAAGGCAAAACTAGGGTCTGTTCCTATACTCTCCCAAGATACCTGTCCCTGTCTGAACTGCATGGGCAATTCCTTCTTGGCTTTTCGTTTGACCAGCAGGTTCTGACTCAGCCATGCTAGTCTCTTCCCTTCCGTGCCTGATTTCTTACTTTTGGGGATCAGGAGCTCTTGCGCTCTATGGAAAGTGTCCTTAGAGATCTGCCAGTTCTGGACTGCTTCCCTCTCCTTGAGGACTGTTTCCCACACAGTCCTACTGACTAACTCCATGAAGACCTAGAAGTTTGCTTTCCTGAAAATTAGGGTCCTGACTACACTCCCCGTGTGACTCATACCTGTAGGACTATGAACTCCACCAGTGTGTGATGATTGCAGCATAGGCTGCCTCCAATTTTTACATCCCTGATGGACTCACCTGCACTGGTGACCATCAGATCCATAGTTTCCACCTTCATTCTTGTTGGTACCTGCTAATTATAGTGAGCTCAAGTATATCCATATGGCTTGTAGTCATTCTCATTGGGCATGACTGATTTAGAATGCAGTGGGGAAGCTCATCCTTTGTAATAAATAATTAATAGTAGTTTCCAGATAATCATGTCTAGACATTGCCTGATGATGAGATAATCAGTAACTCAGAGAATGAATGATAATCTGCTGAGATGCTCTAACACTTGGCTTTTTCATGGGGAGTATTTGATCTAGAGTTTTGGTGGGGTGCTGCTGTTACTTTGTAAAGAGGATGTGAAGGGAAATAGATAAAGATAATAGAATGTAAAGAAAGACATGATCACAAATTGCAGAATTGCATTTAAAGAAAAACATGAAGACATTACATAGGAGAAAGCAGGACAGTTTATAAATGAAGTCGTAAACGAGGTTGAAGAAAAAACTATGGAAGAAAGACGAGTATAAGCAGAAGATAGTAAAATAGGATTTTATTATTTGATTTCAGGAAATAGAATGAAAGGAAAAAAAAATCTGAAATTAAGAGCACACATTCAATTTTTTATCAAAATTATCTGCTTTAACGAAAGCCTTTCTCACCCTCTGAACTTGCTGAACAAATGTAAAAAAATACATTAAGCCTGTATTCTATCCAGCAGACTGTTTCAAGACATTTCAGACTTCTTGCCTTCATGTTATTCCAAACTAGTATAATCATACCGAATATAGTTGCTTACTCTGTCTCTCTCTGCAACTGGATTTCTAAATGACCGATCACCAGATTGTCATAGTATCTCGCAGACATTAATGTATTTGTCCACACAGTGAGGTGGGCAGCATGACAGAAGAAGCCACAAGCATGTGTGTGATCATAGAAGAAAGCTTAGAATTAATTCCAGGTATGAGTCTCATTGCAATGCTGAGTCCATAGAGCCAACTTCTGAAGGCAGGCTATGTTCTATAGGCTTTAGTGCTATTGGCCATAAACCATCTCTGTTGTGCAACTGTGGCAGCAGTGTTTCAAGACCATGGAGCTGCTCTTAGGCTGCAGAACTCACAGCTGCACACTGAGCTCCATGTTTATCTTGCTGTTGTTGTGACCAAGTTGTCTTAGGCTTTCCTCTGTGGTCAGACTTACACATGTGTACCCGAACAACTTAGCCTAAAAGCTGAAATGTATATAAATGTCATTAAAGTTCCCTGACTGTTTTGTCTTGTTGGAAACAGTGAATCTGCAAGCTTGCAGTTTTTTTCCCAATAAGATAGAAAAAATCCAAAACCATTTTAAAACACTATGTCTAGAATAAAAAATAAATTACATGATAATGTCTAGTTACTGGATTTGAATGTATTAACATGGTTATATTTATTACCTTTTTAAAGCCAGGGAATAAGCACTTGTAATGTTCACTGATTTCTTTTTTAACAAGCTGTGAATAATTATGACATAAATTCATAGAATGCTTTAGGTTCAAAGGGTCCTTGAAGATCTAGTTCCAACACCCCCACCCCCACAATGGGCAGGGACACCTTCCAGTAGACCAGATTGCTCAAGACCTCATCCACCCTTGCCTTGAACACCTTTAGGGAGGGGCCATCCATGACTTCCCTGGGCAATGTGTTCCAGTGTCTCACCACCCTCACTGTAAAGAATTTCTTCCATAATATTCAGTCTAAATCTAGCCTCTCCAAGCTTAAAGCAGTTCCTTCATGTCCTATCACAACAAGCTCCCGTGTAAAGTCTGTTCCTGACTTTATTATAGGCCCTTTCAGGTACTGGAAGGCTGCTATAAGCTCTCCCCAGAGACTTCTTTTCCTCAGGCTGAACAGCCCCAGGTCTCACAGACTGCCCCCACTGGAGAGGTTCTCTAGTCTTCTGATCATCGTTGTGGCCCTCCTGTAGACACCCTCCAGCAGTTTGATGTCTCTCTTATGCTGGGGGCACCAGAACTGGATGTGGTATTCCAAGTGGGGATCTCATGAAAGCAGAATAGAGGGGAGAATCACCTCCCTTCCCTTGCTGGTCACACTTCTTTTGATGAAGAACAGGACGTTTTTGGTCTTCTGGGCTGCAAGTGCACATTGCTGGTTTACGGTTAGCTTATTGTCAGCTGACATGTCCAATTCCCTCTTCTCAAGACTGCCCTTGAGCCACTGCTTGCCCAGCCCATATTTGTGCATATTTGTCCTGACCCAAGTGTAGGACTTTGCAGTTGGCATTGTTGAACTTCATGAAGTTGGCTTGGCCCAGCTAGCATCAAGCCTGTTCAGGTCCCTCTGCATGGTATCCTTGCCCTCCAGCATGTCAACCAGACCATGCAGTTTGGTGTCACCTGCACTAAATTCCACTCTCCGTATCACTGACAAAGATGGTAAACGGTGCTGGTCCCAGTACTGACCCCTGAGGGACATCACTGTTCACTGGTCTCCATTTGGACACTGTGCTGTTGATTGCAACTCTCTTGAGTGTGGCCATCCAGCCTATTCATTATCCAATGAGTGGTCCACCCCTCAGGTCCATGCTTTTCTAATTTAGTAACCACAATGTCATGCAGGATAGTATGAAGTGCTTTACACAAGTCCAGGAAGATGATATCAGTTGCTCTTCCCTTATCCAGTGATGCTGTAACTGCATCATAGAAAGCCACCAAGTTAGTCCGGCATGTTTTCCCCTTGGTGAAGCCATTTTGGTCAACACCAGTCACCTCTTCTTAATTTTCTGAATGCTTTAGCAAAGCATCACATGCAGTCATTTTGTCAGTGAATGGAAGATAAAACTTTTTACCTAAGCAGACTGCTCTCCAAGTTAAGCATTTGGGGTGACATGACACACTTTGCTTACACACACTGTACACTCTATTCTCTGTTCCACTGGATGTGTTCAGACAGCAGCATCTGTGGAACAGAATTGTGCCTTTCTTCTTTGTGTAATGAGGGTATAGGGATCCTTTGGCTTCCCAGTGTCTTCTCCCACTACGACTTATCACTGCATTGTATCATACTGATACAAGAAGCATTCACCAGAAAACAATAAAGGAGCACAGTAGAGAAGAAAAGTATATGTGCAGATGAAAAGCTGAAATAGATCACAGAGATTCCTTTTCATTTAAGAAAAAGAAAGGTCAGAATATAAAACATAGTTTAAGGTAGTTAGAATATAAAACGTAGTTTAAGGTGGGGGTTATGTTTCCACTGCTGCAGCTTCTATTTGCCAAACTCCAATTAAAAAGAAACAAACCTTCCCAAGATTCTGATTTTGCTTTTTCCTTTTCAGAAGTGGGATTGAAAACAGTAATATTAATAACAACCATAAAAAAATATTAATAATATTAGTATTAATGACTCTTCTCCAAACAAATACTGGGAGTTTTCCTACTAACTGCCTCCCATCATCTGTCAGACCTTTCTACATCCTACTGATAGCAACTTACTTAGCTCAGGTAGTCAGACTGTGTCAAATTGTTTTCTGATTTTCTCCTTTATTTCTTTAGCACTGACTTCTGGGCTTTTTGTTCCAGTTATCTTTGCTCTCCTTCAATTAAAGGCTAGTTAGTCAATGGTTCTTGCAGTATGTCCACTAAGCAATCCATTAGCATATGGCTTACTTAATACAAAGGAAGTTTTGCTAATCCAGTAGTCACTAATAGATTCATGAGCGATTTCCTGCTTCTTTAGCATAGTGACAAGTTAGCTAGTGGCAAAATTAACTCAGATGTAATCCTACCTTGTTCATTATTAAGTAAAGAAACCTGTTTTATCATATTAGCCTATGATATAAGAGAGACTACCTCAGTTTCTTGCCTGTTATTTTTTTTAATCTGGCTTAGAATTAGTTCAGCTTGATATCTAATTTACTTTCAAACACAAATATCAGTTGCATTAAGAGGAGTGTGTCCAGCTGATCGAGGGATATTCTTCTCCCCTCTACTTTGCCCTGGTGAGACCTCACCTGGAGTACTGTGTCCAGTTTTGGGCTCTCCAGTTCAAGAGGGACAGGGATCTACTTGAAAGTGTCCAACCATCCAAGGATGCTTAAGGGACTGGAGCACTGCCTTATGAGGAAAGGTTAGGAGACCTGAGGCTGTTTAGTCTGGAGAAGACTGAGGGGATTTAATACATGTTTATAACTATATGAGGGCTGGGGGTTAGGAGGGTGGGGACAAGCTCTTCTCAGTTGCACCCTGTGATAGGACAAGGGGTAATGGATATAAACTACAGCACAGGAGGTTTCACCTCAACATGAGGAACTTCTTCTCTGTGAGAGTCACAGGGTGGTGGCACAGGGTGCTCAGAGAGGTTGTGGAATCTCCTTCTCTGGAGACTTTCAAGACCCATCTGGATGCATTCCTGTGTGACCTGCGCTAGACTCTATGGTCCTGCTCTGGCAGGGGGTTTGGACTTGATGATTTCTGGAGGTCCCTTCCAACCCCTAACATCCTGTGATCCTGTGATCGGCAATTTGCTACTAGTATTTTAATGTAAATATATGGGAATAATTTTTACAGTATAGTATCAAAATTTTATGCATGTGTTCACAGCTGCTTCTTTAATTCAGAATACCATCACAATGAAGATAATTTATAAACAAGCCTGCCCTTACACAAGTTGGAGCTGAATCTTCTTAATTTTGACCTAATTGTGATAAAGCCCCGAAATTTTTACAAGTCTATTAACAGAAAGCAGAAGCCATAAAGCTGTGCCAGTATGAGTGGGTACTATAGTTTGGATTTGATTAGGAAATTTTGCAAGAAGTCACACCCCAGCGCTTTGAACATTTCAGGTGAAAGCTTTCCAGTAAGAACTACAGGCTCTTTAAAAGCCTCCTGTAATTTCCTCCAAAGTTGCAGAAGCAAGTCTGGTAAATCCTTTGTGGCAACTCTTCCCTGGCAGGTTTCTGCTAGGAAATACCCTACAATATCTGGCACTACATTAAGCTGCCCACTGCTGGTGTCTCATTTATGAATACTGATACCAAAGTAATGCCTATTGGATGACAGTTAAGGCATTTTCTAGGCACCTGGGGGTTAGGGCCTCCACAGAGCACTCAGATTGCCTGCGAAAACTGCCTGCCTCTCCTGACTGTAAAGAAAGCTTGTGGCTGTTCAGAGGAATTTAGTCTACTGAGACAGCTAATTGGTAGCATGAAACACAGGGATATATCTGAGTGCATGACTGAGGTGTGCCCACAAGTTACTTCCATGCTTCACAGTTCCCATGACCAAAGGTCTTCTGAGGCAAGTTGCCTAACTTAGGAAAAAAAGGATGTAAGAACCCCAGAGTTTGAGGCATTTATGATTCTTGAATTTTTTTATCCCAGTTCCTGAGAAAGGGCAGTAGGCCCAAGTAGACTTTTCTACCACAAGACCTGGAATTACTTCTTCCAGCTGATGATAAGTCACTGTGAGAAATGTAATGCAAAATGTATAAGGTCAGAGAGAGAATGAGCTATAGGGAGGCTCTCCCTGTTGTCCGGTGACGAGGTCTCTTCTGGAGAATGTGTTATTCAGAGACAGATCCTGAGTAGTGAACACTACTCCTATGGTAATTTACTGATTTTATCTAAGCATAAAGAAAAGACTATGTTCAGAGAACTGTAGAACTTGCTAGTCCATAGAGAAGAGTTGTTATTCTTGGTTGCTATCAGGGTGGTCTTATGCTGGCTGCTGGCTATTCTGATTCACTGCTTTGTTCAGGCTCCGTACTGAGGAGCCTGCATATAATAAAAGCAGAACTTAACTGGGTGATCTCAGCCCTTAATTTTCAAATGGACACTCAGGAAAGTAAATGGGCTTTAAAGGATCAGTTTTTAAGTAACCTGTTAACTTCTATCTTTTTAATTGTGCGCTGGGTTAGGAACTGGCTGGAGGGCCAGGCCCAGAGAGTGGTGGTCAGTGGTACAACCTCCAGCTGGAGGCCAGTCACCAGTGGCGTCCCCCAGGGATCAGTGCTGGGCCCCATCCTCTTCAATGTCTTCATTGACAATCTGGATGAGGGGATTGTGACAGTCATCAGCAAATTTGCAGATGACACCAAGTTTGGAGCAGATGATGATCAGTTAGAGGGTAGAAGGGCTCTGCAGAGGGACCTCGACCGACTGGACAGATGGGCAGAGTCCAATGGGATGGCATTCAACAAGTCCAAGTGCCGGGTGCTGCACTTTGGCCACAACAACCCCATGCAGAGCTACAGGCTGGGGTCAGAGTGGCTGGAGAGCGGCCGGACAGAGAAGGACCTGGGGGTGCTGATCGACAGCCACCTGAACATGAGCCAGCAGTGTGCCCAGGTGGCCAAGAAGGCCAGTGGCATCCTGGCCTGCATTAGGAACAGTGTGGCCAGCAGGAGCAGGGAGGTCATTGTGCCCCTGTACTCTGCTTTGGTTAGGCCGCACCTTGAGTCCTGTGTCCAGTTCTGGGCCCCTCAGTTTAAGAAGGACATCGAGACACTTGAATGTGTCCAGAGAAGGGCAACAAGGCTGGTGAGAGGCCTTGAGCACAAGCCCTATGAGGAGAGGCTGAGGGAGCTGGGGTTGTTTAGCCTGGAGAAGAGGAGGCTCAGGGGCGACCTCATTGCTCTCTCCAACTACCTGAAGGGTGGTTGTAGCCAGGAAGGGGTTGGCCTCTTCTCCCTAGCAACCAGCACCAGAACAAGGGGACACAGTCTCAAGCTGCACCAGGGGAAGTTTAGGCTGGAGGTGAGGAGAAAGTTCTTCACCGAGAGAGTCATTCGCCATTGGAATGGGCTGCCCGGGGAGGTGGTGGAGTCGCTGTCCCTGGAGGTGTTCAGGAGGGGACTGGATGTGGCACTTAGTGCCATGGTCTAGTCGTGGGGTCTTTGGTGACAGGTTGGACTCGATGATCTTCAAGGTCTCTTCCAACCTTAGCGGTACTGTGATACTGTGATACTGTAACGTAGTTTATCACTGATCAGAGAAGTTAGAAGCTGGATGAAGTGTGAAAGAAAGGTGCACTCAAACTGCATCCAGTGGTCATACCAGAAGCTACATCTGTGTGATTTTGCGTCTATATTAATCAGCCAATGTCTATATTAATCAGCATTCATAACTGGAATGAGAAAAATTATGTAGACAAGAGTCCTATATTTTGTTCTGTTTCTTCTCACTTCAATCCCACAAACCAAACAACCTTTCATCACTCTTTTCAATTCTGTTGTTACTTGTACAGTAAATCAAGTCTTGGGTCATGGACAGGTCTCAACCACCAGTGACCAGAAGTGACACAGCTGGGCTGAAAGGAGAAGAGGAAGCACATGAAACTTGTCATCCTGTCTTTCCAGTAAAATAGATGGTTTGGGTAAAATAGTGATACAAGAACTTATACTGAGAAAAATATGAGACCTGTTTAACAGTTAGAAGCAAAGACCTATATCAATGTTGGGTTGAATATCAATTTGAGCCTTAACAATGCCTTTTATGTTTTGGTTGTTTTTTTTAAATTGATAATGATTTTAATTCCAAAGTGTGTGAGCCTATTTCAGAATCAAGGCTGTACTACACTGCAGTTCTAAGTACCCTGCAAAAAGTACCTTAAAATTTGGACAAAGCTTACAAGCAGAGGTCATCTCTGTCTCCTCTTTTAGTCTCTAGGCACTTTGAAAACCTAACTAGATGTTTCCACCAAAACAGACTATCAAGAATTTAGAACTCCTATGTGAAGGCCAAGTGTTGTAGTCTACACAGTAATTTTGTAATGCTGACTCAGTTAATTTCAATTACATCGACATTCTTGCCAGGCATGTTTTAAACTGTGATTGTACTTCCCTGCTTAAGTAACTTGCTGTTTTATGAAAACGTACACATTTGATTATCAGGTAACTAGTGAAGTATAAAACTGAAGGTACACATAATACTGAGTAAAATGCATCTTTTGATAATGCATTTGTAAATGATAACATGTAAACCACCATTTTGCAACTAGCATAGTCAAGGCAAGTGACATAACATAATCATCTATTTAAAAAATGCAGAAAAGGAGGACACAGGGAACTACAGGCTGACGAGTCTCACCTCTGTGCCTCTCAAAATCACACAGCAGATCCCCCAGGAAACTACACTATAGCTTGGGAGAACAGAGAAGTTATTTGTGACAGCCCCCATGGCTTCACAAGGGCAAATCATGCCTGACAAATGTGGTGACCTGCTGCAATGGAGTTATAGTGTTGCTTGGCAAGGGAAGAGCAATTGACATTATCTGCCTGGACTTGCACAAAGCCATTTGACAGTGTCCTGCACAACATTCCTGTTTTTAAATTGGAGAGACAAGGATTTAATGGGTGGACCACTTTGTGAGTAAGGAATGGGCTGGACGGTTGCATTCAAAGAGTTGCAGTCAGTGGCTTGATGTCCAAGTGAAGCACAGTGATGAGGTGTTCCTCAGGGGCCCATATTTGGAACAATGTTACGTAACATCTTTGTCAGGGACATGTACATGGAGTTCAGTGCACCCTCATCAAGTTTATGGATGGCAACAAGCTGTGCGGACTGGTAGGTACTCTGCAGAGAAGAAGTGCTATTCAGAGGGACCTTGACAGACTTGAGAGCTGGGCCTCTGCAAGCATTATGTAGCTCAGCAAGGCTAAGTGCAAGGTTTTGCACATGGGTTAGGGCAATCCTGAGCACAGATACAGGCTGTGGAATGAATGGATTGAAAGCAGGCCTGCAGAGAAGGTCTTCAAAGTATTAGTGGATGAAAAATTGAATGCAGGCCAACAATGTGTGCTTGCAGCCTGGAAAGCCAGTCACATCCTGGGCTGCCTCTGCTCTTGTGAGACTCTACCTGGAGTACTGTATGCAGTTCTGAGGCCTTCAACATAAGAATGACATGGACTTGCTTGAGTGGATCTAGAGGAAGGTCACAAAGATGATCAGAGGGCTGGACCACCTGCCCTGTGAAGAGAGGCTGAAGGAGTTGGGGTTCAGCCTGGAGAATAGAAGGCCCCAGGGAGACCTTGTAGTGTCATTCCCAGTACGTGAAGGCAGGCTACGGGAACGATATGGAGGAAACCTTATCAGGAAGTGTGATCATTTTAAACTGAAAGAAGGTAGATTTAGATTAGACATTAGGAAGAAATTCTTTACTGTGAAGGTGGTTAGACACTGTAACACTGTAAGAGGCTGTGGACTCCATGTCCTTGGAACCGTTCACATCCTTGCTGGATGAGACTTTGCACAGCTTATAGTGGAAAGTATCCCTACCCATGGCAGGGCAGTTGAAACTAGATGACCTTTGAGGTCCCTTTCAACCAAAACCCATCCTATGATTCTATGATTTCAGACAACAGATAAAAATAAATAGATTTATACCGTATGGTCCACCAAATATAGCTTCCAGTGAAATCCCCCCATGTAGTTCAGTCACCAATTAGGAATGTAGATGTCCTTTGTTTTAACTGACATCACCCATTCTGTTTGCAAAACAAGCTAACAATTTCCCAACAAACAATAAAGGACTTAAAATCATCAGCTTCAGTGGAGTTGAACCATATCCCCATCACTGCTGTACAACACTCTTTAAAGAGGTCTATATGTTGTTTTTTCTTTCTTTTATCAATCCATATTTTGCATAAATAAAACATTTGGAAAATGACTATATTTACATCAGCTACTCCTTTCAGTTAATTATTAAAGGATATATCTAAGTTGTGACAGCTGATCAGTTTTCCATCTGGGCAGCAGCTTCTCCTGTTTGTTTCTCATGCTGCATGCATTGGTATAGAGGCGCTTGGTCTGGGATATCAGCCACATCCTGGTTTTAGAGGAGCTTGCCCTAATTACCTTGAGGCAATTCACAAGGGCTTCTCTGTTGCTTCCTAATGCCTCAGCAGGCCCTGAATATTCTTGAGTGATCAGAACACTCCTCCCCCTAGTAAATCTAGTTTAAAGCTCTGTGTCCACACAAGCCAGGCTACTCTAGCTCACACTTGGTCAGTTGAAGCCTGTCAGCTGTCAGTAGGTCTGATTTCTCAAAGGCATGCCCAGGATCGTAGAAGTGAAGGCCTTGTGCATGGCATTAGCTATGCACTCCATCATTCATCTGTTTAGTTTATCTCCTTTTTCTTGAATCGCCTTCTGTCATTGTGAGGGTAGAGAAGAACACCAGCTGTACTCCCAATCTTTTAAACATTGTTTCAAGGGACATAAAGCCTCTTTTGATATTTCTGAGTCACCTTATTGCGGCATCATTTGATCCTACTTAGAACAGTAAGAATGGGTGATAGTCTGCAGGATTTATTAGGCTCACTGGCTTCTCAGTGATGTCATGGACATGAGCTCCTACCAGGCAGTGACCTTCTCTAAAGATACTGTCTGGGTTAGAGATTTGTACTGGGATGCCTGTCAGCAAGGAGTCTCCTGTCACTAATATCTTAATGTATGTTTCTGGTGGCACTTGGTTCTGTTGTGGGTGAGTGGTTCAACCAGCTTTGCATAGTTGCCCTTTTATGGTTTGCCTCTTTTTTTCCTCTCTTCTTTCCTTTCTTTCTTTTCTTTCTTTCTTTTCTTTCTTTCTTTCTTTTTCTTTCTTTCTTTCTTTCTTTCTTTCTTTCTTTCTTTCTTTCTTTCTTTCTTTCTTTCTTTCTTTCTTTCTTTCTTTCTTTCTTTCTTTTCTTTCTTTCTTTCTTTCTTTCTTTCTTTCTTTCTTTCTTTCTTTCTTTCTTTCTTTCTTTCTTTCTTTCTTTCTTTCTTTCTCTCTCTCTCTCTTTCTTTATTTCTTTCTTTCTCTCTTTCTCTCTTTCTTTCTCTCTTTCTCTCTTTCTCTCTTTTTTTGTTTGTTTTGTTTTAATGAAACATTACTTATCATTCACTGGTTGTATAAAGAGAATTACTATCAACTTGAAACTAAACACCATTCATACCACTGCCTGGAAAATGTGACTCATAGTGAGAGGAGCCCCTCTTCTGGTTGAAGCACCAAACAGCAGACAAGGAGTATTCCAGCCTGGTCTAGGGAGCTCCTCATCTCCCTTTAAATAAGACATCTAACATAAGTCAGTTTGCACGTCTGCTTATTGACACTGACTATAAGGGGACTCTAAAGAGATGACAAAATAGATTATCTTAATCCTAGATGTCTAAAGCATGTAAGAAAATTTCCATCTAAGACATCTGTTGTTACAAGTGGAAAAGGGACACTCAACATGTTACAGCATACTTGGCTGATATGGAACATGTATGCCCTTCATATATATTATCTTATTTCAGCACATTTTTCAAAAGGAATTCATGTGGATATAGTGAATAGAACAGACCATATATTGATCATCAATTTCTACATCACTTCTCAGTTCTGCAGTTGTTTGTTTGTTTGTTTTCTAATGCATTTTCTTCCACATTTGTGCCTCAGGGTTAATTTTTTAAAATAGTACATGGGAGAATTCTGCTCTTGCTAGTGTAGTCACTTGGCTTTCATAGAATCATAGAATCAGTCATGGTTGGAAGGGACCACAAGGATCATCTAGTTCCAACCCCCTGCCATGGGCAGGGACACCCCACACTACATCAGGCTGGCCAGAGCCTCATCCAGCCTGGTCTTAAACACCTCCAGAGACGGGGCCTCAACCACCTCCCTGGATAACCCATTCCAGAGCTTCACCACTCTCACAGTGAAGAACTTCCTCCTCACATCCAGCCTGAATCTCCCCACCTCCAGCTTCATTCCATTCCCCCTAGTCCTATCACTCCCTGAGATCCTGAGAAGTCCCTCCCCAGCCTTCCTGTAGGCCCCCTTCAGATACTGGAAGGCCACAATGAGGTCACCTCAGAGCCTTCTCTACTTCAGACTGAACAGCCCCAACTCCTTCAGTCTGTCCTCATAGGAGAGGTGCTCCAGCCCTCTGATCATCCTCATGGCCCTTCTCTGGACACGTTCCAGCACCTCCACATCCTTCCTGTAATAGGCGCTCCAGAACTGGAAGCAGTTCTCCAGGTGGGGTCTCACCAGAGCTGAGTAGAGGGGGAGAATCCCCTCCCTTGCCCTGCTGGCCACACTTCTCTTGATGCAGCCCAGGATCTGATTGGCTTTCCAGGCTGCAAGTGCACATTGAGAGCTCATGTTGAGCTTCTCGTCCACCACCAAGTGCCTTCTTATCTTTCTTCTGCCATTTTCTGTATATCTTCTGCAGCAGTTCCTTTTCACTTCACTTTCTTCCAGGAGGTTTAGTAGCATAAACTCTCCATCTTAAGTGTTCATTTCTGATTTAGCATTGGACATAGTTTAATGTCACTGCACCTCCCAGTCGCCTACTTTGTTACACTAATGATCAGCTCCAGCTGAGGCTGTTAGCTCAGCTATCTGGATGATATGATGAAGCTCTGCCTGTCTGGCGTATTGTTCTGGATACTCCTTGACATGAACTCTTGAGAACAGCACAACCATGAGAATTTCTCTGAAGATCTGCACAAGCTACATTTCAAACATTCCTCAGAACTTGAAAAGCTTTGTAGCATCTGAAAGGGTTTTCACTCACTCTGTGAAGAGTATGAAAACTGCTTCATGTTGTAGTGTTTTACTAGGATTTTACATGCCTCAAGAAAGCACCTATGCATACTGTTGAGCTTATGCCATGAAATTTGTTGCTATGGAAATACCCAAACTAGTCTATGACTAAGAACAGGCAAACCCGTTCAGGCAAAATCACATCAAGCCTCAATATCCATTCAACAATCAAAATGAATTGTAGCCATTTTCATGCTTTATAGTGGCTTAATACCTTTGCTCTATCATTGAACTTTTTAGCCTCTTATATCCAATACACAGAGACCTCAGCATGCTCAGTTCCATGTATAATTTGGGCACAGCAATTCCAGCAGCATCTCCAAAAAATCAATTTAAATTAAATTAGATTACATTATCCTTATTATTCTTTGCCTTTTCTTGCCTCTTTTAAACTTCTTGGCACAGTAGTATTTTCTATATTAATTGCAACACTGACACTATCACCTTCCTTCTAAACATTAAAACTTCAGATGAAATGTAGTCATGTAGAGTGCACTCTGAGGAGTAACTGAATGGGAACCTTCAGACTGGGGGAATTCAAAGAGCAGTAGCATCTATCAGCTGAGTGTGTCCTGGGTCCATCTAGCTGAACAGCTTCTGCTGGAGAAACGATGCTGATTTCAGGAATACGCTGTGGAAGGGCGTGTAGATAGGCTTGACGTGTGTTCACGTGCATGTGTGTCTTCTCGATATCCTATTTTCTTTCACTGTCAGGGATTTTACAGTGTTATAGGCTTTCTAAACTTATTCCCTTAGAATCAAAGAAACAAATCTGTTTTCCAGTATTTCTGTCTCTGGTTAAGATAACAGACTTCTGGATGACTGCTTTGCAAGAGACAAATCCCATGATTAAAAATAGTTGTTATGTGAGCCTGCAGTGTGCGCAGACAGCCTAGAAGGCCAACAGCATCCTGCCCTATATCAGGAATAGTTTGTCCAGGAGGAGAAGGGAAGTGACTGTGCCTCTACTTGGTACTGGTGAGGCTGCACCTTGAGTGCTGTGTTCAATTTTGAATGTCACAGTATAAAAGACACACCGAGGTGATGGAGTGGGTCCAGAGATGGGCAGCAAAGCTGGTGAGAGGTGTGGAGAACAAGTTGTATGAGGAATCACTGAGGGAGATGGGATTGTTTGGTCTGAAGAAGAGGGGACTGAGGAGAGATGGTATTGCTCGTTACAACTACCTGTTTGTAGTAAGGGGGGTGTTGGTGCCTTCTCCCTAGTAACTAGTGATAGAACAAGAGCAAATGACCTCAAGTTGTGCCAGGGGAGGTTTAGACTGGATATTAGGAAATTTTTTTTTACTGAAAGAGTGGTCATGCATTGGAGCAGGCTGCCCAGGGAGGTGGTGGATTCACTATCCTTGGAGGTGTTCAAAAAACATGTAGATGTGGCATTTCAATACATGTTTTAGCGGTCATGGTAGTGTTGGGTTGACTGTTGGACTTGATTGTATGATTCTAATATTAATCACTAAAATGTAACATGGAGAGTAGTTGGAAACCAACACCTAAGATTACTTGTTAAAGGAATGCATTAACAAAGCATTATGACTACAACTGCTCTAAGCATTTATCTGTCTCCTCTTTCTATTTATTTAATTACCATGAATTTGAATATGAATCCATAATATTCTTAACTAAGGGTGCTTTTCTTTTTATAGAATAGATTTAAAGATTTAACTCTATGCTCCCTGATGGGCCCTACAAAAAAGTGTTCAGATTACAAGATGAGTTCCTAGGAGAAGAAAATGATACAGAACTGCCAAGATTGGGTCTTTCAGAAGTAAATATAGATACTGTGGAAGGCTAGATGTAGAATACCTCACAATATTAACACATTCCAGACTTAAAGATAGAAAATACAGAACATGAGAGAACCACACTTCTTGAAAGAGCACACTTTCTTCCTTGAGTTACAAATCTATTGTACAATTAAAAAGACAAGAGCTATTTTTAAAATTCTGGAAACATTATGTTTTTGGTTTAGTAAGTGCCTTTATACCCTCATCAAGAGAAAAAGCAGATGATTTTTTACTCTGCAAACACACCATAAAGATTGTGACTACCTGGAAAATTACACATTGTATGAAGACATGGATTAATATTATGTTAAAACTGTAAGAGTAAACAAAGTATATTCCATTAAAGATGTCCAAGACCAAGATGCCATAATAATAACCAAAGGTGCCACAGGGTACAATTTTCAGTGTTCACATAACTTACAGTGTCAGTTCTGTTTTCAAGTTAATGTTTCTTTAGAAATTAGAATAGAATAGAATAGAATAGAATAGAATAGAATAGAATAGAATAGAATAGAATAGAATAGAATAGAATAGAATAGAATACACCAGGTTCAAAGAGACCTTCGAGATCATCTCGTCCAACCTATCAACTAATCCAACCCACCTAAACAACTAAACCATGCAACCAAGCACCCCATCAAGTCTCCTCCTGAACACCTCCAATGACTCCACCACCACCCCAGGCAGCCCATTCCAATGGGCAATCACTCTCTCTGTATAGAACTTCTTCCTAACATCCAGCCTAAACCTCCACTGGCACAGCCTGAGACTGTGTCTTCTTGTTCTAGTGCTGGCTGCCTGGGAGAAGAGACCAACCTCCACCTACCTCGCTTCAGGTAGCTGTAGAGAGCAATAAGGTCTCCCCTGAGTCTCCTCCTCTCCAGGCTAAGCAACCCCAACTTCCTCAGCCTCTCCTCTTAGGGCTTGTGTTCCAAACCCCTCACCAACATCATTGCCCTTCTCTGGACACATTCCAGCAAGACAACATCCTGCCTAAACTGAGGGACAGCTCATCTGTCAGCAATCTCAGCACCCTAGGATGGATCCCATCTGGTCCCATGGCCTTGTGGGGGTCCAAGCTTCTCAGTAGATCTCTAACTTCCTCTTGGAGCAGCGGGAAACTATGCAGCTCTCTGTCTCTTTCTGCCAGCTCTGCAGGCCAGCTGTCTGGAAGACGTTCTGCCCTGCTAGTGAAAACTGAGGCAAAGAAGGTGTTAAGTACCTCTGCCTTTTCCTCATTCTTTGTTACAACGTTCCCCTCCGTGTCAACCAAGGAGTGGAGGTTGTCCTTGCCCTTCTTCTTGCTATTGATGTATTTATAGAAGGACTTTTTGTTGTCCTTCACAGCAGAGGCCAGTCTAAGTTCTAAATGGGCTTTTGCCTCCCTAATTTTCTTCCTGCATGTCCTAGCAACATCCCTAAACATTCCGTAGGTTGCCTCCCCTTTCTTCCAAAGATGATACACCCTCTTTTTTTCCCTTAGTTCTATTAAAAGTTCATTACCCAACCAGGCTGGCCGTCTGCCCCGGCGGCTCATCTTCCGGCACACTGGCACAGCCTGTTCCTGTGCCTTCAATAGTTCTTCCTTGAAGTAGGTCCAGCTCTCCTGGACCCCTTTGTTTTTAAGGGCTGATTCCCAAGGAACCTTCTGAATTAGTTCCTTGAGTAGCCTGAAGTCTGCCCTCCTGAAGTCCAGAGTGGAGGTCTTCTTGCTCCCCCTCTTGGCTTGGCTGCATACTGAAAACTCTATTATGTTGTGGTCACTGGTGCCTAAACACCCTCCGACCACCACATCACCCACCAGCCCTTCTCTGTTGGTGAAGAGGAGGTCAAGCATAGCCTTACCCCTGGTAGGCTCACACAGCACCTGGGATAAGAAGCTGTCCTCCATGCACTCTAAGAACCTCCTAGACTGCCTCCTCTCTGCTGTGTTGAGATCCCAGCAGATATCAGGCAGGTTGAAGTCACCCATGAGAACGAGGTCAGGCGATCTTGAGACAGCCTTAAGCTGCCTATAGAATGCCTCATCAACATCCTCCTCCTGGTTGGGTGGTCTATAACAGACTCCAACCAGGATGTCTGCCCTGTTGGTCTTCCCTCTAATTCTCACCCACAAGCACTCAACCCTATCATCCCCGATCTGCGCTTCGCGGGCTCCGCTCGGCAGCAGCCCCTTCGGAACAGCCCTTCTCTGGACACATTCCAGCAAGTCAATAATAATAATAGTGTCCTTTAAAAATGAATGGCTTGTATTGTCTTACTCACCTACTAATATAGAAATGGAACTTACCATCCTTAATCAGAAAAGTCCATTTAGAAAAGTTCTCCTTATTGCTTATGGGCTTGTAATGCAAAAACTTTGCCTTGGTATAGGTACAGAATTCTGTGTCCCAAATGATAGACTGGTGCATTTCTCATATGAGTTCTTCCTACTATATTTCATAGCAAATAAAAAGTTGCTAACAAAGGCAATCATGACACGGTAACACACTGGCACATAAGGGAAAACAAAAAATTGGAAAAGAAATAAAAACCGGGGTGGTAAGACAGACATAAGAAAGCTAATGTGATACAACACCAGAAGTCACAAATTTGAGTGACTGCATCACTTAGTTTCTCTTTTGTAAAACAGATGTAAGGGTAAGAAAAAAAAATATTTGAAGAAAATGCAGTTCCCAGTGAGATGTTTTTATAAATAAATACAATATTTAGAAATTCATGATGGCTTTAGAGGGGAATTTCTGTCATATTAGTTCTTCTTACCTGTTATAGTTGCTTTGTTGATAGATGGTTGGTTACACATTGGCGATCGTCTGTTTAAAAGACAAGAAAAATATACTTAAGCCTGATAAGTTCACAGATGACTGAATCCTTGAACAATATAATAGCAAATGCATTTCCTTGGGAAATTATTTTGGACTGGAATACTCTGGCAAAGATAAAGTTAGTTTAGAACAGATTTATTTTTTTTCTAGCGTAGAAGGGAATTCACAGTTGGCCTTGAAACCTCTCTGCAAATGGGAAACTCCAAGAAAGGAATATTTCAGGAATTTACATTTAAAACTTGCTTAACTATATCCAGAGCTTATACATATATTTACATAGTTATTATTCTAACATGGCTCTCATGTCCCACATTCCCACTTTATTTTTCATTCTTTTTCAATTCGCACAGTATTTTGCATATAGCTTTCGTAATAATCTTTAGGGCAAACAGCTCAGTAGACTGCTTTGCCCACTGAATTAAAGCTAGATGTTGCTTGACTGACACAGTTGCATAAGGATGTGTGGATGACTGTAAGCAGAGGCTACATATACATAGGGTCTGCATATTCCAATCTTGGGTGCAGAAAGTATCTTTTAGTAGCACTGCGTATGCAATGGTAGACAGCAGTCTTTCAAATGCTAATTACTGGTGGACGTGGGGAGGCCTGTGGATGTGGTCTACCTGGACCTTAGCAAGGCCTTTGACACAGTCCCCCACAGCAAACTCCTGGCCAAGCTGGCAGCCCATGGCTTGGACAGGAGCACACTGCATTGGGTTAGGAACTGGCTGGAGGGCCGAGCCCAGAGAGTGGTGGTGAATGGTGCCACATCCAGCTGGCGGCCTGTCACTAGTGGTGTGCCCCAAGGATCAGTGCTGGGCCCCATGCTTTTCAACATCTTTATTGATGATCTGGATGAGGGCATTGAGTCCATCATCAGTAAATTTGCAGATGACACCAAGCTGGGGGCAGGAGTTGATCTGCTGGAGGGTAGAGAGGCTTTGCAGAGGGACCTCGACAGGCTGGACAGATGGGCAGAGTCCAATGGCATGAGATTGAACACATCCAAGTGCTGGGTTCTGCACATTGGCCATAACAACCCCAGGCAGCGCTACAGGCTGGGGTCAGAGTGGCTGGAGAGCGGCCAGGCAGAGAGGGACCTGGGGGTGCTGGTTGATGGGAAGCTGAACATGAGCCAGCAGTGTGCCCGGGCAGCCAAGAGGGCCAACCGCATCCTGGCCTGCATTAGGAATAGTATGGCCAGCAGGAGCAGGGAGGTCATTGTGCCCCTGTACTCTGCTTTGGTTAGGCCGCACCTTGAGTCCTGTGTCCAGTTCTGGGCCCCTCAGTTTAAGAAGGACATTGAGACACTTGAACATGTCCAGAGAAGGGCAACAAAGCTGGTGAGGGGTTTGGAGCACAAGCCCTATGAGGAGAGGCTGAGGGAGCTGGGGCTGTTCAGCCTGGAGAAGAGGAGGCTCAGGGGCGACCTCATTGCTCTCTACAACTACATGAAGGGTGGTTGTAGCCAGGAAGGGGTTGGTCTCTTCTCCCAGGCAACCAGCACCAGAACAAGGGGACACAGTCTCAAGCTGCACCAGGGGAAGTTTAGGCTGGAGGTGAGGAGAAAGTTCTTCACCGAGAGAGTGATTCGTCATTGGAATGGGCTGCCCGGGGAGGTGGTTGAGTCTCCGTCCCTGGAGGCGTTCAGGAGGGGACTGGATGTGGCACTTGGTGCCATGGTCTAGTTGTGAGGTTATGGTTACAGGTTGGAGTCGATCTTCAAGGTCTCTTCCAACCTTGGTAATTCTATTCTATTCTATTCTATTCTATTCTATTCTATTCTATTCTATTCTATTCTATTCTATTCTATTCTATTCTATTCTATTCTATTCTATACTTTAAGTTCTAAAGATGCATGTTTTGGGTGAGGGAAATGACTCCACTACAAAATTTGCCTGTGTAACTAATGCCAGTGTTAACTGTGATGCTGTTATACAGTTGGAGAAAGATCATATTTATAATGTCTCATGAATCATGAGTTACTGTGCATAAATTATCCTGGATGATTTAGGCAGAGTTCTGTGTTCAGATCATGATGCAAGTAGCTCACAATGTGTGTAGCTGTCTGCTTACTTTGGTTCATTTTCAAGGCTCGAACTTGGCCTGAACAATCATCTTTGAAAGATCTTTCACATGTGGTTAATTTATTGAAATTCATATACATTGCACAAAACTACTCCATGTTTATACAAAGAGCAAGGGGACTATTGTATCAGCTTTCAAGTATAGCATCTCCAAGGGATAAGTAAACTCTTTAGTCATCCAAATGTTTTATGCAGGTTTGGTGGCACAGACTGAAATCTGTAACAGGTACTTGTTATTCTTAATTTACATTAAAAAGGTATCACTGCAAAAAGTTCAGTGACCAAAATCTGACACTCACTTGCTGGGTGCCCGATCTTGTAAATTTGTTAGTGCAGCAAAGTTATTCCGTACAGTACGCAGGCTGGCCAGCACCTGGAACAGATAAAATGGTTTTAGTCTAAATTTTTGCACATCTGAGACTGATTTCTCTCTGCTCTACAATGCTGAAAGAAAAAGGAAAGGACACTGCAAAACAGCTGTAAATTTTTCAAGGTTGGTTTGTCTGAAAACTTTGACCATTATTTGACAATAACTTGTCTGTAATACAAGAGCAATAGTTTATTTCTTTAACATGTAACTAAAATTTTTGTTTAAAGACAGACTTCCTTGAAGAGGAGGAAACTTTTGCACAGAATACTACTTAATTATGTGCAAGGACTATAAAAGCATTTGTTTGCAAGATAATAGCCCATTCAAGGCTAATAGTTCATGCATTAGAAAT
Source organism: Picus viridis (assembly GCA_033816785.1). Classification (NCBI taxonomy): domain Eukaryota; kingdom Metazoa; phylum Chordata; class Aves; order Piciformes; family Picidae; genus Picus; species Picus viridis. The sequence goes on along the minus strand of CM066606.1, from coordinate 68,619,607 downwards.
GATTACAGAATCTTCCATTTGCAGTTCAGCTGCTTACAAAATTCAAAGGACAAAGGGAAAGAGATTGTCTAAGCTGCCAGGAAAAATAAAAACACATCCTTTCAAGGATGCAGTTTATTTGAGGACTTAATGCAGAAGACCAGAGTAAGAGGAAGGTATCATCTAAGCAGGAGGGAAATGTCTACAGGCTCTTACGAGCTTTGCACATACAGAAAACCAACATAAATTAACTACTTCCTTTCTGGACTTAATGTCATGCAAGACAGCAGCCAGTGGAGGCAGGAGAGTAGAGCGTGGCATGCACACAGAAGGCAGGTGGATAAGTGCAACAAATTTCATACTGTGGAGGGATAATTAGCTGCAACTCTGACTACAGAGATGCAGTTCAGCTGATGTTGGAGAGGAACCATGAATTATTTAGAGCCACACTGGTAACTTGAGGAAGCAGCACTAATCGTTGGTGTCTCTTCACAGTAGTTGCCTATTGTCGTGTCTCAGACCAGACTGGCTGGTTCTCTGGTGAACCCATGTTAAGAATAACAAAAATGGAAATGGGAATTCGGGTTCCAGAGGTCTGAGTTGAGGAGGCTGCAACCCTCTTTTTATAGTCCCTTAAATTCACACATGAAGTAGAAAGCAGATAAAAGGTTGGAGAGAAAAGAAGGATTTAGTGGAAGCTTGAAACAGAAAATATTCAGGAGATAATAATGACTGGCAGCATTCAAGCTACTGTAGGTAATGCCCAAGTGAGTTAAGATAATAAAGATATTTGTTGCCTGATTAGACAGTATTAATTTTATTATATTTTGTTTTCCAAAGACTGTGAGTCAAACTCACAAATTTTATATTCAGCCTGGAATACAAATAATTATATATGCCATCAAATTTGCATGCCTAGGGTACAGTGACACTAACAAGTGTTATGTTTAGATGTTGGATAAACAAATCAGGCAAAAGGGGAAAGATCTTGGAGTTAAAAAATACAAAGAAAAACTACTGAAGTATGAAAATATTTCAGAAGGAAAGGGTGAGTTGAAGGTGGAAGGAGAAGGAAAGCATAAACAGAAGAATTTGGGCCTATTAAGGTAAAGCATATTTTAGTGACACCAGTCCTTTTTCAGTCCTCTTCAGTCAATCTGCCTGGGTTCAGGTTACATGTACCAGGATGCTGACACAGCTTGTATGTGCTAGTGATATCAGAGAAACATACATGCGTGACTTGCAGAGCTCAGCCCACGAAGAAGCATAGCTGGTTTTCCTGAATACAACTCAGCAGGTCCTGTTGGATGCAAACTGGATGTATATTCAGGTGTACTGAGAACTGGAGCACATACAGGGTGGTTAAGTGGCTCCTTGGTGAATGACTTCAGATACAGCCATGCCTGGACATCAGCGTATGACAGTGTATCTGTTGCATAGGGCTGAGCTTCAGGAAGGTTAGTAAACAAGGCACAATGCCTAGCCAAGGTACGTCTGTGGATGTTTAGCACCTGGGGTGCTGGGGAAAGAAGTGTGCAAAACTGTGAGGTTGCTTAGGGCCAGTTATGAGTGAAGGCTTGATGAGTCTTGCTGAACCCATGCTCAGGTCCCTGAAGAGCTATGAGGAAGTCTCTTTACTGTCTCCTCCACTATGCACATTGGCCAGATTTTTCCAGTGTCCAAGGTATTATGAATCTCTCCTTTTTCAGAAAGCAGAGATTTGACTAGTTTATACATTCTTTTATTCATTCTCCTGGCAGGTGAGATAACTATTTTGTAGGTCTGGAGTTGAAATGTCCAGTATCTCTCCAGCATCCCAGCTGCTTTAGCATACCAAAAATATATTTTGAAAGTTTCTGCAAATGGAACGTATCCACACATACACAGCCCTGAATGTAATAATGGCAACAAAAACTTTGGCCACTAGCTACAGTAGAACTAAACTACTTGATTTATTGTGTAAAGATATCAATATATGTGAGTCTAGTATGTTATAGTATAAGGACATAAAATAATAGTTCAGTTTTCAAATTACGATTCACTTTAAGTGACAATTTAACTGTCCACAGAGGTTCCACTTGTGCTTAACACTTACAAGTTTGATTTCTAAGCAAAATGCAATGAGTCACTTGCAAATCTCTACAGTTTTAATCCCTAAGTATATACTGTTTTTTTCAAACTTAAGTTATATAGAAACAATTGCAAGGGAGAAAACAACAACAACAACAACAACAACAAAAAACCCTACAGAATTTGTCCTTTTATTTTGAAAGCAAAATTCTATGAGTAATTAGACATACAGCTGTTGCTGTATATTACAATACAGGGAAGTGCAACTAATAATATCCTGGTGAAAGGTTTTTTAAAAAAAAAATTAGCTTACTAAATTCCATTCTGGTAAAAATATTAAATTATCTTGTTCTGATTCTATATGGGAGACATAGGATGCCATCCCTTCCTCCAGTTAATGAATGCAGCCACACTACCATGGTGATATGCTGAATAAGGAGTGGATCATCCAGTGTCTTATAAATACTTATAAATATAAATTTATAAATACTTATAAATCTGTTTATAATCTCATTAAAATAATATATAAAATTAATATTTGGTTTAACACCTTATCATCAGACAAAAGCAATCTGCACATTCAAACTGTAGTTGGACACCTTATTCTTGTGACTCAGTGTACTGTCTCTTTCCATTCACCTTCAATCCCAAAGGACTCCCAGAGGGTTTTTTTGTTTTGCTTTGTTTTTTTTGCCCCCTGGAGTAACACTGAATTAACTTTAACTCCATAATAAGGAGTATCAATTGTAGCTGTTCATGCATTCTAAGACTAAAACCTTGAGGAGTTTTGATCTATATTATATTGAATTTTGAGCTGGTATTTTATAAAGCAGAATCTGAATGGAAAAACAACAACAACAAAAACCCCAAACAACCTCACCGCCCCCCCCCCAACCCAACCACAACAACAAACCACACCAAAAACAAACAAACTAAAACCCCACCAAACCAAAATCAAACTCAGCAGATAGGTAGACCTGTTTTATTAAAACCAAAGTAAGTATCCTGGGTAAAACTCATGTCACATCTGAAAATCACCTTGTAATGAATGCATAAAACATGGGCAAAAGAAGTAATTGTAATTATAAAAAGAAGGATAATAACAGAGGGTACAAATTTGTCTTCATCATGACTGTCTGCTACAGCATTTGAAAAGAGCTCAAAGGCGTTCATCATGTTGTTGAATTTCAACCTTTCCAATTAACCAAAAAGTATTAAAAAGGAATGGTAACAATAACAAGAGTTGGACTTTTACAACTTTCTGGTTTTCCCATTTCAAGCATATCTGACATAACATTAACAATGGAAACAACTGGTTTAGCCACTTGAACTTTAAATTGCAAGATCATGTGAGAAATACGGCAAAATGTCGCCTACCTGAGCAAATGGTGTCACAATCAAGTCATCTCCGTGTCTGAAAAAAATGATCAGTTTTAAGTCAGGTATTAGTGAAAACTTAACTCACTGCTTAAACAGAAAGAATATTAGGTTTTACAATGCAGTGTGGGTAACTTCAATTCTTCTGCAGCTACTCACTGCTGCTGCATTACACATTCTTTGTAAAATAAATATGAACTTAGTTGTTGCCCAACTGGTGTGTCCATGGGATGGCTGATGAACCAGACAGTTTCTGCACTACAGGTGGGGCAGATGGCTGACCATCCAGGTCCAATCTGGAGAGATTTCATCTAAAGGATGGAGGTGAAAATACTGAAAGTGACCTCATTAAGGGTTACCAGGAGGTTTGTGAGCAGTGAATGGGCAAGTAACTGCAGATGGCTGGGCAGTGCATCACAGATGAATAAAAATCTGCTAAAGCTTTCCAACAGGCTCACACTTCTGTAGCTACAGGGGGTGTGACTGTGTGTGTGCCGTTGCTATGGCAACCTCACCCACACCACAGGATGATGTATTGGTGAGATGCCAGGTTGACATACTGTAGGGGAGAAGGCAGAAGGAAAGAGGGATTTCCTTTGATTCACCACTGAAAGCTGCCCCTTAAATAGATTCCAAAAAGTACAATATTTTAAGTACCAGTAGACTGAAGTGCTGTTAATCTTAGGAGTGGCAGCTGTAACACTGAGGATATGGAGTCAGACCTCACCAGAGGACACGGCAAAGGAAAAGCTTGGCATTTTCAGTTATTATATTTAGTATATAGCAGCAATTAAGATGAAAATAAATTCTTCAAAGACAAATTCAAAATTATTCCATTTTTAATTTTCCTGTATTTTGCTGAAATGAATTTATTGTGATGAGTTACAAGTAGCAGCTTTCAGCAGAAATTGCCGTTGATTTGGTGCTGTTTTAATGTCTAAGCATAGAATATGGGTATTTAACAATGTATTTCAAGCCCATGAAAATCTAATCAGAAAAAGGCTTTCCGATAAATGGAGAAATATTACTTGGTTTGAGTTGCTACAATATCATTCTTATAATTTGCTGTCCACTGCAGTGTTTTTGGGGGTATTGCAAAAACCTAATGAAAAAAGCAGTAATACCTGGGAGCCTGTAAGGATGATACGAAACTTCCCAATATTATGCTTAGTGTCTGTGTAGCTGATTTTTATTATCATCTCTTTTACTCCTGTTAGTTGAAATAGAGAGATGAATTTTTACAGACCCTGTGGAAGAAGCCTACTTCTAATAAGGTCCTTGCAGGAGTGGTTGGAATAAGGTCTTGATTCATGTAAAACCACACTCCCAGCCTGTGTGGAAAGCATTTAAGCCTGATCCTCATACTACCAGAAAAAAATGTGGCACCATGGGAAGAACTCAGAGGCTGTAATACCCTGATAAAGTCAGATGCAATCAGTTATTGTAGATATGATGAATCAGTCCAGGGCATTAATAGGGAAGTGAATGACTATCTGGGTTTAGTGTCTCTTCACATTTCATTGGGTCATGGAAACATCAGGAATTGCCCTAGCCTGTACCTTCTGATCAGGATTGCTTAATGAGTTAATGTAACTACACAAAGGTTTCATCAGAAGATAACCTTATTGTTCTCTTCTTTTTCTCTGTTAGCCTGGAGAAGAGGAGGCTCAGGGGAGACCTTATTGCTCTCTACAACTACCTGAAGGGAGGTTGTGGACAGGCAGAGGTTGGTCTCTTCTCCCAGGCAACCAGCACCAGAACAAGAGGACACAGTCTCAAGCTGCACCATGGGAGGTTTCGGCTGGAGGTTAGGAAGAAATTCTACACAGAGTGATTGCCCATTGGAATGGGCTGCCTGGGGAGGTGGCAGAGTCACCATCATTGGAGGTGTTTAGGAGGAGACTTGATGGGGTGCTTGGTTACATGGTTTAGTTGATTAGGTGGGTTGGATAATAATAGGTTGGATGTGATGATCTCGAAGGTCTCTTCCAACCTGGTTCTGTTCTGTTCTGTTCTATTCTATTCTATTCTATTCTATTCTATTCTATTCTATTCTATTCTATTCTATTCTATTCTATTCTATATCATGTGGAGATGTACATTACCTCACTTCCAGAAAAAATATGTTATTTGTTTTCAAATTCTGTGAAACATTATTACCTGCTATGTAACAATTGGCTTGCCTGTTCCTTCATAATATTTGTTAATTTCTTCCCTTTCATAAAAAACATCTTTATTATTTGTGTATAGGTACTCCATTTTCTCTTTTGTGTTGCCACTTAAAAGAGGCACAGCTGTGTAGATGTTATGGTGTGATCCAAACCCCTCTTCCCTCATCTCCATCAGCAGAGGCTTGAATGAGGAAAGACAAAGGCATGAAATTGCCTTCCAAGGTGCAAAATTGCCTGGGGACAGGTAATTAGTGCCAGTGCCCATTCTTCCTGCCAATGGAGGTTCCTTCCCTGTGGGGGAAGTCCACTGAGTTTGGAACTCTGACTAAGTGGGGTGTTTCACACCTATGATACATTGGCCTTGGACACATTGTCTAGAAATGCTTTAAATAGAGTGACCAGAAAGTAATCAGGGCTCTTGCCATCATCATCTCCTGCTCCTGCTCTTGCTTTTGCCATCATCTTGCTCCTGCTCCTGCTCCTGCTCCTGCTCTCTCTCTTGCTCTTGCCATCATCTTGCTCTTGCTCCTGCTCCTGCCCCTGCCCTCACTCTCGCTGTCCTGCTCTGGCTCCTGCCTTCAGCTTGCTCACTCCACTTGAACCTGGCTTATCCCCGGACCCTGTCTGCCGTGAAACCTGCGGCTTTCTTGCAGTGCTGCTACTCATGAGTTTTCCCTTGTAGCAGCTGTGTATATGGACACTTTGATTCTGGCGGGTCCTTTTCCTTTTGCATCATGCTGCATTACCCACAAATTGGATTATAAAACCTGCAGTTCCAGGAGTCTGCCGCCAGCAAGATACCTGGGGACCATTGCCAAATTCTTGCTCTGCCCTCGTGAGTACAACCTGGCGTTCTCATCGGCTTTTCCTAAGGTGCCTGGCTTGCCTCTGATTACAAGTGGAGTGAAGCTATTTTGTGGCTTAGCCTTTTCCATTTTCTGAATTCTCTAAATTGTATTAAAGTTGCCCATAACCATCCTGGTAGAATTTGCAACTGAATAGAACCTGTAAATAATCAAGTAAGTTTTTATACCTAGTCTGGGGGTGGGGTTTGGGCAAAATAAAGATAACTATATTTTTATAGTTCCTGCCTCATTAATTCAGCCCCTATCAAATCAGTGGAGTAAGAAACTGTGTTACTCATCTGAATGATTTCTACACGGGTGGAAGAGCCTAGAGCCTCAGGTAAATTATTCACCCATCTTCCTCGCACCAACCCACTTATCTGTTACTCAGGCTGTTTAGAAAAAATAAAAAAAATGTTGAGCAAATTCTTAGAAATGAGTGCATCTTCTGAGTGATCAAATTATTCACTGAAACTATGCCTACAATTAATATACAAATCTTTTTTTTTTTTTTTTTTTTTTGCTGATCTTGTCCAATTCCCACATTTGGAAATGATAAGGGGCAGAAATTTTACAAGTTGCAGCAGCTCTGGGCAAAGAACAGAAATATTTCCTTCTTAGGTCAAAAGAATCTGTCACTGGAAAACACTCTGCCCAATTTATGATACAAATGCACAAATATTAGTCGGTGCTTAAAATTCAAAGCGCAGTTTGGCAGAACTAGGAAAGTAGGATGGTCCTTCTCAAGATATCTTGTAGATCTTTTTACTGGATGCTATTTACTTACTCTGCTTCACTTTCAGTGCCCCTGTTTGCCACCCCTTGAATGCTGAGGCACTTGCAAGAGACAACAAGTACATGTGTCTGGGCTTTAGCTCTGGAAGTCTTTGCTGTGGCTTTTTTTGACCTCACTCCTCTGATTTTCAAACTTCATTCTACCTGAGGTTTTGCTGAACTGTGACGGACTGAATTTGGGGAGTAGAACCTCAAGCAATGTTCAGCTGATAGAAGGAAATGTTTTAGCTCTTATGGGCCACAAACCCTGGAAAAAAACTGCAGCTCTGTAGAGAGAAAAAGCATTTAGCTGATTACCAGCAACCGTTGTGACTCAGGGAAGCCACACAACGACCTGAGAATAAGAGCTGGTAAACATTGCAATAGAGTCTGTTGTCTTCTCTCTGAACTTAGATAAGAGATGTGTGATCGTTTGTCATTTGTCTAACACCTGTCTGAGCCTTGCCAAGGGATGTGTGTTCCCTGGCATTTTCTCGGCAGCCAATCACGAATCTGTAACTGTCGCAAGGACACATCTAATTACCAATCACGAGTTGCTTTTGATTATGTTAGCCTATATAAAGAAAAGACTTTGTACAATAAAGTAGACACTTTGCTTGCATCAAGCTTTGTCTCCATCTCTCAATCGCGGTAGAACTGCATTTCATTGGAGAATATTGATAAAATTCTGTCACTCTTTATTTTTAGAGGAGGTATTACATATTTAATGCACTGAAATAGCACACGATTGAATTTTCACTTTTCAAATGCCCTTTGTATGAAGACCAACAATTCCAGAAATTATCATTATTTCAGTGAATGTGTGATACTGGAGGTACAGACATATGCAGCTTTCACAGAGCAGTTTATCACGCACCAAACCCATTTGAATAGAAAAGCAATTGCATAGTGTGTTGAGTAATCTTTAACCCTCACTGAGTCTGGAAATGTGGAAAAGGTAATAGTGCTCAGAAAGGGAGCAAACATGTCTTAAGTGACTGTGTTACTTTTTGTACAGAAGAGCAAGAACATACGATTCAATGATAGTCCCACTGATCCGCAGTGTACTCTGGTGTAGTAAACACTACAATGTGTAAGAGTCCTGCTATTTACTTTTCAGATGATATGAAAGCTGATAGATGATTCTGTCTGGATTCTGGGTAGGAAAGTGCCATGCATCTATATATGGAAGCAGCAAGAGGGAGTGTGAACACTGCAATATATCACAAGCTTCTAAACATAGACAGAACTGTTAACCTTTAGGGTAGAAGAAATTCTTCATATCAGTATTAGACTCTGTTGATTAGAATGCCTGGTATACTTGCTCATGTCTTCATTTTTCCAAGAAAAGACAGATTTGAAAGCATAATAATTTTCACTCATCCACAAAATTTAACATTATCAAATCCATCACCACCAAGAAAAGACTGTTAAGGCACAAAACAGTACATGAGATTAATTTCTGTTACATAAAACATGGGCCAAATTTCCATTAGCAGACCTAAAATTGTATTCATTGCAAATTATTCACCACATCAAAGTGATGAAGCCTGGCCTTTTGCAAATTTTCTGTGTTTTGCTTTCTAACTGTTGCTATGAAACATACTTGAGTTCACCTCATACAATCTATGACAGTCCCTACCCGGGAGAAGAGATATAAATTTTGTGTTTTGAAGACTGACAAGGGTCTTGGCCTTGTCTCGGACAGCTTGAGTTGTAACCATTTTAAGAGGAAAAATAGGAGAGAGACAGATTGAGTCCTGAGGAGACAGAGCAGTGCGTTGCTTTTCCCTACTCCCTCATATGGTTGGAAAACATCAGTTTGAGCATGCACTGGCTCACATGTCAAAGTTTGGTCTACTGTTGCCCCCTGAACTTTCAGTTTACAGTTGCTACCCCAAAAGTAGTCCCAGACTGACAAGCAAGGTTAGCACATTCAGGGAATTAATAGTATTCACCTCCCTCATCATCCATCAAGTGATAGGAGACACTAAGTCAGAAGTTAGATGAACATGTTCAGCTGACTCTTGACAAATAAAGTGCAAAAATTCTGCTTCCTTTCCTCATTATTTGCATTAGTTTGTCTCTTCTGTCCCCTTACAGGACAGCAACTGACTTTGCTCCCACTGAAAAGGAACTAAAAAGATGCATGCATGGGCAGACAGAGGAGCACTCAGGAAGACAAGGATAGACAGGGTGACCACATAAACTTTTTTATTAATTAAACTGGGATGATGTAATGACAATTTAATATAATCATCTAATAAAAGAAGTAGCTACAGAGGTAGCCTGCAGACCTCCTAGGATACAGGTGAGGAGAGAGTTTAGTAATAGGGTCAGAGAAATGTCAAGGTATCATAGAATTGTTTCAGACAGAAAAGGCTTTTACTATCATTGAGTCCAACCACTCTCTAACTATAGCAAGTCTGATATTAAACCATGTGCCTTAGCATCACATCTATGCATTTCTTAAAACTTGTCAAGGAATGGTGATTGAACCACCCTCCCAGAGAGCCTGATAGCCCTTTGGTGAAGAAGTTTCTTCAAATATCCAGTCTAAACTTCAACTGATGCAACTTGAGGACATTTCGTCTTGTCCTATCACTTGTTACATGGGAGAAGAGACTGACACCCATCTCACCAACACCTCCTTTTATGTAGTTGTGAAGACCTAAAAGGATTTCCCTCAGCCTCCTTTTCTGCAGACTAAACAATTTCAGTTCCTTCAGTAGCTCCTTGTGAGGAGAAGTGAGTCCCAGATCACCACACAAAATGTGAGTCTGCACTTGCCAGTAAAAGCTTGGCAGGGAAGGTTCTGAATAAGGTTTGCCTTTGTAAAGGCCTCGGTAAACTCAGATTAAGACTTTCTAGACACATATGAAGAGTATCAGAGAATACATGAGGATATGTACTACAGATGGGAGATGTAAACAAGACAAATAAAAGCCCTGTCTAAACATAGGAGGGAGGAAATGTACAGAAGATATTTATACCAATTTGACACATATCTATTCATGGAAAAGACAGAATCAAAATCAAATAGCTGGTAAATCTTGATACAGTTTTTATAGCATGAATTATAAGACTGCTGGAAAGAATCTTAACACTCAAACAGTTTGAAGTATAATCATATTGGGTTGTCATACTCCTCTATTTGAATGAAAAATTCCCCCCCCCACTAGGATAAGCACTGACTAAGGATGCTGGTCTGGCTTTAAATCCATCTCTCATAGTCTGTGTTAGATGCTCTGGCTACATGCTTGGGACATAGCCTATCTGAAAGAATGAAGCTGCAAACAGACATTGAAAAACCCTATGGAACAGTGACTATCTGGAATTCCTGAAATGTGCTCCATGGCAAGAACTAAGGCTTTTACCATATTGCCACAATAATCTGCTCCATTTTTACAGAGTTGTATTTGGGCATTATTTTGTTTTTTTCTTAATATAGAAACATAGGAAGCAAAAGAGCAAAGGAAAAATCCGCATTTTCTATATACAATGTACAAAACAGAAGATGAACAGAAAGTAGTTTTGTGTTTGAACCCAAAAATCTTCTGCAGCCTCCTTTTTCAAGAGTAACTCACCTATGTACACAAGGCATACTGACATACTGTCCAATAACATGCTTTAAATACAGCTCACATGAGACATTTGTGTTTCGCTTGCACATATGCTGGTGCAAATATAACACATGTAAAACCACAAATGTGGAATGCAGTAAAGTGATCATTTACCCTAACTTACTATGATTTTTTTTTCTGCCACAATAACATTTTACAGGTAAAGACAAATAAGCACACAAGAAACATATTAATTTGTTGTGCTGAAAAATCTATGTGTTGCTCAGATTCAGATTTTAGTAGCAGGGAAATCTGATTCCAGATTGTACTCTGACAGAATAAGGAAGACATCACATAATGATACTGGTCAGCAGAAGCTGTGCTCTAAGAGCAGCAAGCACTAGGTGGGGCTGGCTGCTCCACATAGCTAGCACTTTGTCATCATCCACATCTGGAGAATCCAAGTGGGCTGGCTTGCAATACTGTTTTGCAGAGTCAGAAATCACAGTGCCCCAAGTTACTTTACTTGTGCTTAAATCACGTAATCTCAATTTGTAGAGAGCCATCTCTCGATGTTGTACCCCCATTATAGGGTATGACAGAAACGGGCTTACAGCTTTCCACAGAAACTCAGTGAGCTGTTAGTGATTTACACCTCATTGGAAGTCTGAGTGCCATTTGGAGGATGAGGCAGGTGCTAGAGATTATGACACTGTCTGCAGATGGGGATTTAGGGTTGAAAGAGCAAGCAATTAAAATTGTTGATGGAGTAATGAGCTACAGAGGAGGAAGTTCTTTTTCCCAGACTATTTCTTTATTTCTGGGAATATATACCTTAAAGGATTTTTTCAAACAGCTACTTGAAACCACTTGTTCTGTCACACAGTAGGCAGAAATTAGACACTGAATGAAGCCGACTCTTCTCAGCTATTGTCTGAGTGTTTCTGAACACTACATTTTTCTCTAGCGCCATCACTTATGTCCTCCTGATACTTCTTTTTAATACTGCAACAGAGCTTGCCCTAATTAGTCAAGAGTATTGCTGTAATATTGAGAGTTCTGGAGAGTTCAGTCTACTTAACTTGACCTTAAACAGATGGAAGAGGATTGTGTCAGAAAACCCACAGTCCCTGAGAAGTCCATTATCTTAGCCACAAGAAAGGCTGGTTATAATAGTTTTCATTGGACTAAGAAAGTTAGACTTAGGAAGAGACATCAAAGGGAAAAAAAACAATTCTCCAGCATAAATCTCACCAGTGAATACTTCAGATGTGTTTCCAAACACACCAATTAACTTCAGATGGAACACAAATCAAGTCACTCCACTCTGACGTATTGATGAATAAAAAAACCTTAGCCACCTTATGATCAGAGATCTAAAAGACAGCTCAGAACAAATGAGGATTACTATACATGGATAATATATACCAAACTATGCATACCTGGAGTTTTCCAAATATAATGGTATTTTGTACAAGAAAGTATTTTAATTCTTCATGCCACCTTTTTAGCATCTCAGTTCCTGAATATACACTTCTGTTAAGTTTGAAAGAAGCCTTTGAATGCTTGGAGTTTGCTCTGCTGAAGTCTTCAGTGTTAGGTCAAGGAAATTGCTATCTTAATTCCAGATGAACTGAATTAGCACCTAAGTTGAGGCTCTCTCTCAGGACTGAGAAAGACAAAATGCCCATATCCATTACAGACTAATGGACTGGAAAGGAACAGTTGAAGGTTGGATGATTTTCAAGGTCACTTCCAATCAGATATTCTGTGAGTCTGTGATAATACAGCAGGCCATTTAGATGCCAGAAGAATGTTGGACAACTGTGAGCAACTGGCGTGTATCAGGTTTTACAGAATTACCCAGTCTTAATGAGAAACAGAGCATGGACTTGCCAGAGTTCTAAATTCAGAAGGCAGTCTGACTGGGGGTCACTGAGGCAACTGGATGAGAAAAGAAGCTGTTGCAGTACAGGAGTTTGGTTTGTGTGTTGAAGAAGGGGCTGGATTAAGCCAGAGGATGTAGGACTTCGAACCAGAAAAGAGCTGGACTCAGAAGACTCCAGGACAATTCAACATTGTCAATGTTGAACTGTTCCTGCAACAGAAATTCTCATGCAGCTCTAAGCAAGGCTGTAAAGCAAGCATCAGTGACTAAAGGACAGGTATGTTTTCTACTCAAGTTTGAAAAAAATTGAGTGGGTGTGCACACATGACTGGACACAATCAAGTTAGTGCATCTTAACAACTCACTATTAATCAGTTTTGATTGCACTAGCTAACACATTTAACTCTTGCTAAGAAAAGTAAAAAATGTATTACCTCAAATTGCTTTTAAGCAGCAGATATTTGCTTGCTTGCTTGCCCCTAACCTATGTGCTTAAATGTTGAGAACTGACATGCTTGTGTACCTTCTGAAGAATATGAATATGTGATTTTTCTATGTGAATCTCCTATTGATGCAGGCTGAAAGATTTTGTCTACAAAAACATGAATGCAGAAGTGCTGAAAACAGCACCTACACAAGCTGAGCAAGCTTGCTTTCAGCCAGACACAGGAAGATTGTCTCAGTTTCAAGGTTTAGAAAAAAGCATTGCCTAACCAAACTCAAGAGTCCCTAAATGTATGTCTATAACAAGAAACAAGACTTCCAGGAAACCAGTGCAAAACCATCAGGGAATTAACTCTACAGCTAACAGCATTAGCACCACTGCAAGCGTACAGGGTGTTGAGACCCAGTTGACAAAGTTTCCTTTCTCAGTACTTCACTATTGCATGCACACGTGCGCATACAGAACACTCATTCTTCCTCTCCTCCCTTGCAGATTGCACAGCAAGTGCAGAGATGACTGGTCTTATAATGTAGCTAAAATTCCAGCTAAGAATATCGTAACATGCCACTTTTGACTGAAGAGATTTAGGAATTCAGCCTGCTTTGTTCATCATAGGAGCAGTAACTTGCAATTTTGTTTCAAACACCCACTATTTCTCTCTTACACATCATCATTAAAAGTGTGTGAAGGGGAAGTGATGTGTTTAACAACTGAGAGTTATATTTGGAAAATAATTAGATTTTAGCATTTGGACATAAACCCAACACTGATTATGTATAGTCTGAACTAAGGAAAAAAAAAACAAAAACAATTTCAATTTAATTAAAAAAAAAAACTGATTCAACAACCATATAAACACATACTGGAAAACCTTAGGATCTCCTGAATGAAAAAGCAGATCAAAAGAAGCCTTCTCAATGTAAAAATATTCTTTGTGCTTTTGTCAACAAATGAAGTTAGTGCAAGATGATTATTTAAACTGGATATTGCTGAGTTCTTTGTTTTGGATTCCATTTGTAAGATGTCCCAAACATTTTACAGGAAGTGACTTACTAAGTGCTTAGCATAATTTAAACCGCAACCTGGAGATTTAGTCAATTTAAAAGATAATAAGAACAAAACCAAACCAACCAAACAAAGCAAATAAACAAAAAAAGTCAAAACTTAATGCAGCAACATACAGGACTGTTTGTCCTAAAGCCGTGTAAGTACATTTATTTCCATGGACAAACGTCTCAAGCAATTCAATACATTTTTTAAATTAAGAATTGTTTCTAAACTGAAATGCAAAATTCACCTTAAAAGATTTTTTTAATGCAGGCTGGACTTTTGATGCTTAACTGTCTCTTTTCAGCCAATAATATCTGTGTCATAATAAACATCACAGTTTCTGAGAGAAGAATCTGATAAATTATGAAGAATTTTAAACAGCTGTATTCTTGGAAAGACAATTATTTCTAATTTGTTAAATTGAGGTGCATTTATTCTGCTCAGTAACTGCATGTCTTTTCTGCTCTTCTAGAGTTTTGGCCATAATTTTTCAGGGGAAATGGCTTTTATTTTGTCTGTAACTTCAGATGCATACTCACAGCATTTTATTAATAAACCCAGGCCTTCTTAGCTCAGAGACAGAAGAACAAGGTGTATCACTATTAATATGGCTTCCTGTTCTGGATTAGAAAATTCATTTCATTATTTTACTGGCATGTTAAAGGCTTAGATGAACCTTTATTAACTCTCCAGGTCTGCTATGTTTGTTTGTAATTATTTTTAAAGTACATTTCCTTTATGAATGTGATCCAGATTGAATACAATGCAATCTTTTGAAAAGCTGAGCAGACTGCTAGGAATTGGAAAATGTGTATAAGTCCACCTCACAAATTCTCTTCCCTGGCAGCTGTTCCACCTGCCAGCTAAGGGATAATTCAGGACATTTGCAGCTTTAGGTCTGGATCCAACCCAACCTGTTTATCACTGACAAAGAAACTCCCTACCTGTAATGTTTGCAGCCATAATAGTTTTGTTATTTATTTATGTTTTCAAAATTATATATTGTTTTGGCTTTTAGAAGAAAAATACCCACACTAATAAAAAATCTCACACTTATTTTTCCAGCTTTTGAAGAAGGGTATAGTTCATCCTGACAAAACAAGCTTAATCTCTATATGTCAGTATCCATGTTTATCAGACTGCAGAGGCTTTATGGTTGCTATTGTTGCTATTATTATTATTTTAATTATTGTTGTTATTATTATTATTATTATTATTATTATTCCAAAGTGGTCCACATTTGGGTTTTATTATTCAAAGAGTGGCTTTTAAATTTATTTGTATTTTGGTAAGCATGATGCCTAGATTTACTGACAGGTTCAAATACAGTCTACAAAGCAGGATGTCCTCTAGAAGGGAGGATAATATTTTAATTGTAGGGGAAAATCTTGGAGTAAATACAATACAATACAATACAATACAATACACCAGGTTGGAAGAGACCTTCAAGATCATCACGTCCAACCCATCGACCAATCCAACCCACCCAACATCTAAACCATGCAGCCAAGCACCCCATCAAGTCGTCTCCTGAACACCTCCAATGAAGGTGACTCCACCACCTCCACGGGTAGCTGATTCCAATGGGCAATCACTATCTCCATGTAGAACTTCTTCCTAACATCCAGCCTAAACCTGCCCTGGCGCAGCCTGAGACTGTGACCTCTTGTTCTGGTGCTGGCTGCCTGGGAGAAGAGGCCAACCTCTGCCTGGCTACCTCCCTTCAGGTAGTTGTAGAGAGCAATAAGGTCACCCCTCAGTCTCCTCTTCTCCAGGCTAAGCAACCCCAGCTCCCTCAGCCTCTGCTCATAGGGCTTGTGTTCCAAACCCCTTACCAGCTTCGTTGCCCTTCTCTGGACATGCTCCAGCAAGTCAACATCCTTCCTAAACTGAGGGGCCCAGAACTGGACACAGGACTCAAGGTGTGGCCTAACCAGTGCAGTGTTCAGGGGCAGAATGACCTCCCTGCTCCTGCTGGCCACACTGTTCCTGATGCAGGCCAGGATGCCATTGGCCTTCTTGGCTGCCTGGGCACACTGCAGGCTCATGTTCAGCCTACAATCAACCAGCACCCCCAGGTCCCTCTCTGCCTGGCCACTCTCCAGCCACTCTGACCCCAGCCTGTAGCACTGCCTGGGGTTGTTGTGGCCAATGTGCAGAACCCGGCACTTGGATGTGTTCAATCTCATGCCATTGGACTCTGCCCACCTGTCCAGCCTGTCGAGGTCCCTCTGCAAAGCCTCTCTGTCCTCCAGCAAATCAACTGCTGCCCCCAGCTTGGTGTCATCTGCAAATTTACTGATGATGGACTCAATGCCCTCATCCAGATCATCAATAAAGATGTTGAAGAGCATGGGGCCCAGCACTGATCCTTGGGGCACACCACTAGTTGCACCCTTTCGTCATTTCTCTTGCCACAGAGAGCAGCAGAGGGGTGCTACTACAGATAGAAGGTATTGGCAGAATAGCAGTAGGTTGGCCAGTTTGGGGAATGTGTGTACTAGGGGCCACTTAGCAGATCATAAGGCCAATGACCTTGCAGTTCCCTGCAGTCAGTGTTCCCTTGCTGGGTTCTGGTGCTGAAAAGATGGAAGCAATATTTCCCACTGCTTAGCAAAATATTGTGTAATTATAGTAATTACAGCTCATGGTGATAGTTCATCTGATCTGGGTAACAGTGCTGAGACTCTTTAAAGAAGCACCACACCAGACACTTTTTTACTTTTACTTAACCTCACTTTTTGGGTGAGGTTAATTTGTTAGGTCCTGGAAAGACCAGGATGTTGTGTTCAGTGATGCTGTGGACATGGGAAAAGCATAAACTCAAGGCGTGGTTTTTGTCATGCACTTTTCCCCTAGATACATTCGGAACACATAGTGGAGCTCAAACAGACTTCTGTACTGAGAGTGTTGAGTTCTTCTTCTGGGCTCACTTTGTTCTGCTTCTTCAGGATCACACTGGGGACTACACATACTTTTGTCCTTGTAGGCTCTACCCTAATTAGTGGGCTGCTTATTGGCTTCTTTCTCATGTTCATGAGAATGACATTTTTTTAAACGTAGTTGGAGACCATTTTTTTTTTGATAAAATGGAGACTCTCTGCTTCATTAATCACAGCAGTGAACCCTTAGCAAGAAAGGCATTAAAAACATTGCTGCTTCTGTCTCTGTCTGCATTTGCAAGTTCTAAGCAGCAATAGCAGTTCAAAATGGTATTAAGTAGTCGGGCCACCTCTGCAAGGCAGCCACAAAGCTCCTGCTTCACTGATCCCTTCAAATGTAAACCTGATAGTTCTTCCAGTACAGCACTGATGATTTTGCTCATCTTTCAGCTACCTTCTGTTCCTTTTTCTTTGTTGCAACAATATTGTTGGAGGCTTTAAAAATTTTCTGTTCTTCATTCTCCTTCCCTATAAACTTGTCCTGTCTCTTATGAGAGAGCCTGCCCTGTAATTTCTCATACTGTCTCATTCATCCTCACTGTCTCGTTCATTTACTTCGCTTTCTCTTGCACATTCTTATTTCTCTGTTGGAAATCCTATATCCAGGCTTCACAATGTATCTGCTCTTCTTCCTTGGACCTTGGATCTTCCTGCCCAAACCATCTGCCTTGTCAGTCCAAAACACTGAATGGCTTTTTCTTATTTCCTCATATCATGTCCATGTGCTGCTTTTCGAGTATCTAGAACCATGCTATTCCCACCGAGAGATGATTGAAAAAATGTTGCTCCTTTTTATTTGCTTTACCTTCCTTAACATACAGCTGCTTTTTCTGCCTCTTTCAGTGCCATAACTACACACACATTTGTCATGCTAACCTACTCTCATCTGAGCAGCCTTGAACTTATACTTTTATTCTTTTCCATAGCTAATATGGGTCCCTACTTTAAAATATACTTCACTGTCTCTGATTTTAAGAAACTTTCCACCTCCCAGTTCTCTGCCTTTATTTGTGTTACTTTCCACCTCAGTTCACCAATAAAACTCCCTTTGGTTGCTCTCTGAGGTATACTCCTTTGGGCATAGGGATTCATGTTGTACCTTTGTCTAGCGATAGTATCTGACTACATTAGTCTCTTGGTTATCAACATATGCTTTGCCTTTACGTTGTTTATGGCAGAACTCATCTTTTCATCTTGGGTGTGCAAAGTACTGAGTGCCACTGCATTCCCTTCCTCAGCTGGAGTTGTGCAAATAATAAATAATGACAGAAGGATGAATTCTGTACTGTAGTACTGCCATCCACTGGCTGTGTTTTATCACAACACTCTATGTTTGACTATCATTTTCAAGCGGTGTGTTTCATCTGCTGTGACTGAAGTGGAATCTCTTATTGTACGTACACTGCTTGAAATAACAGAAGTGCCATAGATCTTTGTGCTAGAGTCCTTCCAGATAAAAAACGTATGCCTTTTGCTTTGTATTTTGCTATACAAAGTGAAATAATGAGGTTGGTAACTCAAATACTGAAGAATCAGGTGATTCTAGGCTTAACTGTTACATACAATTAATTCACCTGCATTACCTGAACAATGTATGTGTTTTGTAATGTATTTGGCTTGCATATAAGAAGCACTCATTACTTAAAAATAAGCATGTATATGGATACAAAACATAAATAGGATCATTTAAGAAATATTCTACAATTTTTGTGATGTTTCCCTTGACAACACTTCCATCCTCCCCTGTGTTTAAAAATGTCCTGAACCAGCATAGTTTCTCTATTCTTATCCCAGACATCCTAAACAATGGCAGGAATATTTACCTACTTAGTACAACAGTTCCTCTATGACAGAAGACTGTGAAAATAGATCCAGATGTGAGGTCAAATAAATTAGAAGTTTTCTAAAAACACATCTGCATATAGAAAGGAAGAATAGATGCAAATATCCAAAGGAAAAAACTATGTTCACTCTTTTGGTAATTCAATTGTTTATCCAATTTACTTCCAATCACTGAAATGTTACCCAGAATTTTAGGAAATGCAGAAGAAAATGTTTGGTTCAAAGATGGAGAACTAACTGAAATCTTCATTGACATGACACATTTCTGAAGTTGGAAGTTTTTTCTATCTGAAGAAAGAAAATCTTAGCAAAGGAGTTGTAACCTTTAAAGTATCAAGTCTTTGAAAACAGCCAGTCACTTGGAACTGATGTTGCCTTAGCTCTATGTTTGAAATATGGCTCAGGGCTCTATCTGCTCCTCCTCCTGAAAGACTTTGTGGCATGTGGTGATAGACTATCTTTGCTTTCACCTCTGCCTTAGCATCCTGGAATCATTTGGGAAGCTCTGAAATCCTTTATAGGCTCTCCTTGCCCTTTCAGATGCTGTATAGGCAATTAATTGCTTGCAGGAGTAGGAAGAATTTGCAATCTTCTAGGTACTTGCAGTCAGATGTCATGGAGTTTGCTGAAGGCTGGTGTTTATACCACAATAAAATAATGTACCCACGATCATGTTGTAGACCTGTATTTGCATCTCAGCATATGATATTTTGTTCTGTTATGCTTTGTCTATGAAGACTGACTTTAAAGGTGGCAATGTATTTTTCAGGAAGAAAGTTTAAAAGATCTTAGAATACTGACATCTCTTTATAATTGAGACTTTATTTTTTCAACTTTAAAACCAGTATCTAAGTTTACAGAATTTACAGTGTCTGCCACAGGCACACATACATGAGCTTTTTATTAAGAAAACAAACCTTCCAAATACTCTCCAGAGATTAGTGTGAAATTCCTGGGCTTAATTCATTTGAGACACTGGATCTTAAAGCCATTTAGCACATACTGGCAATAACCGATCTTAGGTATAAGAACAATTTTATTTTGAGGAAGACTTCATTTTTGATAGAAGAATGTCCCCCACAACATCCTACTCACCTAGTTGGAGAGAAAAGGATTCAGTGCATGGACTGTTCAGCAGATAAGGAATTGGCTGCATCCAGAGAGTAGCGGTCAATGGTTTGAAGACCAGAGAGAGAATGGTGACAAGAAGCGTCCCTCAGGGTCTGTACTGGGGCAGGGACTGTTTAATATTTTTATCAATGATATAGACAGTGGCATCAAGTGCAAGTTTGCAGATGACACCAAGCTGAGTGGTGCCATTGGTATGCTAGAGGGATGAGATGTCATCCAGAAAGACCTGGACAAACTCATGAGCCTCATGAGGTTCAACAAGACTGATGATGGGGCCAAACAGGCCCAATACAAACCCCAGAACAAGTCCTGGCATGCCCAGGCATGACACCCCTCTTCCCCTCCCCCCTGCAGGGGTCCAGCGAAATGCAGGGAAAACACAAAAGAACCCAGGCACCAGAAGGTCTAGTAAACAAGAGATGTGTTCTTCCTTCATGGTAAAACATGCACTAGCCTTGCTTCTCCTAGACTAGGCCAATGTCTTTGCCTTTTACGGTCATGGCCTGGGAGAATCCCATTTTATTGGTTAAGTGTTCTGCTTGCTTCAGTTGCCCTATTGGCCAAATTGAATCTCGGGCAAGTGCTAAATATAGGCCACATTGTATTCAATTTGCCTTGCCTTGCCTTCCCTTGTCTAAGATCTGGGAAACAAGCCATGAGCCTTACCTTGCAAGCCTGAGAAGCCAAGCCTTGCCTGTAACTCAGAGAAGCCAAGCCTTGCTATGTCTTGCAACTCAAAATCTGTGCTGTGCCTCAGTTTACCCATAAAGACAGGTGCCCATCGCAGTAACGTCATAAAAGCCTAGAAACAAACAGAAGGGTCTTGCCAGGCAGAAGGGACAAATCCAGGGTGAGCCAAGCCCCTGAGCATTGTGCTCTGCAGCAGTAAGTGGCTTCCAGCCTAGGCACCTGCTTTGCAAAACCAGACCTCATTGAGAAGATGTCAAAACAGGCTATTTGTCCAAGAGCCTGAAACCCCAGGAGAGCCTGGAAATCCTGGGAAGAAGCTTCAAGAGCTGGCCCCTCTTGTGCTGAGGCCAGCCCAGCCAGCATGGCCTCCCTGCCGGCAACCAGCACCAGCCTCTTGCCATGCAAGGCACCCGAGAGCACCCCAAAAGCCTAATGGCTAACATGCAGCAGCAGCAGTCCTCTACTTGGGTGGAACTCCTGTCACTCAGTGTAATCTGAACTATGTTGCAGCCCCAGAGGGAATCCTGGTGATAGTATTGTGAGTAATAGGTTTATCTTTATCTTGCCTCTTTGTTAACAGTTCTCTCTGTCTGACTCAACATTTTGGCAAAGTTCCACACAGTATCACAGTATCACAGCATTACCAAGGTTGGAAGAGACCTCGAAGATCATCGAGTCCAGCCTGTAACCACAAACCTCATGACTAGACCATGGCACCAAGTGCCACATCCAGTCCCCTCTTGAACACCTCCAGGGACGGCGACTCCACCACCTCCCCGGGCAGCCCATTCCAATGACGAATCACTCTCTCGGTGAAGAACTTTCTCCTCACCTCCAGCCTAAACTTCCCCTGGTGCAGCTTGAGACTGTGTCCCCTTGTTCTGGTGCTGGTTGCTAGGGAGAAGAGGCCAACCCATTCCTGGCTACAACCACCTTTCAGGTAGTTGTAGAGAGCAATAAGGTCACCCCTGAGCCTCCTCTTCTCCAGGCTAAACAACCCCAGCTCCCTCAGCCTCTCCTCATAGGGCTTGTGCTCAAGGCCTCTCACCAGCCTTGTTGCCCTTCTCTGGACACATTCAAGTGTCTCGATGTCCTTCTTAAACTGAGGGGCCCAGAACTGGACACAGGACTCAAGGTGCGGCCTAACCAAAGCAGAGTACAGGGGCACAATGACCTCCCTGCTCCTGCTGGCCACACTATTCCTAATGCAGGCCTGTCGAGTCTCCCCCAGTGCTCAAGCCCCATACTGCACTGGAGATCCTCTTTCCCAGGGATTTTTCCAGTTTGCTTAAAGTTTCAAAATAAAATTATGTTTTACTTCAGCACTGAATGTTGGGATGCATGGCTGAGGTAATGGCTGTTCCCCTCTTTTATTTCCAGACGCTGTCAAAGCCTACACACATGCTGAAAAAGGCAAGAGAGGACACAGGGTTTTGTTTTACCTCATTAATGTCCATTAATGTCTTCTGACACATGTCCAGGTTGTGATTTTCAGAAATAATTGATGAATGAAACTGCAGCTGACTAGGAGTAGCCATACATATATTCTTCTCAAATTAAAATGAAGTCCTGCACTGCAAAACAATGTATTTATGTTGAATCTTTGCTTATTCAGTGGTTAGTTTGTAGAATCTTTTATTTTTGTTAATGCTTGGCAGGATTGTCAGCAATTTTTACTCAAATTTGGTGTTTGAATATCAGTTAAAAATGGGATTTTCAGAAATTTAGATATCTAATCCTTTTTGGAAGCTGAGACTTGGAAATGTATTGCTTTAAGCACAGTGAAGCTAGAATATTCTAGTCCTCACATTTCTCTCCAGCATCCCAAAGGACTTGGAAGAAGTCTGAGATGTGAAAATTGTTTAAATTGTTAAATATTGCCTAAACATTGTACATTCCCATTGTAATTATACATTCCTGCCATATGCCAAATCTATTAGTAAGCTTTGGACAATTTTTCCTATTATAGAATCATAGATTTGTTAGGGTTGGAAGGGACCTCAAGGATCATCTAGTTCCAACCCCCTGCCATGGGCCAGGATTCATCACACTAGTTCAGGCTGCACACAGCCACATCCAGCCTGGCCTAAAAACCTCAAGGGATGAGGCTTCCACCACCTCCCTGGGCAACCTGTGCCAGTGTCTCACCACTCTCATGGGGAAGAACTTCTTCCTGACATCCAATCTGAATCTTCCCACTGCTAGTTTTGCTCTATCCCCCCAAGTCCTATCACTCCCTGACATCCTAAAAAATCCCTCCCCAGCTTTCTTGTAGACCCCTGCAGATACCGTAAGGCCACAACTGAGTCTCCTTGGAGCCTTCTCTTCTCAGACTGAACATCCACAAATAAATAATATTTTATATTTTTATTAACATCATAGTTGCTTTATTAATATTTCCTAAATCATAATCATAACAAAGACCAAGTTCAGGGTGCTGCACCTGGGTCATAACAATCCTTATTATCGGTACAGGCTGGGGGATGTGGTAATAGAAATCAGCCCTGCAGAAAAGGACTTGGGAATTCTGGTGGATGAGAAGCTGGAGATGAGCCAACCATGTTCACTTGCATCCCAGAAGGCAAATCATGTGCTGGGTTGCATCTGAAGAAGTGTGGTAAGCAGATGTTCTGGTAAAACCTTGCTTGGAGTACTGTGTCCAGCTCTGGAGCCCTCAACACAGGAAGGATGTGGAACTGATGGAGTGGGTCCAGAGGAGAGCCGTAAAGAGCCACAAGATGGAACACCCCTCCTACGAGGACAGGCTGAGAGACCTGGGGTTGTTCATCCTGGAGAAGATATGGCTCCTGAGAGAACTGGCCTTCCAGTACCTAAAGGAGGCCTACAAGAAGGCTAGAGAGGGGCTGTTTACAAAAGGCCTATAGAGATAGGATGAGGGGCAATGGTTTGAAATTAGAGAAGAGTAGATTTAGACTGGATGTTAGGAAGATGTTCTTTTCCATGAGGGTGACGAGACACTGGAACAGGTTGCCCAGGGAAGTAGCTGGGGCCCTATCCCTGGAGATGTTAAAGGTCAGGCTTGACAAGACTGAGCAACCTGATCTAGTGGAGGATGTCCCTGCTCACTGCAGGGGTATTGGACTAGAAGACCTTTGGAAGTGCCTTCCAACCCAAACTGTTCTATGATTCTGTATAAGCATCACAGTGACCTAGACTGTCCCCCTGAACATAAGAATGATTTAAAATTACATTCTCACACAGGTGCCACACTATAAGCTTGACTCTTGTTCATTTTGTCCTGGAAGAAGCATTAACAAGACAGCTAAATCTGTTTTGAGCCACTGCCCCTCTCTCCTCCCTGTCTGTTGCAGGGTCCAGATTGAGGTCAAGGAGTCTAATAGGCAGGTGCCGTTAAGGCTGCCTTTGGGGGTGGAAGCTGAAGCTGATCCCCAAGCCTCACATTTCAGAGAGGCGACTGCACATGTCAGATGCCATGAGAGAAGGTGTGTGCAGCTTACTTGCCACATAAACATTTTTAACTGATTAGCAGGATCTGAATGGCTGATGTGCCATTGGGCTGCTCAGTTTGCAGAAAGGGAATTTATAGGAGAAGACCTCGCATGCTTATTGCTCATTACACGCCTTGCATGCTCATCACTCTCTTATCTCTTCCCCCCCGCCCAGTTCATTAATGAGATTCAAGGTGGTGACAAGCACCCTACTTGCTTTATCTTCAGGGCAATCTGCTTCTTTTCTTTTAGCGGCATAGTGCTTGAGTTGGGCCTCCACTACAGCAGTGTGTTCTCTCCTTTCCTCTAATTTTTGGATACTGCCCTTTGGACTACAACTATGAAGTTTTGGTAGTTAGCAGCTTGGCGGTTCGTGAGTAAATTACACTATTTTACCTGGTTATTTCTGAGGTTTATAGCTGGTTACCCATAGGTTAGCTCCGTTGTGAACTCGAGGTGCTCTGTCTACACCACCCGAGGCAGCATTGCTGTTTGGTTTCATGTGTATAGGGAGATTCCAGTTTGTTCCTCTGTATTCCAAGTTGTGATCATTCTAGACTGTTTTTCTACTACTTATCAGCCTTCTGTCATGTGTAATCAACCTATCATCGACCGGGCAAATGAACCTCAAGCAAATTGGCTCAGGGAAACAATTTTTGATATTTAATAAATCATATTCATATTTTATCATATTTCAGGCCAATAAATCTATATAAACTGAAACCATTTACAAGAAAGATTACCTGTCAGAAGAAGATTTTCTGAAAGGGGGTCACTAGTTGCAACTGAAATGTGTTTTTTCTTAGAAGATGGATTAATACAATAAAATACAATACAATACACCAGGTTGAAAGAGACCTTCAAGATCATCACGTCCAACCCATCAACCAATCCAACCCACCAAAACAACTAAACCATGCAACCAAGCACCCCATCAAGCCTCTTCCTGAACACCTCCAATGAAGGTGACTCCACCACCTCCCCGGGCAGCCCATTCTAATGGGCAATCACTCTCTCTGTATAGAACTCCTTCCTAACAGCCAGCCTAAACCTACCCTGGCGCAGCCTGAGACTGTGTCCTCTTGTTCTGGTACTGGCTGCCTGGGAGAAGAGACCCACCTCTGCCTAGCTACAACCTCCCTTCAGGTAGTTGTAGAGAGCAATAAGGTCACCTTACTCATTTTGTCTCAACCAAAACTGGTCACACTGGGCACAAGACTTACAACGTACCTCAATCTACAGGGCTTAACTGAGGCATGGACCTTACACAAATGCTCTGTATGACTTTTTCTCATCTTGACATTGACATAGAAATAGAGTTGTATTTACAAGGACTAATCAACTTTTCTAAAAATGGTACGCAAGCTGAAAATAGGAGTGTTCAGTTAAAATGACTGCAAGTTAAATATCGGGTGAAATTTCACTCATTATTAGAAAAACTTTTTCCTTTGTCAGGCATACTCTTATTATTTAAAGTAGATACCATCTGGGATTTGCCTCATTAAAAAACCTAGCTTTTATATTCACTCTGGTTTTTTAATGCGTTACACATCCTCATTCTGTAGGGGGCCCTTATAATTCCAGTTCTTAATTCTTGTTAGCTGTAATTGACATTTGGAGCACATAAGGCAAAACCCCAAAACCCCAAAAATTGTTATTCTTAATTTCTACTACTTAGAAGGGACTAGAAATAAGGACAATTAATTTGTTGTTAGGGTCTTACCAATAAACAGAGATTTGTATCTGATGTTTGCTACTTATGCAAACTGGAGACTAAATGTACTTACAAAGTATAATCCACTAGAAGAAAATATACAAATCACAAAAGAACACTGAGAGAGGATAGAATAACTTTCCCAAGGACCTTTGTTAAAATTTTGCCTTTTACTTAAAAGAGCAATTAAAATAATTTCTGCCTCTTTTTAATTTAGTAATTCCTACCAGCTGGTAGAGCTTTTCTTGAAAACCTAGAAATACTTGGTGTAAATAGATGGAATATTTTCCTTGTGAAAATTAAGAAGCAGAAATCCAGTTTCACAGTATTACAGAATCACTACGGTTGGAAAAGACGTTTAAGATCATGAAGTCCAACCATTATCTATCAGGGCCACTTATATTGCTTCTCTTGAAAAAAACTTAATAGCCAGAAAATCAGTTCTCCTTAGTGTTTTGATACAGTAGTATTGATGGTCTTCATTATTGTCAAAGCTAATAAAGTGCATAAACACATCTTGCAGCTGGAGAAATATTAAGACAGAGAGCAATACACAAGCTAAATGTATACTTACATATCACTGGCAATGGAGGAGTTCCTGGACATAGACTTTGGAGATAAGTCATAGTCACTGTCTGACCGGTAAAGAAAAGACTCCCTACGCTGACTGTGGACGAAATTTGCCTGAAGAATTAGCCCTGATCCAGGGCTCGTCATAGGATCCAAGGGACTTCGTCCCGATGATGTACCATTGTCTACATCGAAACTGCAAAAAGAAAGGAGAAAAAAATTATGCCATTGACATAAGAATTATGAAATTAATAAACAGTTTCTAACAAATTTATCACTAGGTAATTGCTTCTTGACAATAATGAGAAAAAGAAGACTTTGTCAAGCCCACTGCTAAGCCAAAAATCAAGGCACACAAGGAATATACTTTAGAGTTGCTGATAACCAAAAAGAACTTGGGGGGAAAAGCTTGGGAAAGAGTGGCTGGATAGCTGTTTGTTGGAGAACAACCTGGAGGTATTGATTATTTGCCATCTGAATATGAGCCAGCAGTGTGTTCAGGTAGCCAAGAAGACTGATAGCATCCTGGGTTGCATGAGGAATAGCGTGGCCAGCAGGTCTAGGAATGTGATTTATCTCCTCTGCTTGGCATTGGTGAGGCCACACCTTGAATACTGTGTTTGATTTTGGGCACCTCACTACAAGAAGGACATTGAGTTGCCCCAAAGAGGAGCAACTAAGCTCATAAAGGGCCTTGAACACAATTTTTATGAAGAATAGCTGAGGGGAACTTGGGTTGTTTAGTCTTCAGAAGAAGATGGATGACCTCATTGCCCTCTACATCTACCTCAAAATAGGATAGAGTGAGGTAAGGATTGGTATGTTACAAGCAACATGTGACAGAACAAGAGGAAATGGCCTCAAGTTGTGACAGGGGAGCTTCAGGTCAGACATTAGGAAAAAAATTATCCACAGAAAGAATTTTCAAGCATTGGAATAGACTGCCCAGGAAAGTGGTGGAGTCAGCATCACTGTAATTATTTAAAAGACCGTGCTGGATTTCATCTATCCTGGGGAGGTGGGGGGAGAGGGTTGTGAGAGCCTGGCTTCCCCCAGGGGACAAAAGAAACCTTATCTAGGTAGACATGCTTTCCCCCTTCCAGGAGGATGGGTCCCCGGGTCTAAGTTGGTCTGTTCCACTCCCCCTTCCTGTCCAGCAAAACTATAAAGGGGAGGATGTGGCAGCCATCTGCCTCTTTGTTCCTGCCTTGCCTGTTCAAAAGGACCAACAGCTGCTGCTGCCACATGGTCAGGCCTGGTCTTCTCCCGGTGGCATCCACACTTCTCACAGTATCACAGTATCGCCAAGGTTGGAAGAGACCTCAAAGATCATCCAGTCCAACATGTCACCACAGACCCCATGACTAGACCATTGCACCAAGTGCCACGTCCAGTCCCCTCTTGAACACCTCTAGGGATGGTGACTCCACCACTTCCCTGGGCAGACCATTTCAATGACGAATGACTCTCTCAGTGAAGAACTTCCTCCTCAACTCCAGCCAAACTTCCCCTGGTGCAGCTTGAGACTGTGTCCCCTTGTTCTGGTGCTGGTTGCCTGGGAGAAGAGACCAACCCCTTCCTGGCTACAACCACCTTTCAGGTAGTTGTAGAGAGCAATGAGGTCTCCCCTGAGCCTCCTCTTCTCCAGACTAAACAATCCCAGCTCCCTCAGCCTCTACTCATAGGGCTTGTGAGTCCTTAGTCCTTCTCTAAAGGACTGAAATCCACATACACCGAGGGAGATACAAGGCCATCCAAATTTGGTTTTGTACATTTCCCTATTCATCCTTATTCCTTACCCTTGTAACCCCACCCTGTTATTGTGTTATATATATATATTTAAAAAAAAATACTTCTCCTACTTCCAAACTGACTCAAAATTATTTTTGGTAGATTTACCTCCTTCCCCTGACCCCCCCTCCCCCCATTCTTTCCTCTTTGTTTTTTAATTTATCAGGAAAAAGGAAGGGGGGGGGCGGTGAGGAATTCTCAGTTTGCTACCATCTGAGCTCTTAAATTCCAGTTAAGGCTCAAACTGCAACAAAGACACACAGATGTGTTAAGGTGTTAGTGACAGTGGTTTAGCAGTAGTTGTGGGATTGTGAACTCTAGGCAAGCTGTTGGGCATGATGATCTCAAAGGTCTCTTCCAGCCTTCACAATTTCAATATAGAAAAGCAGAACAGTTGTCTTTTTTTTATTAAAAAACAAGATGAAAACAAAACAAACCACCCACCAAAACCTACACAGAAAACAGATTACACTTGAAGAGACGTTAGCAATTTAATCCTTTTGTCACTGTAGTTTTCTGAAAAATTCCCTCTCAGTAAATCCTAACACATACACTTTTTTCCAAATTTGATTTCCTTTGATTATGCCTGAACGCTTCTTCTGTGTCCTCCAATGTGCTCCTACTACATGATATTATCAATCTCAAGCTAACCATAAGACATCAGGTGAAAGTTGTACCCACCATCAGCCTACTGGGTGATCTTGGGCAATACAAAGCTTCCCTTTGCCTTTCATTTTCCCTATTCATTTAATCTTTGTGATCATTGTGAGAACTGCTCACCAAAACCAAACCAAAACAACAAACAAACAAAACAGACAAACAAGCCCCAAAACATTAAAAAGCATATTGGAAAGGGCAAGATACCATGAGTACGACACTAACACATCCTTTGCAGCTTATAGTACTGTAAATTAATAACCATATTGCCATTACTATCAGCGTGACTATTATTTTTCTCTAGAAATTAGTATCTTAGGAGTTTGAATTCCTGAGTATTCCACAAGCACAAAATGCTCACAATAACAACAAACAGATGTTCCAAACCCTTCATCTATGAGTTCGTCATGTACAAATTTCTCAATATTTCAGTATCATTGCCTAAATAAGTTGTTTTCTTTAAATGGCTGAAAGAAAACACTGACTGACATTGATTTTTTAATTGAGGGCAAAGGGGGTGATTTTTCATGCAATTTTAGTTAAACAGGAGGGGATATTTTTAATGTCTGTGCTCAGTAAGACCGACTTGTGCAATGACAGTGTCATTTCAAATATGCATATGCTTATCTGAAAGCTCTAAAGCAAAAGTTGAAAGTGGGATAGAAATAAATGAAGGTAAATGTAAGTCTCTCTCACAGCAGGTAATTTTTAAATAAGGAGTGATAATTAAATTGATTTCTTTATTAGTAGACTTAATTATTCAACTGATTGAAAGGTATTTTATTGGATTGAAGGAGCATATAGTCTTATCTGTAGATCTGTTTTGTTTTCTTCACTGACCTTTCTTGGATATATGAATATTTTATTACTAGCCTTATTTCTCATGGTCAGAAACTAAGGCTGCTATGAATCATTTCACGGTCAAGATTATAAAACAGTGATTTAAAAGAAATTTAGAAATTAAAGGCCTACTAGATAAAATTGCAGTTTCGGCAGCTGAGAATGGCCCTGTGGTTTGCACCACCCGGTAACTAGAAGCATGTGCACGAATTGCGCATGGCTGCTGTGATGGAAATTTCGTCCTGTAATACTGTATTGAGTCCACTAGATGGGTGTCAAAAACAATGAACGGGATCCAAAAATAATCTGCTAGGATTTGCCTCATACTGCTCAAAGAAAACGTATTTTATGTAAATATGCATCTGGGGGCGGCGTGGGGTGGGAGTGGTGGTGATGGGAAATGGGGAGGGGAAGTTGAGTTCTAAACTCAAAGGGGAATGAGAGTATAGCACTGGTTTGCCAGAAATATATGTTTATATTAAAAAGTTTCTAAGATACCACAGCCGTTAAGTGCCTTGTTTAGTTCTGACTGAGACATTTCCTAACATTTTTAAATACAAACACTTGCAGAAATGTAACTGAAAAATCTGTCAAATAAATAATCTCTCTGGCTGAATTACAAGTCTAATTTGGAGGAAATGTTGCTGCTGATCACACTGCATCAAATGAATACAGAATCAGAATGGGGGATTTAAGAGTTTCACAAAAGATGTTTGTTCTTTCTTGCTGCATACACTTAAAAAAAAAAAAAAAAAAAAAAAAAAAAAAAAAAAGAAGAAGTTTTGAGATACAAAATAGAATAGAGTCTTTACTTTGCCAGGGCAGAAACTACAGAAAGTCAGCGGTGGTTGCTTCGTATTTATCTTTCCACTCATGTTAAGTTTTAAGAGTCAGCCAGAATATGCTGTTCAGAGCTTTGCTGCAACTCCAGAGATGCCAGAGCTATGAAAAAACCAGTGCTGATGCAGCAGCTTTTGTGTCTGCATTTTGACAAAATGTTTAAGAACATTAGTGGATACTGTTTATCCTCACAGCCTGCCTTATTCAGTGCTTAGTGATGAAAGACATGAGATGAAACTTCAGGCATTTTGCCTTTTTTGGCTATTTATCATGTTTTCATGTCTCGCCCGTCCAGGCTCTGAACTGAGAATAAAGATGGTAAACTCTCTTGAATGACTCATAATCATACATGTCTGATCTCCACTGTGTTCCTAATAGGACAAGAAGTAATAACATCATAAGCAACCTTTTGGAAGATTATTAACAATTTGCTTCAAGCAGCAGTAGGAATCTGTGGCAAGGATAGGAGAGGTTCTGGATCCTGGATTTCAGCAGTACTGCTTTATTGTTAATGACTGCAGCTTTTTTACTTGTGAAAGAAATGCTCTGTGGACTTCCTTTTGAGTCCTTAAATATCATTCTACTACTCTTTGCAAGGTTGCTAAGATTAAAAAAGGGGAACATCTGCATGCATAAGGAGCAATTGTTTCATAATATTAGTCACCTTATTACTGAGATTTTATCATTTTGATCATGTAGCCTTTTGCTGGGGATTTTTGTTTCATTTTGTTCTAGAAAAGTAAGCAATAGTAGGATTGTGAAGGAAGTAAATTCCACCCCAAAAAGAATTTACTAGACTTCTTAAGACTAAATTGCACTCCTGATATTCCCTTTCAAGTCTTACTCCACCTTCAGCCTGGTCCTTTCTTACAAACTATGGTTGCGAGAGAGATAGGAGCAAAACTAATTGATCCTTTAGGGACACCTTATCTTTTAAGGCCATATTTAACATTGCAGAGGGACAAACAGGTTCGAGAGGAGAAAATTCTGTTCTCCATCAAAGGATTCCATTGTCCCAGTGTCAGGCAATCTCTCTAGCCATCTGTTTGTGCTGTGACCTTCCTCCATATTTTAAAATCTTTACTTCCCAGAAGTCCTGTCCTGTGTTTTCACCTGGAAGCACAATTCCACCATTACACCAACGAGGTGCATTTGGCATAGCAGCTGTAAGTCACTGAAATTACCACAGAATAGCTGCCCTGTAGCAATTGCCTCCAGGTAGAATCTTATTTAGACCAGAAGCGAGGCAATAAAACTATTTATGTCTCCAAGGAAAAGATGCTTATCACTTACAGCCCAGACAGAAGCTCGTTCCTGGAGAAGGTGGCAGTTACTGAAGGAGGGGAATAGTCCCTTAGAATGCAGAATATTAATTTGTTGTTTGAATTGCCTGGGATGAAAAAAAAACAACCAAAAGTGGGCCAGTTTAGCTGGCAGGACCCACCATGGATGTGGAGGATTATAGAGAAAGATCCTCTCTCCAGTGTCACTTGGTATAAAAGTCCAGGATAAGGCAAAACTCATTCCATATTGTAGTGTGTGCATTAACTGCTGTGTATCCTGAAGATGTGTCTCAAATCAAAGTTCGTATATGCAATGGATTTATACTGTAGTAGCTACAGGATATTTAGAAGGACAGACTATTTTACTTACTGTGGAAAGCACACCCATTGTGAGTCATTTATGATGTCATTAGAAAGCATTTTGTGTTACATTAATTTTACAAATCTCCGTCAAAGAAAGTAGTGCAAAGAATAAATTAAGGCAGAGACAAAAAAAACCTCTTCTTCTGGAAGAGACGTTACCTGCTAAGAGAAAGCGCATTTCTGTAGATGCATTTTAGGTAAATAAATCCCAGCTGACTTTGTACACTAAATATATTAATTGAATTCACTGAATTAATCTGTAAATATGTCTAACACACCAAGTGATTGTCATAATTTATTTATGAAATACTGATTTCAGACACACTTTGCATTCATCAACTAGACTGGACATGCACGTTGGTTATATTTTTATGATTTCTCTTTGACTTTTTTATTGCTTATTAATAAACACCATTCATTTGAGCCAATAGTTTATTTAGGTATCCTGTTGTTGTTGTTGTTGTTGGTTGTGGTTTTTTTGTTTTGTGAGATCTAGTTATCTCCAGAATGTAATAATGATGAAACTTTAGAAATGTGGTATGGTGTTTTGTTTTTGGTTGTTTTGTTTTGTTTTAAGAAACCAGTTATCACTAATCAGCCCCTGTCATAGAATCCCACTGTTTTTTTGATGTTCAATAGGTTGACCTGAAGTACCAGGAAAATAAACACACCAAGCTGTAAAAATAGATCAGTGGATTTATATAATTGAATAGCAACCCTAAATTTTATTTCTTATATTAATTTTCTGCTAGAGGCCTTTCAAAATGTTTCCATTCTGACACTGTCTACCCAGTGATGCAGGAGAAACCATATCTTGTTTTCTCCTCCTTTCCTTTCTGTCTCTCCCCCTATGCCTAGTAAAAACTAATGACCTCAAGAAAATGCGAGGGGAAAAAAACAGAAAATACTGACATTTTTGGAGGAATATCATATCATCTATCAACATTTGAAGACAACAATCATTTTCTTTGTTGCAAAGTTAAAAATATTTTCAGCAAATGGTATTAAAAGGAACATATGATCTAAATCTGAATTTTCCTATGCCACTGGAGAATTTAAGCCAACTATCTACTTGTGGGTTTGGGTTTGCAGTTAAGCAATTCAGCAAGCAAACCCTATGATTAACTCTATTTTTAGACGTGGTGTGGATAGATTTTCCAGTATCATAACTGCAAGCAAAAGAAGAAAATAAGACATTTCATTACATTTGCTGTGAGCAGCATTACCTAGCTTTTGCTTTTTGTGTAACTGTTTTTTTAAAACGTTTGGAAACATAGATGGACTTGATGTCTTCCTCTCTCTTTGAACTGAAATAATCTTCTTATTGCAGTATAGTAAAAATGCAAACAAAAAGAACACATGAGACAAAATTCAAAATAATTTCTGAGAAATGTAGTAATCTGTTCAGGCTTCTACTAGGTTTAAATTGCTTTGTACTCTTTCTCTAATCCTAATGGGACCAGGATCCCCAGTTTTATATGCTAGAAAAAGGCCACCAGGACAGTAATTGTTTTCTCTCTGGCTTCTGGTAAAATCTGTGGCAGGATGAGGTCTGAATTAAGAAACATGCAGAACTGGTTTGGGTAACCTGGGGTAAAGAAATCTGAAAAATAGAACCATTTAATTCAGACGTGAGAAGGAGTAGACAGCAAATCCAGAGGTGCTCCTGAGCAGCTCATCAGCCATCTGACCACAGCCACCCACTGGCTCCCGCTGCTGCAGGCACCTGTCAGCACCGCTGCATTACCAGGGGTACAGTCTCAGCAGGACTGATGGTTCTTTAACTTTATTATTGTCATTATTTCATTCTAGTCTATCTGTCACCATTCATTTAAATCATTCCATAATGCTGTCTGCACTTCATTTTATGGAAGGTACCTTTTCTCTGGGTAATCAATACTAAAGTACCTTTAAATTAATTTTTAAAAAATCACTTTGCCTAATTTCAAGAAATTCTACAACAGCATTGGTTTTGTTTCCAGGTTAAGTTTTGATCCAACTATTCCTACTTCTTCTTCTGTATTGCTATTTTATGAGCAGCATTTAGACACGAGGATGCACTGAGTGTGTCTATATATGATGTATTTACTGTAAGTGAAAGTGCTATTAATTTTCTCATATTTAAGAATAAAACTTCAAAGTATTTAAAAATATTTATGTAGCAGATTATAAAAAATATGCAAAGCATCCACCAAGCATACTGACTCCCCTGAGATATTAGTAGACACCTTTCAGAAAAAACAAACAAACGCCAAAAACCAAAATACCAATGAAAAAAGCCCCAACAAACCAACAACAAAAAGGAAACCAAACCTAACCAACCAACCAAAAACCCTGAATGTAAAATTATGGTTGAGAGGGACACTGCTGCCAGAGAAGGAAAATCCAATGTCCTGGAAGAGCTCAGCCTCCTCCTTCTGTGAAATCATTTTGATGCCATTATCAGAAGTGGACAGATTGCTTCTACATTCTTTATGAATTAGAGGTATGACAAAGCAAGTTTGTAGAAAAAAGACGTAGTTCCTCAACTCTGTGTTTAAATCAATACTCTACAGTACTGAAGAAAGCACACAGAATCTAGAAAATAGGTAAGAATGTTCCCTAGGGTGAAGACCAATGTGCATTGGGAAGCTTCCTGTCAAGCACATCCATCTGAAGAATTGTCATACATAGCCACTTCATCAGGTAAACACTTGGCACAGTCCCAAAGGATATGGATAAGTGTAGCCTGTGTTCAGTGGTAGAAATCTTTGACAAAGAGTGCTCTGAAGACCAGTTGAAAGCAAAAAGCAGTTGTGGTTACTCCTAGCTACTCTCTTCATAGAGAACACAGCAAAGGAGATCCTAAGAGCCATGAGGTACGATCATGACAAAAGAAGGTTGCATCACTCAGCATGACCTAGCTCATAACTAAATCTTTCGCATACCTGAGGGCAAGCCAACCAGTCTTCAAAAAGTGTCTCACAGAAACTGGATAAAGGCTTTGGACAGAATAGTCCGAAAAGAAGATCTATAGCCCAAACTTTAAGAACGGCAGATATAACACAAAAGATAAGACAGTTTGTTTCACCAGTACAATGTGCACACAGATAGCTACAGGAAATCAAGACCAGCTTCAGAGGAGCATGGACAAGAGGCAGCTGGATAACAATCTGCTGTTTTCTCTAGGAAATGCTAGTGTATTCTGGTGTTGCTATAGATTCCCTATGACAATGAAAGCTCCATGAAAAGGAGACATCATTGTATTTGACAAACAACATTTTTTTTCCTCCTGACGGTGCAACATTCCTCTAATTGCAATAAACAATTGCTGGCAGTAAATCACATATGAATTCTACTTCCACAAGAATTTTCGTTAGAATATGTTAGCCGCAATTATCATTTAAATCATAGCCTGCACTCTTTAAAGCTTAAAAAGCTCAAGGTGCTAAAAGCTTCAGAGCTCTCCAGCATTTGTATTTTGCTTTTTGTAAATTGTTTCATTGAAATTCTTTACACTTCAGTTCAATTTCTGTTCTCTACCATCTGGGGGAGAGGTGGGTATTATTATTATTTTTTATTATTATTATTGCTATTTTGTATTGTACTTTTGTACTCATTCTACCAAAACTGCTAAATTTTTAGTCCACTTCATCTCCCTAAAATTCTACTAAATGTATCAAGGATCTCTTCCTAATATGGATTCTGGAAATCCTTGCTACAGCATTGCCATATGCAGGCAACAACTTTTAAATGGAAGCAAAAAGTTTGTCCTGGAAGGGTGTTGAGACTGGAATTATCTTGAGTGTATGTGCTCATACTGTACTGATAGTTCTTTACTGATAGCAGACTCTGAGCACATTCACTGAGTATCTGCTATGTCAAGCAAGAAAATTCCTGTCACTATCCCAAAACAAATTATATTGAATCTTACTCTTCTTGATTTTTTTATTACAATATCTGAATGTTACATTAAATTATCATAACATCTAATAACACTACCTAGCAGGGCTGCCTGTTGCTTTGCATTACTAAATTCCGCACAGTGGTGCTGAAATTTTTCTCCTTTTTTTAATTTTATTTTTTAACAGGTCAGCTATTAATAAGAATGTGGCAGACAAAAGTTTTTCATCTTCAAAAACAAATCTGGAATTTGGTGAGATATTCTAGTGAAATACTTTGCAGCAAAATGGAATATAGTCAGCTATTTGCAAAATATATTATTTTTTTTTTTGTGTTCTTCTGATTGTGTGAACAGCTTCATAAATTTCAAAAAGTTGAGGCCAATCTTAAGCCAGTCACCTTATGTATCTGCATTATTGAAAAAGTATTAAGTGATAATACATTATTCTTTAAAAACCTCCCGGCCTGCTTGGAGTTTAAGAGGGCTCTGAGGAACAAGCCTCTGTCAGTGAGACACTTGTCTCATTCACAGAGGGTAGGTACAGAATCAGACAAAGGACTACAGGAACATAAAATTACTTTTATCATCAGGAACTAGAAATAATATTTGCCCAAGCTGCAGAGCACCTGATACTGTACTAGCACATCACCTTTATCATATGTCACTAATTACATTTTTCTCATTCTTGAGGTATCCACTCTGAAAGGCTGTGGAGCCATGTGGACACTAGCACTTACAAATAAACATTAATTCCGAACATTGGAGTGTTGGTGACAGAGACTGAAGTCAATACAGACGACCAATATGATCTAGTATTGTTCCTTTATTGTTCCAGTATTGTACGGCTACAGTGCAAGCATAGTGAGCATGGTACAGCAAAGTAAAGTGAAGTGAAGTGAAGTGAAGTGCATATTAAGGGAACTTCTACAACTTATATCAACTCAGGGAGCACCGTTGGCATAGCTTCATTGGTTCCCCACGAGTGACCACACATCACACTATTCTAGATTATTGGTCAAGGTACTACTAACACGCGAGGTTGTTGATGCAGGTGCGTGTTCTGTGTTTATAGCTACCAGTGCCCTGCTTCAGTTAAATGCTGCAGGCACAGCACTGTTTTGCTACACTGCTAGCCACTTCTGCACTTATGCTGAGCATGGCCTACCACCATGTCAGGCTCTAAGCCAACAGTGCCAGGTTGCTCACACTGCTCATCACTGGCATTGCCACATTGGAGCATCTACTGAATGGATCACAGAGATCTATCAGACCTTTCTGTCTCCAGTAGCAGCCAAAAGCAAATGCCAAAGGAAGAGGGTAAGAAGCAGCAAGGAGCAGCAAGGGGAAGTGATACTTCCCCAGTGTATCCCAGCCCTTCATCATCCTCTCACCCTTTCACCAAAGCTATGCTCTGAATACATCAGTCATTCTATGAGAAGAGGAGGCTCAGGGGACACCTTATTGCTCTCTACAACTACCTGAAGGGAGGTTGTAGCCAGGTAGGGGTTGGTCTCTTCTTCCAGGCAACCAGCACCAGAACAAGAGGACACAGTCTCATACTGCACCAGGGGAAGTTTAGGCTCGAGGTGAGGAGAAAGTTCTTCCCAGAAAGAGTTATTTGCCATTGGAATGTGCTGCCCAGGGAGGTGGTGGAGTCACTGTCCCTGGAGGTGTTCAAAAAAGGATTGGATGTGGCACTTGAAGCCATCAGACACATAATTTTGGATATTCAGTTTTGGGAATACATTCATTTTAATCTCTGTTTATATTGTCTTCATGTTAAGGATGATAATACATCCTCATATCACATGGGTGGTATGAAAAGTAATTCAAAGATCACTGAGAAGTAGTATCATAGAATCATAAAATCAGTAAGGTTGGAAAAGACATCAGAGATCATCAAGTCCAACCTATTACCTAACACCTCATGATTAACTAAACCATAGCTTCATGTGTGTCCTCTTGTTCTGGTGCTGGTTGCCTAGGAGAAGACCATAGTATTCACTGCAGCCTATGCAAGTTTGCAGAGGACACTAAACTCAGTGGTGCAGTTGATAATCTAGAGGGATGGGATATCATCTGGAGGGACCTGAACAAACTGGATGAGTGGGCTGAGGTGAACCTCATGAGGTACAACAAGGCCAAAAGCAAGGTCCTGCACCTGGGTCAGGGCAACCCTCATTAATAGCACAGGCAGACAATGTGGTAGCAGCTCTGCAGGAAAGGACTTGGGGGTAGTGGTCAGCAAAAGGTGAACATGAGTTAACAATGTGCACTTGCAGTCCAGAAAGCAAATCACATCCTAGCCTGCACCAAAAGAAGGGTGGCCAGCAGCTCAGGAGAGGTGATTCTGCCACTCTGCACTGGTGCAACCTCACCTGGAGTACTATGTCCAGGTCTGGGGCCCTCAATACAAGAAGGGCATGGGCCTGCTGGAGCAGGTCTAGAGGGCCACAAAAGTGATGAGAGCACTTCTCTTATAAATACAGGCTGAAGGGTCAGGGTTGTTCAGCATTGAGAAGGCTCTGTGGAGACCGCATAATGTCTTTCAGGTGAAGTGGGCCTACAAGAATGCTGATGAGGGACTGTTTACAAAGGCCTGCAGTAATAGGAAGAGGGGCAATGGTTTTAAACTATAAAAGAGCAGATTTAGATGGGACATTTACTATGAGGTGGTGGAACACCGGAACAGGTTGCCCAGGGAAGTGGTGGAGACCCCATCCCTGGAGACATTCAAGGTCAGGCTTGACTTGTGTTCATTCCCTGCACTCAGGGAAGTAGAAGCACTATGGAATCATATAGGTAAACACATTATCAAATTATTAATGCACAGGACTAAAATGAGTTTCCTAAGTCAGTCATAATGTAATTTCCTTTGGTGCTTGACTCTTCAGTCGTAATGATGTGGATATGAGGTTACTGTGCATGCATCTGTGCATGTTGGAAAGATGTCCTACATTCTCTAAACTCTGATATTGGTTTTTTTGAGCCTACACTAGCACTATCAACAGCCATTACAGGTAGACCATCAGAAATGTCAGGCTTCAAATGCAGTGTTGCATATTTGCTTTATAACCTTAAGTATGCAGATGAACAATGGCATGTTCCATTTTGGTTATAATGCAAGTTTGATTAAATTAATTTTCTGCAGACTTTGAGATTTGTGGAGCACCTAATTTATAGTCTAGTTTTAATTAACTACTATTGTAATATAAGCATATTCTCACTAAAATCTCTTGTGGTCCTACATTGTCTTTGAGTTTTCTGTCAGTCTTTGTAAGATCTCCATTGCATACATGAATGTTGGACTCTGAAATCTAAAGCTAAAAAGCTACAAATACAATACTTTAGCTATTGGAAAATAAAGAACATATTAGAAGATGTAAAATTACTATACATACTCTACCACTCTCATTGTAGCAGTAGTCTATGAGTTCTCAAGAACTATTAATAAATTAACTAGAAAAGGGGAAAAAAAAAAATCAAACCACTAGCTGCTGCAAATGCCATACAGGGAGCTAAGTTAAGCATGTCTCACCAAAGAAATGAGTCTTTCTCTACAGAGGAAAGTGGCAGCACGAATATCAGTTTACATTCTTTACTTGTAACACGGCTTTTTTTCCAGTATTAAACTTGGAAGCAGATTTGATGTAGTGGGTTGAAACAGGCAAAAACTGTTAAAAAATCAGTGTGCGTTGTAAAATGAAACCCAAACATTCTTACGCAGCAATACAAAAGTATTGAAATTAGAGTTATAACTCTATTGCCCCATCTGCAGCAGTAGGTGTCTATAGAACTGTCAACACATTCAAGGATAGCTCAGGCTTTTCTCATCAATCACAGCGTTACCCATAAGTGCATGCCAGTTCATTAGAATGAAGTTACTGCTCCAGTTTGCATTAAATATATGCGAGTGGAGCAGACTGATTGCTTGCTCCTGTGCACACCCATCCACCATTATCCCTGCTGAAACCACTCCTCTGCTGCTATTCTCCATCAGATAAAACAAAACATCTTGTCTTTCCTCACACTTGAAGCAATCCATCTGTCTATCACCATAGGATTACACGTTTAAACTACAAAAGCTTTGCAAATTTTGATCAAATTGTAACTACTGAACTACATTTTCTTATGATGAAATTATCAAAATCCCATATGTTTACAAATTGAAAACAAACAAACAAAGGCAAAACCCCATATACAAACAAAAAAAACCAACAAGAAAGTAAATAAAATGTATAAGGGCATCTTTTGTGTTACATTGTTTCTATTTTTCAAGGAAAAAATGTGTATGATTTATTTTACTTTGCACAAAAAGCCTGTCTGGCAACTTGATTCCAAAAGTCTTTTTCCCTGAAACTGATGTCATTACATAAGTTGGGAGAGGACGTGACACAATTGCTCGTGCCAATGAGGTGATTATGTCATTCTGGAGACACTATAAAATGTGCAGTCCAAAAGACCTAGAAGGAGAGATACCAGTATCATGCACCAGTCTCTACAACTGAAAAAACGTCA
This sequence comes from Picus viridis, assembly GCA_033816785.1. Lineage (NCBI taxonomy): Eukaryota > Metazoa > Chordata > Aves > Piciformes > Picidae > Picus > Picus viridis. The sequence continues at coordinate 68,578,911 of CM066606.1, read as the reverse complement.
CCATAACACTTGTTTTTGGAGCAAGCTTTGTCTCCAACTATTTTCCGCTAACATCTGCTTATTTCATGCTCTGAAGTGTTCCCAGGAGACTCAACAATTTTGCCAAATAAAAAGTAATTCCAAGCATCTCTTTTCAGCAAAACTCAACTTACAGATCCAAATTTCTGCTAAGCTAATCACACATGTAGATGCACAATCCATCACACTGTCTAGCCTACAATTGGAACAGAACTCACAGTTAAAATCTTTAGCCCTCAAGGAGAAACCTTAAGAAGACTTGGGGTTCCCCTGGCAGCTGTGGGAGAGACGCAGCTATTTTACTATGTAAGCTATAAGGACATCCTTTGTTTCTTTTCTTTTGCAGGAATGAAGTAGAACAAGAAGGTTACAAAAACCTGTTTTTTCACTAGATGAGTCATCCTGAGTGAATCATTATCCACTTCTGTGCTTCCATTTCCCTACCTGCAAAATGAGTAATTTGTAAACGGCTAAGAGGTCTGGTCATAAATATATGTATATAAAACTTCTAAGAGCTAAAGTTAGTATTTTCAGGAGTAGTAGTAAGAGCAGTAGAAATATCAATAGCACTGCTTTTTAAGAGCACATCAATAGCTTAGAGAGGTTATAAATTTAGAAATTTAACTTCTTTTCCTCATAGGAAACACATGAAGGAATAGAAAGAATATAAGAAAAGATGCTTATTTACTTGGTTTGGCACATTTACTTTTCAAGACCTCATAATCAAAAATGCTGTGGAAGAATATGTTAGGCCTGGTATTTCTGTAACAAGCAAATGGAGAGAATAAAGGCAAAGAAGAGAACAAAATATCAATATTATGGTAATTTTTTTTAAAAGGTTAGAAAATAAAAATATTTTTTTACATCAGTTTGTTGTTTTGGTTTTTATTTTTTCAATAATTAACACAAAAAAAAAGGGCACTACTAATTATTGCAGCAGATGACACATTACTGAAGTCTAAAGGAGAAAAACTTATCAGTGGCCAAATATATGTTTGCCATGCCTACTAAACTGTCCTACCACAACACCACATGGGTCAGTGTCTCTTCCCAGTAACCTGGCAGTTGTGATTTAAGGAACCTGATTACACATGTTTCCATACTATTCTTTTTTCTCACCTTCTCCAGCCTTGGCTCTTTGACAACAGATAAGACCCTGACCATCCATATGAAAGAGATGATCTTAAGCAGCATAGCCAATTAAGCAGGCATGTGTACCTTTTTCTTCTTTGAATTTGTTCTTTGAGAGTTAAGGCAATAAAGGCAAAAACTTGCTTATATCAGAACTCTTTAAGGTGTGAGATACCAACACAGTTTTTGCTAATAAACTGAAGTGTCAACATATGAGTGCAACTTGGAAACAGTAAGTATAAATTTGCAGAATATTCATGGATTTGTACAATTTCAGAGATGCCTGCAAGGATGTTTGAGACATGAAGCATTTGATTAAAACAAAACAAAGTCCTCAAGGGGCATTGAAAGCATTTAAAAATCTCTGCTTTTACCTCAGGTATTGAAATTTATACAATTACCTGACACCAGGGAAAGGGAAGTAACCAATAATGGGGGTATCTGTATATTTTTAATCTTCAAGAATTATTACTTTACACAGTAATGTTTGTGATGGTGTCCGTTTTCCATCCTTTATGGAAAGATGGATTTAATTTATTTTCAAGCAGCTGCAATAAAGAATATTGCACAATATCTGGAAATAAATTTCAGGAAATGGGGCTTTTTCATTTGCTTCAATGAATACAATGTCTGAGGCTAATTTAGCTTCAAAAGAAAAAGGAGGTAACTCTGAAACCAGACGCATGTCCTGAGCAGTACAGAGAGAGTACAGCAATGTCAAAGAGGTTCAGAAGGCTACTCTCAAAACCACTGTTCATCAGGACTAGTATCAGAATATACATAAGAGGATAGAGAATATTCACACACTTAGAGAGGAAGAGCAGCTGACAAAAGTAGAACAGACTGGATGTGTGTGGGGAAGGGGGAAGAAATATCTTGCAGACTTATTCTTTATTGCACAGAAATCTCTCTAGCAAATAAAAAAAATTCTATTTACCAATACTTAAAAAAAAAAAAAAAGAAGAAAATGGAATGTACTTGTGAGCAAAAGTGCATTTCAAGAGCTGCTAGCCCTGAATATCCTGCTACAGTGGATATTCAATTAATATTATAGTTTTGTTATTAGTTTATTTCAATAGTTTGTTCCAAAGACTCCTGAAAGTAACTGTAAAGTTACCAAAAAGCAACTTTTTCCTTTGTTTTGCCATTATGGATTTCTAATTGCCAATGAATATTTAAATTAAAATAAAACCTTGTTTTGAAGCAAAAGCCCAAATATTACCACAATTGTATCTGAAACAGAGAAATTAGAGAAGGCAGAGAGAGGAACTGGTCTACCTTAATGATGAAATAATGACAGTGTTTTTCTTTCAATTACTAGGAATTAGAGATAACTCCTATTTCTAGTACCAATAACCAATATGAAATGAAAATAATAATAATAATTTAAGCAAAATGTTGTAAAGAGCTACCAGAACTGATAAATGCATACTTCCTACTCATATAAAGCCATATAATTAGACCAATAGCATAAATACAAAGTTAAGTTTTACTGTTGAAATCAATAATCTTAAGAAACGTGCAAATGTACAACATCAGTAACAAAGTCATAAGATCAGTTCACTGGCAAAGTGAGGAATGCGTTTCTGAGGTGACAAGGTTGTTTGGACTAGATGAAAAGCTGTGATGGCTTTACACAATGTTATTTCCTACTTATTCATTTCCAGCCTTTTCCAAGAATGGAAATTCCAAGAAGAAAAATGCATTGTTTCACAACTGTGAATGCCCTGCCTGCCAAAAATGCAAATGTAATCACTATCTGTGAAGCAAAGACGAATGATGGAACTGATGATAAATATGAGTAAGCACTTCATGGAAACATAGATCTCTAGAGCCAAAAGTCAGATTCATTTGGAAAGGCTACTTGTGCATGCACATCAGTTGTATGCCTGGTACCAAGAGAAATGTAGTCTTAGAGATAAAATCCTTTTAACAAGTTATTGTGGCATTTGAGTTGCCATAATTGCTAAGACATTATTACAGTTGCCAGCACCAATAGGGGTTCAAAGAATGGTTCCTAACATTTTTCCAGCTCAAATCTCTGGCCCTTAAAGAATGGAAAACATATGTCAGCAATTAAGTCAGTGTTACCAAGTATAAAAAACAGTGCCTGTGCCAATATTGACTGAGTCACTTTAAATGTTTTCTCAAACGTTCTGGAGCCTACATGGCACTGAACCTAAACAGTCATTTTGGTCATACTGAAACCTCGGCAAGCACACATCTTTCCTTAATAGTAGGGAATTCAGAGCAGACCACACTGAGGTGACTATCATGGGACAAGAGGGACATTAAAAGAAAGGTCAGATGCTGGCTTGGCCAGTATTTCCAAGAGAATGAATCAAAAAAATAAACTTTTGCAGACTAGGCTGAAAAGGGCACAGCTTCAATATCACTGAGCCAGCCAGCATCATTTTCAGGCTCATTAAATGAAGGGCATCTGGACTGCTTGTTTGAGAACTGACACAGAATAGGCTGAGTTTCCAAAAGGTAATTAATTACACAATTATAGCGGCTAACACTGGTCATCAGCAAGGTTTGAGTCTGGGGTCCCACTGGCTTTGATCCATGTGTTCTCGGAAACTATTCCTTATTCTGCGCATCCTGTTTCCACTTGAATGCTGTAATTGTTTTCCTCTGCCTATTACTCCATGATTCTTGTCTGATTTTCTCTCTATGTGAATACAAATGAAAGGTTATTATCCCAGAGATTTCCTGTGATAACAGGTAAGAGCAGTAAGCAGCTTCAGTGTCCCCAGGTTCTAAATAATTGATTTCAGAATCACAGAATGTTAGAGGTTGGAAGGGACCTCAAGAGATCATCAGGTCCAACCCCTCTGCCAAAGCAGGATCACTGAGGGTAGTCCACCCAGGAACGCATCCAGGTGGGTTTTGAAAGTCTCCAGGAAAGAAGACTCCACAACCTCCCTGGGCAGCCTGTTCCAGTGCTCTGCTGCCCTCACTGTAAAGATGTTTCTCCTCGTGTTGAGGTGAAATCATCTATTTATCCCTTGTTCCTTGCCTTATTACTGTGCACCACTTAATGGATATTGGCCCCCTCCACCTACTCTTCAGGTATTTATAGACACTAATCAGAACCCCTCTTGGTCTTCTGTTCTCAAGACTAAACAGCTGCAGGGATCTCTTCATAGGCGAGATGTTCAAGTCCCCTAAGCACCCTCATGGCTTTCTGTTGGATTCTCTCCAGTAGGTCTCTGTCTCTCTTGAACTGGGAAGCCAAAATCTGGACACAGTATTCCAGATGTGGTCTCACCAGTGCAGAGTAGAGGGAGAGAATATCCATAGACCTGCTGGACACACTTTTCTTTTTGCACCTCAGGATACCATTGGCTCTTGCCTGCAAGAGCATATTGCTGTCCCATGGAGAACTTGCTGTCTGCTAGAACTCCAAGGTCTTTCTCTATGGAGCTGCTTTCCAACAGGGCAGCCCCTAACCTGTACTGGTGCATGTTGCTATTCTTCCCAAGATGCAGGATGCTGCACTTGTCCTTATTGAACTTCATGAGGTTTGCCTGCACCCAGCTCTCCAGCCTGTTCAGATCTCATTGGATGGCAGCACAGCCTGATGGGATGTCAGCCACCCCCCCAGATTTGTATCATCATTAAACTTGCTGAGGATACTCTCAATCCCCTCATCCAGGTGGTTGATAAAGATACTGAACAAAACTGGGCCCAGTACTGATCCCTGGGGAACACCCCTGGCCACAGGCCTCCAAGTCAACTCTGTGCCACTGATGACAATCCTCTGAATGCTGTTGTTGAGTCAGTTTTCAATCCACCCTATGGACCACCTGTCTATGCCACATTTCCCGAGCTTTTCTATGAGGATGTTATGGGAGACAGTACCAAACGCCTTACTGAAGTCAAGGTATATAACATCCACTGCTCTTCCTTTGTCTACCCGTTTGGTCTTGGTTTCCTAGAAGGCCATCAGATTATTCAAGCAAGATCCCCCTTTGGTAAGTCCATGTTGGCTACTCCTGATAGCCTGCTCTGGTCCTGCTTTGGCAGGGGGTTTGACTGGATGATCTTTTGAGGTCCCTTCAAGCTCCTGACATTCTATGATCGCTTCTTCGATGTGGTCAGGGATGACTTCCAGAATGAGCTGTTCCATACTCTTTCCAGGAATGGAGGTGAGACTGACTGGTCTGTAGTTGCCTGGGTCTTCCTTCTTGCCTTCTTTGAAAACTGGAGTGACATTGGCTTTCTTGGCACCTCTCCTGTTCTCCGTGACTTTTCAAAGATGATAGAGAGAGGCTCACCAACAGTTATCAGCAGCTCTATCAGCACATGTCAATGTACCCCATCAGGGCCCATGGATCTGTGTGTTTTCAGTTGGCATAAGTGATCTCTAACCCAGTCCTGACTGACCAGTGCAGTGTCCTCTTCCCTCCAGTTCTGCTCCCTTGCTTCTAGAGACTGGGGTTCCTGAGGGCTGGTCATAGGAGTAAAGACTGAGGCAAAGGCGGCATTCAACAACTCTGCCATCTCTGCATACTCAGGTACTATATCTCCCATATAATTCAGCAATGGACCCACCTTTCCCCTGCTCTTCCTTTTGTCATTGATGCATTTGAAAAAGCTCTTTTGGTTTTCTTTCACCTCTCTGGCAAGACTTAATTCCAAGAGAGTCTTGGCCTTTTTATCACATCTCTACATTCTCTGGCAATATTTCTATAATCCTCCCAACTGACCAGACATTTTTTTCCTGCTTATCCATGCAAGTCTCCTGACTCCCTTACTTGTATTCCCTTGAAAGACAACAATCATTTTTCTTGAGCTTGGAGGAGGTAATGTTTGAATATTAACCAGCTCTCTTAGGCCCCCTTTTGTTCTAGGGCCCTAGCCCATTGAATACTTCTAAGTAGAGTCTTGAAAAGGACAAAATTAGCCCTCTTGAAGTTCAGGATTGAAATTTTACTTATCACCCTGTTTCTTTGTCTAGTGACATTAAACTCTAACATGTCATGGTCACTATAGCCAAGATCCCCCCCAACCTTAATATCTATGATCTCTCTTATGAAGCTTACCAGTATATTTTGAACTGTTAGTAACTTAAGGGAGACAAAAGTACCAAATAAGAACTTATAAATAATAAAAAGGGGGAGAAGGTAACAATATATTCAGGTCTTTGGACACTCACTGTCTTCCAGAGCTAGTAGAGCTGCACTGAACAATGATCAGTAATACTGAAACTTTTTTGGAGGGGTATACTTCAGCGTTGGTTTTGGTACATCATGATCTCATATTTTAAGAGCCTGTTTTCTACAGTAAAAGAACAGAAATTAAAATGATGATGTGTTATTAAAGTGGATCTACAGCACTAAATACTTTGTTGACAAAAAATGCTTGCTATGCAAGATGTAAATCAAAGAGCAGTATGTTTTTCCCCTTGACACAAAAAAGGCACACATTTACTATCCCATTATTGGAATTCTACAGAGGTTTGTACTGTCAAATAAAGACAGAATAGAAGTCAGGGAAACATCATTGTTTTCCATCCTGGAAAGAAATTTCACTAGTTTCTGACGCAGATCCAATTCCTCTTTTCATCCCTATTTTGTAGGAAGATCACAATCAGGTCTGGTTTAACTTCTTCAGAATTTGGGGGGGAAGTCAAACAGCAGCTATTAAAAGGTACATAAATCCAAAGAAATTCTAAGACCAAGAGCCAAAATATGAACCAGAAGGAAAAGCTATCCAAACCCAATAGTCTGCTGCTGTAAATTAACATTTCCTTAATTTATAGCATAGAGTTTCTTCCATTTAAACAAACAGAAGATTTGTTTCCAAGTAGACATGATGCCAGGAATGGCCCGAGCAGTGTCTATTTGAAAAGCAGCCTGTATTGCATGAATTGTTCAACATCCAGGTGGTTGAACAAGTGGCAAGAGATAATTAGAGAAGTAGTAAATTGAATTATTGTAGAGTTACAGGATATTTCAAGTTCAGAATTCAATGTTGTTTAAAGACCAAAGTAATGCAAAATTGAAGGAGACATGAAGAAACCCTGAAACTCATTTGGAAGTATCAGCAACATCTTTCTTAATGTCCTGCTCAGCCTAGCTTCCTAGCTGCAAAGTGCTTTCAAGCTGTACTTTACAGAATTATGCTCAAGTGGAGCAGTCCTTTGTACATTTTTAATTGCTTTCACATCACTGAACATGCTTAGAAGAAAACTTGAAATACAGTGGAAGAGGGGATCTGATTCTCCAGCATTGGCAAGGGTTACCCTTCAGGGTCTTAGTTCCATTTCGAGCCCGAAAAAAACATAGGGTGTTTTCTTCCCTTTCCATTACTGACCTTCTTAAGGTAACTCTGTGTGTGCTTCTTTCCAGAATCCACAAAAGTATGCAGGAATAGCAACAAAGGACTAATATGGCCTCCACTACCGAAAAATGTCTGAGGATGAGCATAACCAGAATATCTGCCAGCAGACGTACTGACATTACTGTTGTTCTTTCACAGCTTGACATTTTAATTTGTTGCAGTTTTTCATTTGTCATAAGTGAGTATGTTCCATTTTACCATTACTGACTCTGTCAGACCTTAAATAGTGGTATGACACTCTTACTGCATGTGCAGGCCCATTCATTTTTAAATGTTCATTTTCACTGCATCATATTTCTGTCTATAAAATGCAGCTGACAACTTTTACTCTGTTTCAGACTTAACAGACTAAAAATGATGAAAAAATATATACAGGAATTGGATGAGATCTATCTAGTGTTTGTGAAATTTCAGTCTACCAGACGTCCTTCCTCCGTATTTCCTTTTTCCTATACACATTGCACCCCCAAGCAGAGAAAGGTCTTATCATGCCATCTTTATGCACAGCATAAAACATAACTAAACACACGAATCAAGAAAAAGAAGCAAATACACAAACAAAGAAAGATGGAGTTTATTTTCTAAAAAGTTGCCAACACAACTTGGTAAAACATGAAAAAAAAAAAGTTTGTTTCTAGATCATGCAGAGATTTAGAGTCTGAATGTGGCTGTCCTTGAGGAGAGAGCTCAGAGGACAACTGGAAGCACCTGCCTGTAGTAGGATGTCATTTCTGCTATTTTGAATTGTCTGCTAGGCCTACACCATTTCCTCTATCGACTATACAAACACAGCTGATTATTCTTTAAAATAGGGAGATTTTACAAACTAATAACATCTTTTTATCATCTTCTAAATTTTGAAACTTTCAATTCAAATTTACAATAGAAACATTCCGGTTGGAAAAGACCCTCAGGATCACCACGTCCAACTGATAACCCTACTCTACAAGGTTCACCCTAAACCATATCCCCAAGCACCATATCCAAACGACCTTTAAACACATCCAGGGTTGGTGACTCAAGCACTTCCCTGGGCAGCACATTCCAATGCCTGACCACTCTTTCTGTGAATATTTTTTTCCTAACGTCCAGACTAAACCTACCCAGTTATAGCTTGTGGCCATTCCCTCTTGTTCTATCACTAATTACCTGTGAGAAGAGACCAGCACCAGCCTTCCCACAATGTCCTTTCAGGTAGTTGTTGAGAGCGATGAGGTCTCCCCTCAAGCACCTCTTTTCCAAACTAAACAGCCCCAGCTCCTTCAGTTGCTCTTCATAAGACTTATTTTCCAGGCCCTAAACAACCTTTTCTGTCATCATTAAAGCTTCTGTTTTTAAATGTGAGAGCTGTGAATTTCACATGACTGTAAGGCTTGGGTTTATACAGAAATTACTAGAGCTATGCTATGTGGAAAACGCCAAATGGAAGCAGATGCATTTTTATAAAAGAAAAAACTTGACTGGAACAAGTATTAAGATGGAAAAGGGAAATAGCATTTGCACATACAGTTTAAATCGGACACAGTGTAATTGGGATGGCATAAGATGATAGCAATAAGACTACAAAGATGGACAAAGGAGGTAACTTACAGGAGTGTGATGCACTTCATTTGGTGATATACACCGTAAGGAGCGCACACTATGGCTTCTCACATTAAATATGAAGATACATAACTTGGGAGGGCTAAAAAACGTTTTTAGCACATGAGATACTTGGAAAATAGAAAAATATAAAATAACCACCTGCAATTTATAGTATGTAACATAAAAAATATATTTATGGTCATCCACGAAAGCATACTTGTCCAAGGTTATAGGCATCCTACATATGAAGAGAAAACAAAAGGATTAAGCTGTTAAGAACATAACCAAATTTGTGATAGAGCAATGAGGGTGTCAAACACTGTAGGAGAGGTTGAACAAGGAAGGGTGAAAGCTGCAATAATACAATTGCTCTGGTTGAGGCATATAAATACCTTTTCTATCTGGAAGTTTTGTAGGCAAAACCTGAAACCCAGTGATTTTTTTTTTTACATTAAATAAAATTAAAATTATGAAAATAATTGCTTGGTTGCAGTCTCACAAAATCACGTTTTCATGATATTAAAATGCGAAGGCTAATTCAAACTCAGTTGGAAAGGAAAATTTAAATGCAAACAAGCAGGACAGAAACAAGGCAAAATAAAAAAACAGGGACATAAAAGTAAACCAATTACTGAGTTGGATAAGGGTATGACAACAGGAAAACTGATGCTGACTAAGTCAAGGAAACTTCACATGTCAAATGACAGCACTGCTCACAAGCTTTAAATCACTAAACATGGAAATTTCTGAGACAATAAACATTATTCTGCATATACAGCTCTAAGAAGGAAGATGATTTTATGTAACTGATCTTGTGTAGGGCATGCTTCAGGGCAGCAGCAGCCAAGACATTTTTGTAGCAAGTGGCTGTGTTTTACGCATATATACCCCTCAGAAAGGGTTTCCTAAAATTGCTTGCTGGAATCTGCGCTGATGTTTGTGTGGATGGGTGTTGGCAGCACCCATGAGACATGGCATGACACTATGTGGAATTAGTTATTTGGTTCAGAAGGCAGCACCACCATGGCACTGTGGCAGAGTGCTAACTGGCCTCAGTACAGCATCATCTCAACAGCTCCCAGGGCAGCACAGCTGCCACCAATATGCAAGTCTTCGATGTGTTTTCTTGCATTGTACACATGTAACATCCACATCCCTCTTTCTTTGAAAGATTTTACATGTACATATTTGAGAGCAATTTGTTATAGGGTCTTATATAATTAGACATGGGAATTTCCTACAAAGGCTGAAAACTAAACAATAGAATTTCACCAAAACTGAAATTTTCTCTTGAAAAAACATGTTATTAAAAGAAATTTAAGGATACATTTCAGAATTATTGTCAATTAAAGTGATTGAAAATTTTAAAATCAAAATAACCCCCTGTTTTGTACTCTGCCATGACCTTTTATTCAAATAGTTGATTTGAATAATTGAAATAAAGTATAATGGAAGTACTGAAATGTAAATTTTCAACTGCTTTTTCCTGAATTTATTTTGAGATCTCTGACAAAAAAGGCAGTTATTCATACTACTGAAGCAATCCTCTTCCTTTTTTAAAAGCTTAACACAGAAAGAGAAATGGCTTTCTTAAATATCTATAGAAAAAAGTATTTTTGACTTAGTGCATGAAGTTTTGAGAGTATTAGTGTGAAGCAGCTCCATCAGGTGCTGTGACAAAACTAGCAAACGAAACAGAGAAGAAACACATTGCAGTTATGAGTCACGAGTCACTCTCTGTGTTTCTTGAATCCTCAAAAATTAGGTCAGAATAGCAGACAGCTTCTGCCATTTAGCTGTGCACTCTTCTGGGGGTTGGTTTTTTTTTTTTTACATAATAGGGTTGAAAACATTACATAATTTTTAAAGAGAGAAAAAAGTATTTAAAGGATCATATCATACTATAGTCATCTCAGTAATGAGGTTGAGTCATTTGTGCTGCCATTAGAATTGTGACATCACTGCTTGGAGACTTCATGGATGTGAATTTAGCATGCTTTTGAGCACAAAGTTCTTTCCTGTAGAAAATGCTTTTTCCTGTAGAAAATTAAGGGATGCATCCTTCTTAAGTTTTCCTAAAAAGGCTGATGACCAATCCTGTGATCATTTTGGCCGCTGTTCGCTATTGTGTCCTCAAACATGACTGTCCTTGAAATACAGAGACCAAACGACATACATTACCCAAGACATAAACACATCTAGGCTTTTATACTGTAGTAAAATTATGCCTGCTCTTTTTCTCAATACCTTGGTGATAATGCCCAGTAAGACATTAGCTTTTTTGACTGCCATTTCAAGTTGTGAGTGGGATTTTTGAGATTTTTTTTTACTTTTTTTTTTTTTATCTTGCCATTACAGTCTTCTAACATAGTCTTGCCTTTGCATTGTTTTAGAGCACAAGTACTAGATGTGCCAAAATAAAATCCAACTGCTGTCTTGAAATAACAGATGTTTTTCTAAACAAACAAACAAACAAACTAAAACATAAAAATTGCAAAGCATGGCAAATTGAAAGGACACTTTATTGCTCTCTACAACTACCTGAAAGGAGGTTGTCATGAGCTGGAGGTGGGTGTTGCTATCTTCTCCCTCCCTAGTATCAACTAATAGGAAGAGATTAAGTGGCCTTAAGTTACACCAAGGGAGGTTTAGTTTGAATACCAGAAGAAATTCTTCACTGAATGGGTTATCAAACACTGGAACAGGCTCCCCAGGGAGGTAGTTGAATCACCATCCCTGGACATATTTTAAAGATGCATAGTTGTGATGTTAAGGGACAGGGTTTAGAATCAGATTTAGTAGAGCTAGTTAATGATTGGATGTATGATTTTAGAGGCCTTTTCCAACTGAAAGAATTTTCTGATTTTATGAATAAGACCAAATAGCAAAGTTTTACTCCAGAGACATTCTCTTCCAAGCTACATCAAGAAAAATATACTGCACTGGTTTTGGCTAGGATAGAGCTATTTTTCTCATATTGCAAGTGGCTTGTTTCTTAGTAGCTAGAATAATGACGTGCTTTGGAAACATTATGAGACAAATGCTGATAATATACTAATGAGTTTAGTTCTTGCTAAGAAATGAAGGACTTTCCAACATCCCATGTTTTGCTACTGTGCAGAAGCACAAAACAGCTGGGAGGGAGTTTGTGCAGGACAGCTGACCCAAACTAGCCAAAGGGATATTCCCTACTGTAAGACACCATGCTCGGCATAAAATTATGGGGAATTGACTGGGGAGCCAACCACTGTTCAGGCATCAGTCAGCAGATATTGAGCAACTGCCTTGTGCATTACCTGTCCTTATCTTGAGTTTCATTTCTCTCTCTTTTTTTGTTATATTACTTTAAGTTACTGTTATTATATACAATGTATAATATAACATATATAATTATTATTGTTACTATTGTGTTTTAGTTATTAAAATGTTCTTATCTCAACCCATGAGTGTTGGGATTTTTTCTCCTATTTCTTACCCATCCCACTGGGAGGAGAGAGAAGTGAGGAGTGAGTGAGTGAGTGTTTAACTGCTGGCTGAGGTTAAACCACAACCCATAGGTAATAATCTCTCCCCACAGCATGCAAGAACATGTTGTAGTTCTGACACACTCATTTTTGTGTATAAACACCCCTCTCTCAATTTTCCTGAGATAATGTTGTCTTTACAGCATAATCTGTTCTCAGTGCCATCTCCATGTGCACATTTGTAGATTATCAACCCATGAACAGAGCTCCGATTATACGCAACTGGACCATGAGGATAGTGGCAATGAGGCACTTCAGTGTCTGTCCCTAACATAATAAAAGGAAAAGTGCAGTAAGCTTTATGGGGTGCTCACTTGACAGCTCAGACTGAATGACCATTTGCAGCTGGCTCAGCTGAATAGGAGGTAGCCCAAATATGAATCAGTGTTGTGATGTCTTGATAGAATTCCTTTCCCTTTTATTCCTATCCATTACACTATGGCATTTTTTCCAAAGGTGAGAGGCACCTGTCTTCCAGGACATTTTCCTGAGAAGCAGAATTACAGTGTAAGACATAACAGATACCTAAAGACCATATCTCTTCTAGTACTACATCACTCTCTCAGTGGACAGAAATACTCACTTTCAGGCTATGAGTTGCATCATGTATTTTAGATGTCTGCCTCAGGAAGTGTGCTCTTGGTGTCACTGATCTTATCAACAAAAGCACCACTGAATATAAGTAATATATAAAAGTGAAATCTAACTTGTATGTGGGAACATGCAAGTGTGCACATTTAACCAGATTATAATAAAACTAACTCATACTGAATACATATTTTAATATTTACTAGTTGTGATGTTACTTTATATTATAAGGAGAATATTCATAAGAAACAAGGGAATTCCAATATGGAATACAATGTTTTGGAAAAGAATAAAGCAACTACTTAGGCTGAACACAATACTGAAATAAAAGGCTGAGGATGTTGTGGTCAACCTTTAAAAAAACCCCATTAATTTGGTGATAACATGAATCTTTCACCAAATGTCATAGTGACAGAATTCAGGGACATGTTGAAACTAGTAGGACACCAGTTTAAAACACAGTAAAGAAAGTTATTTCCTGCACAGTTAGAAAGGTTTGCTGAAGTGTGTGTCAGTAAAATCAAAGAAGAGATTAGACAAATTCATGGGAAACAGATCCTTAGATGTACTCTAAAGGGAACAGCTAAAGACAAATCCTATAACATCCCTAACACAACACTAGCGTATGTTGGGAATTACCATAGCAGAAGCTGGAAAGGCTTTCATGTTCTTCTACTGGTGCAGGTAGAGACACAATATTTGGTTAGGTAAAGCATTGGTCAGGCACAGTAAGAGATGTCTTACATTCTTAGAAAATTAAATACTTGATTGCCTCAATAGTCACCTTTACTTCATGAGAGAAAATAGTATCTGTCCCCATTTTGTTTTGCAAAAATAACAGTTCAACATATCATACTATGGAAAAGAGGGTAATGATTACTATTCCTTATTAGAGCTGGCACACAAATTAAAAGCACATATACCACCTCAAATTTCTATGGTCATCATGGTTTGAATGCTTATGAAAAACTATTTTGCTAAGTGAAGTCACCTACAAATGCCATCAGAGTCAGGTTTTGTTCAGGAAAGGTCATGCCCAGCTGCAGGCTCTGTTCAGCATTCACAAATGCCTTAATTCTCCATATGATCTTTGGTACCTCAGCATTCCCATGAGTTTGGACACTGTGCAGTTTGCACTAAACTTCCCCAGCGGACTGTACCCACCATCTTCAACTACTAAAAATGTAATTGAAAATTCTGTGAGGTCCCAACCCTCTTTTGATGAAGATTAGTTTCTTAAGTTATGGCAACAGCATATCGGTGATATTCTCAATAATGACAACAGGCACCTGCCTCACACAAACATAATACCAGAGAGGAAAAGGGATTCATTCAGTATAGAAATAAAATCCCTGAGCTATTCCACAGTCAACTGCTAAGTGGTATTAATGCTGTTAATACTATTCATGGTTACATCCACATACTCTTTTCTGCCCTGTGGACAAAGCCTCATTCAAGGAATACCCTGGTTTTACTCTTGGTCTCCCCAGCACTGGGATTCTCAGTCTGTAAGTCAGCAATTAATTTGAATATTGATGTGATGCCAATAACCTAGAGGTATACAACTCATTCAAGAGCATTTATTATATACATTCATCATCCTTACAATGCAGTAGGCTTGCCAGCACTGAGCAACTAACCAAGGACTTGTTTGGGGATAGCCAAGCTCTGGGGGGTATGACGTAGCCACAGCTTCCTCCTGACAGGCTGGGAAACCAAAAGACAGAGTCATGCTCATATCAGAGTTTCACTTAGCTGCACAGTCTTCCTGACCTAAAGGTGGCAGAACCTCAGGTCAGTACTGCTGGATCTTTTTCTCCTGTTTTAGCTCTTCTGCCTTTGAAACAACACTATCCACAGAAGGCAAGGCTACAGGCATTTTCTCCTCTCTGTTAAATAAAACTTTCATATAGCATCCCTGTTTTGTTGTATATATTACGTTGTGAAAAGTTCACCCATCAGACTAGTTTTGTTCCATGTACCCACAAATACATTACAGACTGAGAAAATCATACTTGACAACATCTTTCACCAATTTCCAATCTAGCAAAGGTCATGATGTCAAAGACAAGCAGTATCAACCACTTTTGGAATTAAATAAGAATGGATTAATTGTTCTATAGAATACCACACACTGAACCACTGAAGGCCTCTGCTCTAAGGGGTACCAGGGAGGCTGGGATGTACCATTTGCAGATCAGCAAACCCTAAATTCCAAAACCCAGGAAAACCCGAACTGGCATACATTAACAAAAAAACAAATAAAGACAGAGGAAAGCCAACCCAGAAAGTAAACAGATAACTATCAACTCTAGACACACTACACAGAAAAGGTTGTGGCAAAAAGCTGTTAACGCTCTTGAGGCTTTTTAGTTCTTTGGACTATTTCTCTGTATCATGACAAAACAAAGAAGTTCTACAATCTGACAAGTTGCACCTTTTCTGATCAGTATGCTGTTGTGCAACAATCATGGTGCTTGACTTGCCATCCATTCCTCACCTAAATTAAAAAAAATATAATCCAGTTCCTTCAAATTTTTTTTTTAAGTTCAAACTTCTTCTTCATTACCAAAAAGAACCCCAACAGAAATAGGACATTTTCTGTAGAACACTGATGATGTGTTTTCCATTAAGTGGAGTCATATTCTCATTTAAATGCACATACTTCTGCGTCAGTTTTACCATATACTGAGTTTCATTATTATTTATTATCCAGAATAACAAGAGAAGTCAATCACCTTCACTGAAAAACCTGTACTGTCATTTATCCCTTCTAGACTATTCCTCAGGAATATTGTGATTCACAACTGTATGATTTCACAATCACATCCTTAAGTCAAAAGTGAGTAGGAATGAGTGGCAGAATTCACCAGAATTATTTAAGGATTATTACCTGTTACAGCAAGTCACCTTCTTATTTTGCACTAATGCCAACTATCTGCTTTTACTTCAGTCACTATAAGGTTGGGAGAAATTTTCCAAGGTGTATAGAAAGATAAAGTTTGCCTACAAATCCTGATGTCATGCTAGGCAGCCAGCCCCGTGAAGCAACTTTGCAAAGGGAAGCCTTAACACAGCCTGGGCTCACCAGCACCTCCTTGAAGCCAGCTGGTGCATTCTGCATACTGCCCATGAATGATACCTGGGTTTTTTGGGATGCTTCATAATACTGATACTGAAAAGAATATCATACTTTTGCCACATACCTTGAAGTTACTGCATCATTTGGATAGAGGCTAAGCCAAGAGCAGAGGTTTCTCTACCTTCACTATAAGCGTCTTCCATTCTCTCACTGGTCTCTATATGTAAGGATCTTGGTTTCTGTTCTTCATGGGAGTTTTGTATGTATGGGAAACTGCAGTACAAGGACATGCTAGAGTATTATCCAGCAAAATTCTGTCACTCAAATTGCTGTGTTCCTGGCACCCACAAACCCCTCTGTCACTTTTCTTCTCACATTTTTCCATCTTTCCTTCCCTTCAGTCAACCCTGCTCCTCCACCAGAGTGCAGGATTGCTACATTAACAGATAATTACATATTATAGCTGTCCTCATCTCTTGACTTCACGATTTCTACATACGACTTGTCCCTAAATACTTCAGTACTATTTAATACTGTGGTGAGACTGTAGCATTCCTATTCTGCCCCACAGAACTGCAAGGAATTCCTGGAATACCAACACACAGGGACGAGCCCACAGACTCCTGAGTCTGCTGAATAATAACACCAACCAAAGTGATGAAGGTGATTTGGAAACCAGTCCTGCTCAAGCCCACCATAAATGTTGTTTGATTGGGTAGTATGGGTAGGGTGGGCTGGCCTGAGCTTCCACTGGCCCAGAGGTGGCCAGCAGCTGAGCTCTGTGACGGGTGGCCTGGCTTTCTTCTCCTCTCTTTTCACTGTTTTCCTCTGGTCTCTGCCTGGCGTTGATCCATCCTGCCAGAGAACAGCATGTACCTTGCCAGCCTCCAAGAATCTCCCTGAGAGCCACTTCTGAGCTCAGGTAGCATTTCCAAATGCCAAGGTAACAGAGGACTCCCAGTTCAGAATTTGCAGTACAGGTATTCTCACCCACCAGATCAACATTGTAACTAAAGGCATTGGCAACAAAAGGGGACCTGCAGAATACTTGGTTATCACATCAGCTATGAGGACTTTGAAATTTTTTTTCCCTCCAACAATCAATGGAAGCAGACAAAAAAAAAAAAAAAAAAAAAAAAGCAAAATAATCAGAAAGCTGCTGAAATATTTGTACAGCTGCATGTAATAATTATGGTATACTTTTTGAGCTTACTGCCTTGAAAACACTCTGCAAAGCATAACACTTTAATATATATAGTTCACCAACACAGTGTTGCTATATTACCTTTTAATAAAGATATAGAGCCACAACTTCCTGCACTTGATTCAGAAATAAACTTCCCTATCAGTTTATGAGAACAATTGGGAGAGAACAATTCTAACTTTAGTAGTGTAGTTACTTAATTTTATTTTACTACAGAATTATTTTAGTAAAAGATTGACTAGAAAAAAAAATACGGCTTCAATAGTAGCACTGACATGGATTTAATTCAGAACCAAGACTATTCGAAACAGTTTTTAACAGGCTAATATTCAATTAACAATGTAGTTCCTCACAAAGAAATGCATTTAACTACCAGCCTATCCCACTCTAACACAGCAGTCATTTATTTATAAACAAAGGCTATATTTTAAAATACATAATTTTATACTAGTTAATATAGCCCTGAACAATTAGTCTATTATGTGTTTATTAAAATTATGATGGTTTTATTAAAATTACAGAGAGAGGAAAACAAATGTTAGAGATGTTAAAAGAGAAGAGGGAGTTTATTCTGCATACCTAACAGAAATCTGTCCTGTCAGTGCCTATTAAGCTGTATAAAGTTCTCAAAAAAAAAAAAAAAAAAAAAAAAGGCGAAAAAGAAAAAAATAGAGAAAGCAAGCCACACCAAAAAAAACAACCCAAAAACACAAGACAGAACTTTGCTGATTGCTAACTGATAAAATCTGCAAGAAAATAATGCACACAGATTACTATTGCAGGCTGTTTCTATGCCTCTGAGCCTCCAAGAGGAAGGGAAATGCATGAAGCATAACAGCATAGTCTCACATAGTCTACATGGTAGCATATGTCCTCCCAGGACGCTTACGTCGTACATCTATTTATGCAGCAAAACGACCTAAGTGTCCCAGAATAGCTCAGGCAAACTATAGCTTCTTACCCTCCAGAGCGGTAAGCTTTATATTATAATTTGATTCCTGAAATAAATCTACTGAAGATTTTTAGAAAGTAAGTGCAAGGACTGAACCTGATTACTGAATGGGAAAAACATATGTAATGGTTTCTCATTTAAAAAAATGCTGCACACAGTACACACAAGAAATAGCTAAATAACTTTGTTTCATGCTACAAATTGTGAAAGTCAGTAACTGAACATCTTCAATAACCATGCAAAAATCTATCAAGTCAAAATTAAAGCCTGGGACGTGTTAGTATGTCACAATAGGAAAGGGAGCTTGAAAGAAACAAACCAAACACATTACCACATAGTGTCAGCAGTCCTTAAGGAGCTGGTAGATCGGGATCTTGGCTTCATAACAATGCTCATTTTGAAAAATTCCTTCAGTAGTTCTAGCAGTCAAACATCAGTTGTCCTTAAAAAGCTCATTTTCAGAGTACTCAGTTTCAAAGTATTCTTTTCAACCTCTTGCTTTTTAGAGCCCTTGAAATCCGTTGCCTGTAACAATCCGAGCGGTGGAGGAAGAATTCTAACACACAGCAAGTCTTTCCTTTTTCACACTGAATTTACTCTAGCACTGGGCTGTTCGGAAATGACAGTGCTTTTCTCTCCTGTCTTGTATTGCTCTGGGAGGAACTAGTCTATTTTGAATCTATTCTCCCTGCAGGTCACATGGGAATGAAGGCAGCTGAAAGCAGTCTCTATCTCTTTCTTGCAGCTTGATAACAACAGGTTTAAAGGTCAATCACATTGAAAAAAAAAGAAAAAGAAAAAAAGGAACAAAACACTACTGATGGATAATAAATGAAAGGAAAAGATTAATGTAAATTACAGTAACGTTAGTGAGCTTGCAAGGAATTTCCACTTAGAGATGTGCTAGATAAATTAGTCTGTGGAGTAAAAAAAAGAATAGGGAGTTTCCCTTCCAAGTTAACTAAAACCCTTACTTAGAAAAGTAATTCTTCCTTTTCTTTTTCTCCTAGTAGTTGCCCAGGCACTGTGAATAAATACTGTTGTCTAACTTCACAAAACAGAAAGCTTTCCTTATCTGAAAGACATTCAAAACACTGTGGGGAAGTCAGGTAAAAATAAAATTCCTTCTTGACTGTTAAAGTCAAACACATATACAGACAGCTATTGTTATAAATCACTGAAGGACAAAATACCACGAAGAACTCTAAGGTGATGTCTTCCCTGCTGTACTGTTGAAACAAAACTCTTCCTGTTACAATAAATACGTTAATAGTTATGCTTTACTAAGAAACTTGCATTTATAATTTATGGACAAAAAATTGTCATTAATCTTTGAGAGTTAATTCCTTTTAGGAAATATTAGCCTAAGCAAACTTTGATATTTCAATGTTAGAAGATGAAAAAAAAATGCATAGAAGTGGATAGTGAATACATCATTTAAATTATGCATTTTGAACTTGCTCTGAACTATGTTAGAAGTGTTTTTAAACTAAAAGAGTATAGTTACTGCTCAACAAGTTGCATCAATAATAGCCATTCCTTTGAACAAACTTTACAAGTGTGGCATGATAGTGCAGCTAGGATCATAATGAAAGTAAGCACTGAGAATCGTATTCATAAAATTTATATAGACTGAAGAAATAAAATAAAACCATTATTAAAAGGCTATATATTGAAATATTTTTTAAAATCATTGCATAAGAATGTGAGTAAAGTTCTCTGAAGCCTTTGTACTTTATTTTATAACAGTACAATACAATGCATTGCCAACTACATTGTATATCAACCGGAAAGACCCTGACTGCCCTGAAGGCTTTTGCTAGTCATATGCATATGAAGTGCTCCACAACAGCAGGAGGAATGTTAAAAAGGTTTCCTGATAAGCATTCTGTTCTTCGTGTTTTCTGCCCGGTATCTTACAAATATTGCCAAGTCGTTAACACAGAACCTTGTGTAAGAGTCCTGTGGAATCATAAAAATTAAGCTCAGAGAGGCAAATATGTATCTGTGGTAATTTTAGCTCAAAGTGTGATACAGTCATGGGACTTTTAGTGACAGTTGGGTCTGCCACTATGCAGGTCATATGTCTATAGAAGTGCATATATATCAGGCACTGTGTTGTGACACTTTTTAAAACAGAAATTATAGGTTATGAAGAAAACCAAAAATATATCAAATGGAGGTGCTGGGCTATTGCAGAATAGCTTACCTTTTTTTTTTTTTTTTCTTTTCTTTCTTTCTTTTTTTTTTCTTTTTGGTTTGCCTTATTATTTTATTTCGGTAAATATCAACATTATTCCACTATCAATTAATGCAAAATAGAAGAAAATAAAGCTTTTGACTAATAGGTGTCACAACATCATTGTGAATGGATTATTCAAGGACAATTTCTGCTGTGCAGAACAGGAGATATCTCAGGATGGTTTGTTCTCAAAAGCACACCAGTTCAGATGCTGCCTCTTGCATGTAGTTAACAGAATCATAAGTAGAAACATACTGTAGTGTATTTATATGCTAAATATTACTAGACTATATATATATTGTAGTTACAGGTGCTTATATAATTGAGCTGTCTTTTTTTGTAGATTCAGAGATAAAGCCTACTGGAGATGCAGATCACTAGCGGAGGCAAACATTAGCACTGTTCACTAAAACGGACTTTTTTCTGGTCTTCATCAACTCCCTAGAAAGAAATGCCTGCCCTCCAAGTGTCTGCCAACTTCAGATGAGGTGCTATTATCAAGTATGTATTAAATAGCAAGAAGAAGACTACTGTATTGCAACCACAGAGTCATAGAATCATTTGGGCTGTAGAAGACCTTAAGATCATAGAGTCCAACCATGCACCCAACTGTTTACCTAGCACTGAGAAGTCCATTACTAAACCATGTTGTTAAGCACAGCATCTAATTGTCTTTTAAATACTTCTGGGGGTGGTGAATCAACCGCTTCCCTGGGCAGATTAAGAAAACACTTCCAGTGAAGAAATTTTTCTTAATATCCAATCTAAACCTTCTCTGAGCTCCTTTTCTCCAGACTCAACAACTCCACTGTCCTCAGACACTCCTTACAGGACTTGTTCTCTAGACCCTTCACACACACAGATGTTCACATGGATTTCATTGGGTTGGAAGGAACCCTCAAAAGTAATTTTTGTCCAATGCCACCTGCAGGGAGCAGCGACAACTACAATTAGATCAGGCTGCCCAGGGCCATGTGGAGTCTGATCTCTAATGTTTCCAGGGACCAGGCTTCAACCACATCCTGGGCTTCTTGTTCCATTATTTTACAACTCTCATTGTAAAGAATGTCTTCCTTACGTCCAATCCAAATCTACCCTGCTCCAGTTTAAAACCGTTGCCCCTTGCCCTGCTGCTACAAGCCCTTCTAAACAGTCCTTCCCCAGCCTTCCTGTATGACTCCTTCAGATATTGGAATGTATCTATAAAGTCTCCTCAGAGCCTTCTCTGTTCTAGGATGAACAGTCTAAATTCTTTCAGCCTTTCTTCATAGATCAGCCCTCTGATCATCTTAGTGGCCCTCCTCTGAACCCTCTGGGTCCATGTCTCTCTTGTGTTGGGAGACCCAGAGCTGGATACACTACACTGGATGAGGTCTCACCAAAGCAGAGTGTCAGACTCACCTCTCTTGCACTGCTGGCCACACTTCTTTTTATGAAGCCCAGGATGTGATTTGCCTTCACCAACTTCAATGCCCTTCTTTGGACATGCTCCAGCACCTTCTTGTAGTGAGGAGCCCAAAAACTGAACATAGTACTCAAGGTATGGACTCACATACAGGAGAACAACTGGATTGAACTGGATTACATTCCTAGTTCTGCCGGCTATACAATTTCTGATACGAGCTAGGATGCTGTTGGCCTTATTGGCCGCTTGTGCACACTGCTGGCTCATATTTGGCCATCTGTTGACCAACACCTCCAGGTCCTTTGCCACCAAGCAGCTTTCCATCCACTCCTCCCCAGTCCTGTAGCAACACAGAGGGTTACTGTGACTGAACTGCAGGACCCAGCACTTCACCTTATTGAAATTTACACAATTGGTCTCTGTCCATCGACCTAGCCTGTACAGATCCCTCTGTAGAGTCTTCCTCTCCTCAAGCAAACCGATGGAAAGTGCACTCAATCCTCTCATCCAAATAATTGATAAAGGTATTAAAGAGAACAGACCTTGGGGAACACCACTTTTGACCAGCTACCAACTGGATTCACCACCAGTTTTTGGGCGTGACCATTCAGCTGTTTTTTCACCCACTGAAGAGTACACCTGTCCAAGCCATAACAACCAGTTTCTACTGGAGGATGCTGTGGGGAAATGGTGTCAAAAGTATTACTATAGTCCAGGTAAACAATATCCACAGCTTCTCCTTATCTACTAACCTGGTCGCCTGGTCATAGAACAAGATCAGTGTAGTCAAGCAGGACCTGCTCTTCCTAAGCTGCGCTGTCTGGGCCATATCACCTGGTTGCCCTGTACATGTTGTGATAGCACTCAGGATGATCTACTTTATAACCTGCCAGACTGACAGGCCTGTAGTTTCCCAGATCCTCATTCAGGCCCTTCTTTTAGATGGGTGTTGCATTTGCAAACTTCCAGTCAATTGGGAGCCTCCCAACTATCCAGGACTGCTGATAAATGCTGGAAAGTGGCTTAGGAAGCACATTTGCCAGTTTCTTCAATACCCTCAGGTGGATTCCATCCAGCTCCACAGACCTGTGTATGTCTAAGTGCCCTGGCTTGAGGCCTGGCAGATCCTCTCTTGCCCCAAGAAGGGGGCAAAAGAATGACACTCACACAAATGGATTGTAAAAGTGATGGAAAGTTTAAATGGAAAGCAGTAAGTGTTTTATAGAAGCTACAAGCATAGTCACAAAAGAATCCCAAAGCATACAGAGTCCCCTATAGCATGCCCAAAACCCTCCCAAATATTTCCCATCTCCCAACCTGAGGATGTACTCAAAAGCCCCAGGGCTCTTTCTCCCTGCCACTGCTAGGCTGGTCTCAGGCTGTCCAGGTCTGAGACTGCCCATCCCCCTCCCCCCACCTTCTCCTCCTGGCATTAGGCCTAGCCTGGCCTAAGAGGCCTTGAGATACTCCCCTACCATTACCCGATAGGGAGCATCTCCCATGGGAGCAGGGAGGGAAGAAAGAGGAAGAGAATGGCTTTGCAAATGGATTTATAGGGTGCAGGATAATATGGGTATGAAATACGCTATTTCCTGTGTCCACCTACTGGGTTGCACACTCTGGACACAGAAGGTGTAGCTTATGTGACAGTAACAGGAGTCACCCAGCCTAAACTGCCACACTAAATGGTGTGGTAAATCAATTATTTTACTTTGGATTATGAGGTCTTCATTCTGCTCCCCATCTCTTGTCTTCCAGCTCAGGGGGCTGCGTACCTGGAGGACATCTGGTCTTGCTATTAAATACTGAGGCAAAGAATGCATTAAGTGCCTCAGCCTCTTCCACATCCTTTGTCACTAGGATGCTGCACCAAAAAATGGAGGGAGATTCTCCTTAGTCCTCCTTTTATTAATTAATTTATAGAAACATTATTTGTTGTCTTTTATAGCAGCAGCCATAAGTTCTAGATGGGCTTTGGCCTTTTCAGTTTTCTATCTGCATAACCTCATAACATCCTTGCAGTCCTCCTGAGCTGCCTGCTCCTTCTTCCAAAGTTCATGCACTTCCCTTTTTGTCCTGAGTTACAGATTAGGCTCTCTATTCAGGCAGGTCATTCTTTTTCCCCATTGGCTTGTCTTTTAGCACATGGAGACAGTGTGCTCCTGAACCTTTAGGAGGTTCTTCTTGAAGGATATCCAGCCTTCCTGGACTTCTTGGCCCTTCAACACTGCCTCCCAAGGGACTCTGTCAACCAGGCTCCTTAAACAGGTCTATGTTTGCCCTCTAGAAGTCCAAGGCAGCAGCTCTGTTGGCATGCCTTTCCAACTCCAAGAATCGGAAATTCTGTTATTTTGTGATGGCTGTGCTGAAGACAGCCTCCAGCTATCGCATCACCCACAAGTTCTTCTCTGTCACCCACAAGTCCTTCTCTGATTGCAGCAGCAGGTCTAGCAGGGCACCTTTCCTAGCTGGCAAACTATTTGTGTCATGAAGTTATCTTCCACACACTCCAGGAAACTCTGGAACTGCTCCCTCTCTGCTGTATTGTATTTCCAGCAGACAGCTGGGAAACTGAAATCCCCCACAAGAACAAGCAGTAGTCATTGTGAGACTTCTCCCAGTTGCTTTTAGTATATTCCATCTGTCCCTTCATCCTGGTTGACTGGCCTATAACAGATGCCTGCAATGATATCTGCCTTGGTGGCCTCCCTTGCTTCTCACCCATAAATACTCAATCCTATTGTCACCACCATTAAGCTCCTGTCAATAAAAGTACTCACTAACTAGAGCTACCACATCACTTCTCCTTCCTTGCCTATTCCTTCTGAAAAGTTTATGGCCATCTATTGCAGTAATCCAGTTGTGTGAGTCATTCCACCACATTGCTGTGATGGCAGCTATGACATAGTTTTCCTGCTGCGCAACGGTTTCCTCCATTTGCTGCCCATGTGGCCTGCATTGGTGTGGATGAATGTCCATTGGGCTACTGAATCTGTCACCTTTAGGGAAGGAACAGCCTGAATTCCTATGTGGTCATTCACAGGCACTTTCAGCATTTTAACACATCAATATATTTTGCATGAATTTATTCCCAGAAACTGTCATAGAATAGCAACCTTAGGGAGGTTTGAGGTGAAATGAAAAGATTTACTTTGGTGAAACTGAAAATATAGGAGTTTGAGAAAATAAACAATTAAAAAAGCCCTTAACATTTTTCATCTGGATTGGTATCCTGTGAGCTACATGCAAAGCATAAACCAATTTTCTGTTATTTCTCATGTTGATTAGTAGGAAAAGATTTTTTCAGGGAACACAGGGATCTGATAGTATGAGAAATAGAAACCTTTTCTAGAGAGATTTCTAAGGAAATTATTAGACCAACTAAAGCAGTGAGCAATAGCTTCAAATTCACACATAAAACCTGTTGATCTGCAATTAACACCCATGCTAGTTTCATGTAAGACATAAATAAAGATAAAAGCAAACATAGAATATGACATAGCATTTATTTTAGGCCCCAATCTTGGTATGAGGTCAAATACTATAAAGTCCCAATTTCTCATAATTTGAGGAATTACAAAAGAGAAAAATTTAGAAGAAATTAAGAGAATAAAGAGATAAATGGCTGTTCTGCTGTGACAACAATGGAAAATTATTATATCAATTAATTAATTGTTAAAATAGCCTGTAAGTAGCCATCAGCAAGAGAAGTAAGTAAAACCTCTCGAAGACATAAGCAATCGTAATGTCAAATCCAGCTTCATGATAACATCTAAGAATTACATTCTGGAAGATGAAAATGTGTCTGTTTTAATTCGGATCATTCTTTTTTGTTTGTTTGTTTGTTTTTTCCCCCAGAACAGGATTTTATGAATAAGACTTACTGCAATGTAGTAGTTTTAGGCTGCACCTTGAAAATTTTCCACAAAGCTTGAACAGAAAGGGGTAGAACATAAATAAATTACTCTTGGATGCAAAAAGGAAAATAATGATAAATTCTCAATAATCTCATTGTACAGATAACAAACATAAAAGTTAGATGTGTAAACTAACTTTCTCTCTTTTCACTTGCTTTGCTCTAGCAGATATTAGCTCTGGTTTCTGCTGGCTTTGCTGACCTTGGCTGCATTGCTTTGTTGTGGCTGAGTATTAACAAACACCTCTCTGCTCTGCTCTCTCCTTTATCATTTTTTGGGGAGAAGGGAGCAGGGAGGGGGAAGCTGTTGATAGGCCCCTGGTTTGTCCAGGGGGTTCTTGTGTTGTTTATAAATCGTACATATATGTAAATATTGTATATTTTGTACATATTCATTGCATTTAATTTCTGGACTGTAGTTTTGCTTGTAAATACAGTTTCACTCACTTTAACTGAGCTGATCTGGCAATTTATTTTGGGGGGTAATCTCCAGCCCACCACACTGCATTATGTTATTAAATCCAATTTGCTAATATGTGAATTATATACAGTTTCATTCTTATACTACATGTTCATAAAATGATGTGCACAGCTTTATAGACCCTTGTATAATATACATCTTACACAAATACAAGGATTTATTTGAAGCATGCAACAGGCACATGCAGCATCTGATTTGTACATAATTTGTACATAAAAAGTGGTATCCATTTTCCTTGTTGGAATATTTTTCCTTTAAGTGGCAGGAATAAAGGCTCTCAAACTGAGTTCTTGTTGGTTTATATCACAGATAAGACAAGTGTTTATTGCAAAATGAAAATAAAGAAAAAATATTTTAAATTAATTAAAATACTGAACTATAGAGCCATTCAGTACCGCTGAACACAACAGTGACAAAACCAACAAGAAAAAGTATTTTTATCTGCATGTGTCCATCAGTTCAAGTTTTGGCTGCATTGTTAAGCTGGCTAATGAACAAAAGACAAAGAAAGAATTAGAACACCAATAATAAAATGTGTGCAAGATTCATCCCACTTCGAGGATACCTGCATGTTAGTTACTCATCTCCAAATTAGTAACTAATTGAATTAAGCCAATATTGTACTGTATAAAATAGAAAATTAAAATTAATCAGAAAAAGCATGGCTAGGGAACAAGGTGCAGGACTGTTCTGCTTCATGCTTGACAGCATCTTTGTATGGCAAATTTGCTTAAACATTCTGAGCTTTGGCTTCCTTGTTGTTTACAAAACAGGGATAATGCACACCATGCTGCATCAAGCAGCTGAAAATATGCAATAGGTGCCAGGTTATTATTGCTGTTATATACAAGCTGAAAAAATACATTCACAGTTTTACTTTTAAAGACAAAACAAAAAGTCCCTGTAGTCTGATAAGACTTGAGTTTGACATTTAAGTTAAATATGCAATGGTCGATACCACTTTTCCCTTTTGCTGGGGTGAAAACTTCGGGAGTTTCTAGCAAATATTTATTGCTTTAGGTCATGCAGGGAAACAGGCAATGTATTGAGATGTGACAGTTTAGGCTGTGCCTTTAAAAAAATTCTGAGCAGATCTACACTTAGGTATAAGAAAGAAAACAAAGATTATTCCAAATTAATTTCATTGGTCAGATGTGAGATGTACCATAGCAACATCTCTCACGTTCTTTTCTCTCAGTTTCACTCCGTCTCTTTTCTGCTGGCATGCATGCTGTTCTGGACAGAGAAAGAGAGACCTCTTATCTGTGGCCTTGAGATAAGCAATACTAACTTCTTAACAATGTTTTTGAGCTAACTAACTAACTAAAATCCCTCTAATATTTTCTCCTTTTCTCTTTTCTTCTAATTAACCAGAAGCTAAAGGGAGGGGAGGAGTTGGGGGGAGCAGGGCAGTGTCCTCCTGCCCAAGGAGGATTTCTGTGTTTTCATTGTGTAAATACCTGTATAATATTGTAAATACTGTATACTCTGTACATATTCATTGCATTCCATTAGTGCTTGTAAAATACAGCTTCATTTGCTTCCCAGACTGCGCTGAGCTGAGCTTTTGTTAATGTGTGTGGGTTAAACCATCACAAGAGAGAATCCTGGAAGCCTAACATCAAGCCTTAAAGTCTAAAGAATGACTGGGCTCTTGATTCGAATGCACTTTAGCAAATGAAAGCAAGCTGCTGCTTCTTCTGAAGTCTTAGTTTCATCATAAATTTATTTCAGGTAGTATTATTAAAGTACCTCTAAAAATCTGGAGCTGGTCTTATTCATTCAACTATCGCTAGTATTGCTTAGCTATTAATTGCTTCATCTGGCCTTGTACACACTTCTTTTCTTCCAATGTGCTTCCCAGTTTACATCTTTATATGAAATATAGTTTTCAATATATAAAGACTATGCACTGAGATATGAACCCACACTTTCTACTCTCTAGGAGCACATACTCCACAACAGGAAACATTTTCTCACACGCTAAGTGCTATACCAGTTAGTTTTGCTAAACTGTGAGTTGTATAGCCCATACTAGTTCATCCATAGCTTTAGTTTATCTTCTTATGTCTTGTACTGCAGAACAAGACTGAAGGAAAGAAAAGATTAACAAGATGTTCTTATGTGTGTGGTTGGGTGGGCTGTGTGTGTTTGAGAACTAGCAATGCAGGGGTAGGTTCATACGAGACATCTTTCAGTAATAAGCACTAAGAGAATTAGAGATGGAAATTTTTGACCCATCTGAAGATTTAGCCACTTCTTATCATAGGAGGTTATTTTAAAAATATTCTATTGTAGGGTGTTAATGACAGGGAATTAAGCTCCATCATTCATTCTGAGGTAACAGCATATTCTCTTTCAACTGAAGTGACTCTATTAAAGAAAAGAAAAAGCATACATAACTGCCTTAGTAAAATAACTGGGAAAATGTAGTAATAATTACAGCTTAGGCACAGAAAAGGCACAAAAGAAACACAACACAGGTCATTAGTGTTTCCTTTCTGTATTCATTTACATTTAGCTGCCTGGATCAAGCTACCTGACACATGAATAAATAGAATTTATTTGCTCAGTGATAACAGTGTAAAGAAAATTACCTTGTGTTCTACAAAGTCTTTACCCAGACACACACATGTAAAACTGGTCGTAGGTAGCACAGCAAAGAGAGTCTTATGTGAGGATACCCTGTTCTGTTGTGATGCCTTGTCTGAAGATACTCACTGTTGTTACCCTTTGAAATCCCCAGGTGCTGCGGCCTGAGCTGTACCACGAGCAGCAAAATGAGGCAAGCCTTCCTGTGTCTGCTCCTTCACACAGCAAACCTGGGTTCTTGATATATGCTAGGCTTTGAACATGTCCCTCTGCCTTTACTCTGGCCCAATTTTGATTTGCTTTAGTCAGTTATGCAATCGGAGATTAACAAATTCATTACTAACTGACCACTGCTGGTCCACACAGAATCTGTTGAATAAATAAAACTTCATTGCTAAAGACAGAAGTTAGGACTAATAGATAGG
The DNA here is from genome assembly GCA_033816785.1 of Picus viridis. Lineage (NCBI taxonomy): Eukaryota > Metazoa > Chordata > Aves > Piciformes > Picidae > Picus > Picus viridis. The sequence goes on along the minus strand of CM066606.1, from coordinate 68,549,416 downwards.
ACTAATATGGGATAACAATGAATTACATACTAGCCAAATTAAAGCTGGGCAGCATGTCAGGCATTTCTGCTGTTTTTTAAAATAAGGCATAAAAAGTTCCCTCAGATACTCAACCATGTGTATGTATGTGTGTGTGTATATATTTTTATATGTATATATATATATGCAGTTTGTATTATAAGACCATAGTATTTTTTCAAGCTCTAAATACAATCATTACAGCATAATTACACTGTTAATGCAGAAATGTATCAATGTTTCCATCAAGTTACATTTTTATGTCTATTTGCTTCACACTTCAAACATTGGTAGCTCATACTTGAGTCATTAGAGAGTTAAGCAGTAGCGATGGTTTCCAAGTGCAATATGCCAGTCTTTGTCTGAAGAAAGGTCAAGACTAACATTTTTACAAAAATTTCACTGAGTTGGTCCTACTGTTAACTACCAGCCTTTCTACTTTCAGAACAATAATACTTTGTCAGATAAATCCTCTTTTATCATTATCTTTTTCAGAAGAATGGGATAGTTCTGCTGAATAACACTCAAAAGAGGGAGAGACATCTGGAAGACACTTAGGAATTCCACCACAGCAAGAAGACGATGCATAAATTTCAAGTATACAGTATCACAGTATCACCAAGGTTGGAAGAGACCTCAAAGATCATCGAATCCAATCTGTCACCACAGACCTCATGACTAGACCATGGCACCAAGTGCCACGTCCAATCACCTCTTGAGCTATGTCTTTCTACGAACTGTGGCTGCCTGCCTGTTTTACATTAGATTTTGAATGATTCAGCCTAAAAACTATAAGCTTCTACAAGACAGTTTTTCTTTCCCTTTCTTCACTCTTACTTGTAGCAATTAAACTGTATGTTGATAGAATTTAAAAATTGCACTCCTAGAAATGTAAATTTCAAAATATTCTCATATTTTGACTCACATTGTATCATTTTGGATTGTGTCAAGAAATCATCTCCCCATACCATAACCAATGCCGTACCATGGTCTGAAAAGGTTACACTTCTGATCTATCATCCTTTCCTCCCAGAAGGCAGAAAAAGTAGTGGTCAAAAGGAATATATCTATATGTGTATATATGTATTTATGTATGTATAGTACTTCAGTACTTAAAACTGACATAAGACTGACTTCTTCTAAGTACCTGGACATCGGGAAGAAGAAATACAGTGTGTTCTCATGTTCACTAATTCTTGCTTCCCAAATTAGGATTAATTTATTAGTTCTATCAGAATTCTTTATTTCATTTTTGTCTGCTTGAAGCTCACCTGATTAGGCAATGTCAGTCATAAAAAAAAAAATAAATCTCTAAGAAACTGACAGCTACACTGACTCTTAAATACTACCACAAACAATGATAGCCAGAAACTTCCATGTTGCTGTGGATGTATAAACTGAGTAAAGTGGATGTAAGCATTTTGGTACTGTCAATACAGTGCAACGCTGAACATGGACAATGCATGTCTTTCTTCTTTGCCCTTCTGTGAGTAAAACAGATACTTTGTGTGTCATCAAATTCCTGAAAATATGTCATAGCTGAGCCTATTACATGAGTTTCCATAGAGGCATATTTATATTTAGAACAGCAATTCTGAAACTAGCCAAGTTTTTCTTGATACTTAGCAAGTGTTTTCCTTTCATATACTCTAATGATAGCCTTCTAATATAGCAAATCAATCCATTCACTTTTCTTGATGCTTTCCTTCAGTAGCTGATTAGTAAAGCTATCTCTATTTTTAATCACTGAATATAATCTAGTTAATTTCCTTGCTGCTCTGCTAAATACAGCAGAATCTTTAATAAATAAATAAATAAAAATCAACCCAAAAACCCCAAACCTGAGGAAATGCACCAAGTTGTGGTTTTGATTTTTTGTTTGTTTGGTTTTGGTTTGGTTTGGTTTTTAAATAAAGGGTGTTTGTCCACCTTATGACACCACATTTCCTAAAACAAACAAACAAAATCTCCTTTCCTTACAAAAGAGTATCTCTAAGAGATTACCAAATACTTCTCAATTTGATATAAAGTTTTACTTTGGAGAAATATGAAACTTTTCTCTCAAGTGTTTTATAAATAAAAAATATATAATTAAAAGTAACTTTGCTCTAAATACATTCTCCTGTAGAGAAACACGATTTTTCAAATAACACAACTTTTATCATGATAGGTCTTTGAAGACTTTTTTAGATTTACACATTCTACGTAAGAACAGCTACATGGTCATGATTGTTACCTACTTGTATTTCAGCTCTGCTGCCCAACTGAAACCTTTTCTTCTCATAGTTTCATCCTGCATCTTATCTGAAGCTAATTTTCTATCACTCTGGTTTTGACATCTTTCTTATCCATTATCTTTTATGCACCAGGTTTATTATGCTTGAAACCTATTATGTAGCCTTCTGTCTTAAATGCTTCCCTTATTTTACCTAGCCGTGCTTCTTAAAACATTTTCTTGTATGTCCATAAAAGCAAAATGTTAAAATTGTGAATATAATGAGCATTATCTCATAGGTTGTTCTGTCACATGGATAGCATTCTCACTTATTCTTGCTACCCTAAAATGTTTTCAGTCATGATCATTCATTTTGGCCAAACCAGCCTTTGTACATGATGAGACCTGTGCTATTTATACCGCACTGGACTTGGCTGGTATGAACACTTCCTAGGCAAAAAAGCCCCCATGAAATTTCATATCCCCTCAACCTTCTCTTTTAAATCAATCCTGCTCTTCCAAAAATGGACAGAGAATGGCTGTGTCTGACAATGGCTAGAGAACAGCAATTTGGACTTCTATTTTGTATAAGCTTGAGTGAAATCCTAGGCTTGCTGTGGTCATGGAAATTTTGCCACTTCAGTAAATCCAGAGTCACATTCTCTACATTTTAAGGTGACTAACTCTTCTCTAAACAGTTCTTCAAGATTCTATTCTACTGCTGCATCACACTTCTCACAAAAATTATGAGCTACTTGGAAGAGTATGTCTATGTCACACTTCTATTTTACTTCACATATTTCTGAAATTTGAGAATATTCAAGAAACTAAGAAACAGTTATGCAAGGACTAAATTAATTTTAAATTAAGATTGTATTGCAGCTGGTCACAGGCAATTTAAAATTTGAGTACCTGTATTAAATTGTGTTTGGTGGTTTTCTTTTTATAAATACTGTCTTTGTGCTAATAGAGAAATTTCACAGAAATCTACAGTAAAAATACATCTTGATTGGTTATTGTGAGCAGTGTGTATAACAGAATGTGCTCACTATTGGTTGCTTTAGATACCATCTGGGCTGTATTTCAGTGTGTTTGCATGAAACCTAGAAAAACTAGAGTCAGCCTTTTCACTGTATTGTCAGCATTTTACATGCAACTTTGAAAGGTGGTTTGTTTGGTTTCTGTTACATGTTCAAGGGAAGGTTAAAAAGTAAAACACACTGGGTTACAAAGACCATTTTGAATTCCTTTTCTCTTTAAATTCCCACCTTAAATTACCTATAAGAGTGACACACAGAAACACAAACTTTTCTAAGAATATGTGAAGGTTTGCATGGAAATAATGTATTCATTTAGTTTTTTTTTTTTTTTCCAATTAGATCTACAAATATCTCAATAGCAGATTTTTTCCCCATTTATGCTCATGCATAATTTTAACAATTCAGAAAATTGTATTATGTTTTATATTGAAAATGTCATTAAAGATTACTAGCAGCAGTAAATGTTAGATGTAGTAATTTCTTTTCAAATGTTCCAGGCTCGCTGGCACATATTTCATAAAAATTGTCTAGCCTGAGTCTAGCCTGAGCTAACATTCAAAACACACTGGCAGTTTTACAAATCTCAGCAAGAGGCACATATCTGTCTCTGGAATACAAAGTTATAAAATGTTGGACTTTATTTTTGCTGTTTAAGTAACTTCTAGTAAATAAACTCAGCCCTGCAAAGTCATGTCCAGCTGATTTAGCACCCAGATAAAGTGACATTTAAGAAGATAAAAACTGGCTGAGACTTTTTTCCCTTTTGTTTTTCTCCCTCGTGTTCTGTTATTTTGGACAAGAACATAAATAAATGATTCACTTTTGCCTTTTACAACTTTAAAAAAAAGTCTTTATATATAAAACATTTGTCAGTCAGGATGCCTCTCTTACAAAGGAAAGGATTAGCTGCTGCTAGGATGTTTTGCCAAAAATGTCCTCAGCTTAATACATATTGTGCTGATTGTGGCTGAAAACCTCTAACTTCTTCAATGTTATTTTAAACTGCATTTAATGGTGTTAATTAGTTTAATAATTTTATAAACATTAAAAGCTTAGTGACCCCAGTCTTATCCAAAGAAACTCATCCTAATAGTGCATTGGAAGTTCTCCTAACACATGATTTGCATCTACACTTTTTCCTTCTAGCATAACGGTTTCCCCATTCAAGCCCTCAGCTGATTATTTGCTTTACAACCCTTGGCCAGATGGTTACAAGAGTCATCATTCTAGACAAAGCTCTGGGCAAAAATCTTTCATTGGATAATGCTTACACAGAAGGATGCTGTAACAACTACTAATTCTGCCTATATTCTTTCTCAGAAGGGCACCTAGGGAAAAATATCCAAGAATATTTTTAATCTTTAATATATTTTCAACTATCTAAAGAAAAGAGTAACCTAGAAACAGAAAAACATTATTCTAACACAAGTAAATGAGAAACCCATTTAAAAGCCACTGCCACGAAAAATTTTGATTGCAGTCCTCAGCTTTGCACTTCATAAAGTATTCATGTCCTCCTGTCTGAGGATATGCATACGGTTTTTTAAATGCAGGATGGCCAGGACACACAATCCAAGTGAATAAAGCAGTAGGATCTGTGACTGCCTTGCCTGGCACATATATGTGACATGTCACACACTGCTGGAGGCTGAGAGGTCTCAGTGAGGAAGCTGAGCTCCCAAGAACACTGAACACGCATAGCACCTTCAGGTCAACTTCTTCAGAATCTTGTCAGGGATGACCATATATTTCTGAAACATAAGCCAGCAGCTGTATGTAGCAAAACAATGCCTGCTCTTAACTTCTAAAAGAACAAAGATGTCAGAGAAGGATTGGTTTGTATTTTAAAATAAACCAGGGCAAGAGCTGAGACTGTCCTTCTAGGATATGAATCCATGTTCTCAAGAATTAAGATACTAACAATGAAATCTACAGTACCACAAAATAAGAGTTTAAAAGGTTTAATTTTGTAAGTTTGTAATCAATGCAATACACATTTCTAGAGAAGTGAGATTTGCAGATGATGTCTTTCAAAAGGTGACCTGACAGCACTAGAAAAAGGTAACAGTCTGTGTACTCAGCACTTTCATCTAGACTTAAGATGGAGTGAACAGAAGAATAGGAATTAGAAGCAAATGCATTCTTAGCTTATTCTAATTCTGTTCATTAATTAGACCCAAAGGGAAAAGAGAAAAGAAAAAATAAAAGAAAAAAATATCCTGTACCAGAAGAAGAAAGGAATGATGGAAAGGGAAAAAATAGCAGATCCATAGACAGCAAAAAGAGAGAAACAGAATAGAAGGTGGCCTGTGGGAGGGTGGAGAAAAGTAAACTGCTCTATGGATTCTTTAGTTTAGTGTCCTGTGAAATCACAACTTTTAATTTCCAGGCTTGCGTTTTGACGATACCGTTATTCTCTGTGGCATACTGAGGGATGAGAAGCTATATGGTTGCTACTGTTTCTGACCTCCCTCCAGTTCTTCAGAATGATGATTCTAGGTTGCAGAACTTGTGTATTTTGACTCTCTCAGTTTCTATGACAACACCCAGAGGATGGGATGAACTATATTACCCTGATGAGATGTAAGTTCTACATATTTTGGTATATCTGTTGTTAAAGGTGTTGACTGTGGTGGCTTCAGAGATGTGTTTGCCTCCTCAAAACCTAAGAATTTTGTCTTGACAACCCAGTCAGCTCCTTCTGATTTGGTTTTGTTTTCTGAGAATGCCATGTAAAATAGGCCTCCTTCAGCTCAGTATGCTAAGATGGAGAAGGGGTTAATGAAGCACAGAAGAAAAGAATAAGGAAAAAAATGCATTGGAGCTTTAGAAAAACATGGTTATTTCCCTGACATGAAGATCACTTCAACTCTGATGAGCAACTGAAATCTTAATGAAAAAAAGAAACACTGAAAACCAAACCAGTTATATTACTTCTCTAAACAGCCTTAAGGCCTCTCCTACAATAAAGTCATCATGTCATCCTTTACATATCCTGGGTTTAGTCTAGTTTTTAGTGTGAGTATGAAACCTGATCTTTTGTCTTGCAAGATGCCAGTGTAACACTGAAAAAAAGTAATCTGTTTTCCCTGAAGTGGAAAATGTGACACATATTATAAACAAATATGACTACTAACATACGCCACTACTAGCAAACAAACAAACAAACAAACAAACAAACAAACAAACAAACAAAGGCATTTAAAAATGAGACCATACAAAACATGCCCCAAATATATGTTATTTGCTTTTCTTCACATAATCTTCAGATTGCCTTTCTGGCTTTGTTGTTTACCTTCTTACCCACATCTGGAAACAGTCTGAGATCTCTTTCAGGCTTAGCTAACAAGCTTGAGGACTAAGACCTGCTACAGTAGACACACAATTTAACTGCTCAATATATTTAGTCTACATGATGGGTTTTAGATGTGCACAGTAATTTTCACTCTTTTGCAACTGATTATTATAAATTCATGATTGATACTAATACTTTCTTGCCACATTTTGTATTATAACTTCAGCCAACATCTTTGTTACAGGAAAACATAAAGCATATAAAAAACAACAGGAAACAGAGTGGTTATTTACACTGATAGAGAGAAAAGTGTCATAAATAATACATTACGATACTTCTAAAAGAGTTGGTTTGCAGTAAGAGTGAGACAGAAATCCTGCCTAACAAATATGGCCCTGAATTTTTGTTTAACAAATATGTTAACTATCACTAACAAACAAACAGAAAACCAACCAAAACACCAAAATAAAATTAATTAACCAGGTTTGTATTTGGCTGAACAACTGGAGGGTCTCTTTACATCTCAGGGTCATATTTTTGTCCATGTGTACTTCACTGTCATTTTTCTATCCCAATGTATAAAAGCTAAAAATACAAAGATATCCACATTCCCATGTTATTAATTTTAATCTCGTGGTCAATAATTCTGAAAATTTGTCATAGCCCAGGTAGTTTTTCTTGGTTTTAATTAACCTGAATGATCTATTGTGGTATGTTACTCTCCTGACAGCCATCTCTACAAGGAAAGTCCTCTTAGTTCCATTAACATAGTTTCACATGGACCTTGGAAAGCAATTTTCCATTTACATTTGCTGGTATAGTTAGACAAGAATTTGAACTCTCTCAACATACTTTGTTTTCCAGAGCATTATTTCACAACTTTTAACAGCTTTATATATATAAAAAATCGCACAAAACATGATAGTCTTCAAGTTGAACCAAATCAAACAGATGTCAAGAGCCAGTTCCTGCAGATTTTTCCCTGTACTTTGGTTTGTCTAACACATTAGACACTAACAATGGTGTGCTGCAGAAGACTTTTCAATAACTTGAGCACATTTCACATTAAAAATAAAATGTATGATTTTTAAAATCATATATTCAGTTTCTGTATAGCAGGATGAGGAATATTCAGCTTTAAATAACATCCTGCAGTTGCACTGCATTGTCTAGTTTAACTAGACCGACAGAATTTTTCTCTTATTTTAATTTTTGGTTGTTGTTTCGTTTTGAGGGGGGAAAATAAGTACAAGTTCTGTATTTGAACAACAAATGGAAAGCAGCAACAACAAAAAAACATAACTTCCTGACCAGCAAATCTCATTTTGCATACCATCTCAGAAGGACTGAAGATTAAAAGGTGGTATTTTACATCACTGATTAGATCACTTAAAATAGAATAGAATAGAATAGAATAGAATAGAATAGAATAGAATAGAATAGAATAGAATAGAATAGAATAGACTGGACCAGGTTGGAAAAGACCTTTGAGATGCTCAAGCAGACCTTTCACCCAACACCATCTAATCAACTAAACCATGGCACCAGGTGCCTCATACAGTCTCCACTTAAACACCTCCAGTGATGGTGACTCCGCCACCTCCCCAGGCAGCCCTTTCCAATGGCCAATCACTCTTTCTGTGAAGAACTTCTTTCTAACATCCAGACTAAACCTCCCCTGGTGCAGCTTGAGACTGTGTCCTCTTGTTCTGGTGCTGGTTGCCTGGGAGAAGAGACCAGCCCCCACCTGGCTACAACCTCCCTTCAGGTAGTTGGAGAGAGCAATAAAGCCTCCTCCGAGCCTCCTCCAACCCCAGCTCCTCCAGCCTCTCCTCGTAGGGCTTGTGCTCCAAACCCCTCACCAGCTTTGTTGCCCTTCTTGGGACATCTTCCAGCAACTCAACATCTTTCCTAAACTGAGGGGCCCAGAACTGGACACAGGACTCAAGGTGTGGCCTAACCAGTGCAGTGTACAGGGGCAGAATGACCTCCCTGCTCCTGCTGGCCACACTCTTCCTGATGCAGGCCAGGATGCCATTGGCCTTCTTGGCTACCTGGGCACACTGCAGGCTCATGTTCAGCCTACAATCAAACAGTACCCCCAGGTCCCTTTCTACCTGGCTGCTCTCCAGCCACTCCGATCCCAGCCTGTAGCACTGCCTGGGGTTGTTGTGGCCAAAGTGCAGCACCCGGCACTTGGACTTGTTAAATCTCATGCCATTGGACTCTGCCTATCTGTCCAGCCTGTCAAGGTCACTCTGCAGAGCTTTCATACCCTCCAACAGACCAACACCTGCCCCCAACTTGGTGTCATCTGCAAATGTACTGATGGTGAGCTCCATCCGCTCATCCATATCATGAGTAAAGATACTGAACAGGATGGTTCCCAGCACTGATCCCTGGGGCACACCACTAGTGAGTGGCCGCCAGCTGGATGTGGCACCATTCACCACCAGTCTCTGGGCTCGGCCCTCCAGCCACTTCCTAACCCAGCACAGAGTGATGCTGTCCAAGCCATGGGCCTACAGCTTGGACAGGAGTTTGCTGTGGGGGACAGTGTCAAAGGCCTTGCTGAAGTCCAGGTAGACTATATCCACAGCCTTCCCCACATCCACCAGGTGGGTCACCTGGTCATAGAAGGAGATCAGGTTGGTCAGGCAGGACCTGCCCTTCCTAAATCCATGCTGGCTGGGTCTGATCCCTTGGCCATCCTGTAAGTGCTGTGTGATTGCACTCAAGATGACCTGTTCCAGAATCTTGCCTGGCACTGAGGTCAGGCTGACAGGCCTGGAATTTCCTGGCTCGTCCATCTGGCTCTTCTTGTGGATGGGCACCACGTTGGCCAGCTTCCAGGTATCTGGGACCTCTCCAGTGAGCCAGGACTGCTGAAAAATGATGGAGAGTGGCTTGGCCAGCTCATCTGCCAGCTCCCTCAGCACCCTAGGATGGATCCCATGCGGTCCCATGGACTTGTGGGGATCCATGTGGCTGAGCACATCTCTAACTACTTCTTCATGGATCACAGGGGAACTATACTGCTCCCTGACTTCATCTGCCAGCTCAGGAGGCTACTTGCCAGAAGACAATCTATCCTGCTATTAAAAATTGAGGCAAAGAAGGTGTTAAGTACCTCTGCCTTTTCCCCATCTTCAGTTACAATATTCCCCTCCATGTCCACTACGGAGTGGAGGTTTTCCTTGCCCCTCCTCTTGCCATTAATATATTTGTAGAAAGATCTTTTTTTGTCCCTCACAGCAGAGGCCAATCTAAGCTCTAAATGGGATTTTGACTCTCTAATTTTTTTCCTACATGACCTAGCAACCTCCTTAAACATTCCATGGGTTATCTCACCTTCCTTCCAAAGATGATACTCCCTCTTTTTTTCCCTTCATTCACCCTTCATTACCCAACCAGGCTGGCCATCCACCCCAGCAGCTCATCTTCCGGCACATTGGCACAGCCTGTTCCTGAGCCTTCAAGAGTTCTTTCTTGAAGTAGGTCCAGCCCTCCTGGACCCCTTTGTTTTTAAGGGCTTTTTCCCAAGGTACCTTCTCATTTAGTTCCTTGAGTAACCTGAAGTCTGCCCTTCGGAAGTCCAGAGTGGAGGTTCTGTTTCTGCCCCTCTTAGCTTGACTGCATATTGAAAACTCAATTATCTCATGGTCACTGGACCCCAGACAGCCTCCAACCACCACATCTCCCACCAGCCCTTCTCTGTTTGTAAAAAGAAGATCAAACAAAGCCCTGGTAGGCTCACTCAGCATCTGGGATACGAAGCTATCCTCCATGCACTCTAAGAACCTTCTAGACTGCCTCCTCTCTGCTGTGTTAAGTTCCCAGAAGATATCATGGAGGTTAAAGTCACCCAGAAGAGCAAGGTCTGGCAATCTTGAGACAGCCTCTAGCTGTCATTGGGGCAGTGTTTTTATCAGGGCCTGCTGTGACAGGACAAGGGGTGACATTTTTAAACTAGAAGAGTGGAGACTTAGACTAGATAAAAGGAGTTGCAAGCCTTGTTTTGCTGAAGACAGATATTACAGATCAAAGGGCTCTAGGCAGCTGGAAACAATTTCAGTCTTTCAAAAGGATGAAATAAAAGATTTGCACTGCAGCATTACGACACAGGTTTTTGCTTAGACAGTGTCATATGTTACTGTAGTACAACACCTCTTTCACCTGCATGCTTTTATTCCCCTAATAGTTCTTTCTCTCTCCTTTCCACTCTTTGCCTCATTTTTCCCATCATGCAGTCAAATCAAAGCTGGATATTAAAGCTGTAAAATTTAATTCTGTAACTCGTACACATTTTCTGCAGTCCACAAGTATGGCAATGCTGCTGAGCAATTCAGCATTTGAAGATGAGAAACAGTATCAGACTATTCCGAATTTTAACTTAAAATTATATTGACAAAGCCTAACCTTGTCACTAGATTATTAGAAATACTCTTAATGCTCCTGCCAATTATGATGGTAAGAGATTTCCATAAATGTACCATGAACAAAATATTACCCTGCTAATGGTAAATCAACCCAGTGTTCTTATGTATACGTAGAGACACAACAAACAGAGAGAAGGTGACTAAAGCAGGCAATTTGTCAGACATTCATTCCAGTAACAGGGCAGAAAATCTGCAATCACATCAGTTTAGGAACACGAATAGGCAATGGCTATAATAAAAAACAATTATTTAGGTTATCCATAACAATATAGAATATAAAAATATTCTTACAATACAGAGCATTTATTGAATTTCCTTAAGCACACAGAGTCATAATATCTGCCTAACAGTGTACTCACACTTCACTTTCCTAAGCTATCCATTATAAATGCAAAAGTGCTGCTGCTGCGCTCAAGTTAGGGTAAGAGCTTTTGCACTTCCTAAGAATGTTTTATATTGTTGCCACAAACTGTTTTACATTATTACCATAACTCCAGCAGCTATTTTGAGAGATATAACTTTGTAAACTCAAAGAGCTGGCATGAAAGAACACATCTTACTGAAACAGTGTGTACTTGGAAACAGGTTTACTCTTACCCTTTTATAGTAACACAGTGTATGAAATTGTGTGGTGAACCACACACACACACACAAAAAAAAAAAAAAAAAAAAAAAAAAAAAAAAAAGGGAAATGTTATCAAAGCTGTTTAAAAGATTTATGTCATAAAGTATTTACAATACATTACTAATAACATCCATTTCACAGAATCACAGAAATGTTCAGATTGGAAAAGACCCTCAGGATCACCAAATCCAACTGATAACCCTACTCTACAAGGTTCGCCCCGAAACCATATCCTCAAGCACCACAACCAAACGACCTTGGTTGGTGACTCAACCACCTCCCTGGACAGCACATTCCAATGTCTGACCACTCTTCCTGTGAAAAAATTTTCCTAATGTCCAGTCTAAACCTAACCTACCTTACCAAAGTTAAGAGGCTAGCAAACTGCAACTCCATCATAGAATCATAGAATCAATAAGGTTGGAAAAGACCTCAAAGATCAACAAGTCCAACCTGTCACTCAGGATCTCATGACTACTAAACCATGGCTTCAAGTGCCATGTCCAATCCCTTTTTTAACACCTCCAGGGATGGTGATGACTCCAACACCTCCCTGGGTAGCCCATTCCAATGGCCAACAACTTTCTTGGTGAAGAACTTTCTCATTACCTTGAGCCTATACTTCCCCTGGTGCAGCTTGAGACTGTGTCCTCTTGTTCTGGTGCTGGTTGCCTGGGAGAAGAGACTAACCTCCTCCTGGCTACAACCTCCCTTCAGGTAGTTAGAATGGAATGGAATGGAATGGAACGGAACGGAACGGAACGGAACGGAACAGAACAGAACAGAACAGAACAGAACAGAACAGAACAGAATAGAATAGAATAGAATAGAATAGAATAGAATAGAATAGAATAGACCAGGTTGGAAGAGATCTTCAAGATCATCGCGTCCAACCTATCAAACAATCCAACCCATCTAATCAACTAAACCATGGCACCAAACACCCCATCAAGTCTCCTCCTGAAAACCTCCAATGATGGTGACTCCACCACCTCCCCAAGCAGCCCATTCCAATGGGCAATCACTCTCTCTGTGTAGAACTTCCTCCTAACATCCAGCCTAAACCTCCCCTGGCACAGCCTGAGACTGTGTCCTCTTGTTCTAGTGCTGGTTGCCTGAGAGAAGAGCCCAACCTCTGCCTGTCTACAACCTCCCTTAAAGTAGTCGTAGAGAGCAATAGGGTCCCTCCTCTTCTCCAGGCTATAAACAATCCCAGCTCCCTCAGCCTCTACTCATAGGGCTTGTGCTCGAGGCCTCTCACCAGCCCCCTTGCCCTTCTCTGGACACATTCAAGAGTCTCAATGTCCTTCTTAAATTGAGTGGCCCAGACAGTTTTCCTCCATAATAAATAACTTTCACTGACATCCTCTGCCTGCTTTTTATTCTACTTAATTTAGACTTACACAAATTATTATAAACTATAATCAAAATGACAAGTGAATTCAAAATGAATGGTCCAAATTTGAAATATCTTCCTGGTAAGAGATCAACTGCTCCTTTGATAGGGTGAAAAGAATAAAAATTTAGGAAATCTTGATTTCTTTTGGAAAACACAGCACAGGTATTCCAGGATTGTCTGCTGCTTGCTTTTCAGCTTAAACTGGTCCCATTATTCACATGGGAAATCTACACCTTGAAAAAAAGATTAGGGAAGAAGAAACTGTTGAGTTTTGCATGCTAATAGCAGCCTTGGTGAATCCCATATATTAATGCATAAAAACTTTCTACTTTGAACTAAGAAGTAAAAGCTATCAGGCTTTTTGAACAAACTCCTGTGGTTCTCGAAGGCATAATTAAAAAACAGTAGAGTTGATGGTACTGTAATAAAATCAAGCAGAGTATAGTACAGTCCAATAGGAAAGTGTGATCAGTTTATTTAAATGGAGTAAAAGGGAATAAACTCTTCTTGGCTTAGTAGCTATCAGAAACTGCCTATACCCTGGAACAAGGACCTTTCCCATTGAGTGTTTTGTCCCCTCACATCCTTCTCTGGTAAGCAGAAGTGGTTAGCTTTATGGACACTAGCTTTCTCATGCCAGCTAGTACCAGTTCACCCACTGGATGGATTAATGGGCAGTTTTATTTACTGTGTATACACAACCAAAACTGAGGGCCCTCATATGACACTTACTAAACCCAGTCCATCTCTCATTTTCTGCTATCTCACACCACACTACCTCAAAAAGAACTTTCACAACATATTTGTACAGAAACATACAAATTTTGACCTTGACCGTGAATAAGACAATTGTATTGTGGGATAATTATGTGATTGATGGACATTACTTGGATTACTAGAAGTTTGTATTTCAAATTCATACAGATTTTCTGGCTAATATTTAGTGCATTTAGGAGTCTAGACTGCAAAGTATGCACACCATAATTAAAAATGTTATGATATCCCAGCAGTGATAGCCAAGCAGGAAGAACGGTGACAGCAAAACTTAAGTCCTTAGTAGATCACAGAGGTACCTGTTTCTCTGAATATGAGGTTAGAATTTTGTCTTTATCTTGAAACATATTTTTAATAAGATCACACTACATATACAGCATCCAGAGAGGTTGGATCCTCTGTCTCTGAAGGCATTCAAAACCCACCTGGACATGTTTCTGTGTCATTTACTCTAGATGATTCTGCTCTAACAGGAGGGTTGGACTAGAGGATATTCAGAGGTTCCTTCCAACACTTACTATTCTGCGATTCTGTGATACATTTTGCTACTTGTCCCAAGTATAAATTGGTATAGCATCTGTGTTATATCATGAATATTCTTATCTATAGAGAGTAAGTATTACTTGGCATTAAATTTTTTTTGTATTTGCACTGTAAAACCATCCTGTCTAGAATTCCTTCTGTTTTTTATGATCCCTAGCACAGTTTATCAGAAAACAGAAATAGAGGTAATTTTATGCCAAATTTGTGTAAGCCTCAAAATATGCCATGTTCCAATATACACTGTACTGTGTCATATGGGACAGAGCTTAAACAGAGTGTGGTCAAGAGTAAACATGGAACAGACACACACAGTTATTAACTTATAGGCTCATTAAGACTGAATGATTCCCTCGTTAAGGGAACTATCTGGATCCTGGGATTAATGTAAGGAAATTACATTATCATTTTATTCTACTTAAAATAGAAAAACATCTGAAAAACTTAATATTTTGTCTCAGAATGAAGAAATTATTAACCACTCACGCCAGTATAATGTAAACTTCTTCCTGATTCTCAGGTGCCAGTGACACTTTGGCTCAGGACCCATCTCTTCCAGATATCTCACAGTAAATTCATAGGACTGCTATATTCAGCAGTGTTTAGAAGAAACTTAAATTTTCTCCTCTGATACCAGTAAAAGCCTAACTCAGTGAATTTTACTTGTACTGTTTTACAAACATACCCCAGGTTTCAGATTATCAAAATTCTGACTGTTCAGTCCCCAGCTCAGTAGAGCGCAAATAACTCCGAAACATTTGGCTTAGCTTCCAAAGCATGACATGAAACAGGTGAACTTTGTTGCTTACAACAGCTGACTTCCCTGCTTTTCCCATTTAGTGTTTGCATTATTGTATTTATTGCATTTTATTATTTTACAAACAAGAAGAGCAAAAAGCAAGGAAAAAAATATGTAGTTGGATGGAACATGTTTCACACAGTTAGGAAACTCAAATGAATATAAGAAAATATCCACAGAGTGGCCTACAAATCAAAGTTAAAAAAAAAGCATCATTTGATTGATACGTTACATGATGCTTCTGTCCTACACCAGAACTGTCCAACCAGCAGATCCTCTCCATCTGAACTATTTCAACTGGCAGTTGTGAGTTCCATATTTTTGCCACATTTCAGTTTATCAAAAGCAAACCAGAACTAAAAATTGAACAGACGAGACTGGAGTGTTAATAATTTTTAAAATCCAAGAAAGTAACCACAAAATGACCAGCTCTGCTGTACAGTTCCCTAGGCGTGCATTCCCCTTGGAAGGGATGAAGCCATCCATCCATCCATCCATCCATCCATCCATCCATCCATCCATCCATCCATCCTCCTTGTGCCCTGTACACCTAAAATGGTCGTACAGAGAAGCAGAGAATTCACCGTTTAAGATACTGGCATACTGTCCCTTGGAGTGTGAACTCCCTGTTTATTCTGTGCTTAAGAGCCTCGTCACAGCAGATCTAGTGTTGGCCAAATATAATTCTTGGCAAAGCAAATGGAAATAAAGCAGTTGAAGTGTGAGCCTGCCCAAGTGCTTTTTCTGTGGTGGCAGTACTTCTTTAGCAGCTTGTAACAAGGGCTGCAGGTGTACAGTCATGTCTGGAAAGAGCCTGGGGAAGAAAAAGGTGCCTCCAGATGAAATGTCATGAGGACACTGAATTATCTGGTATGGTTCACGTCCCAGCACCATATAACTCATAGGGTATATCTGAGTAACACGTGTAGCTCAAGCTGGAGTTATTTAGTTTGTTTTGGTTTGTTTCTTAGCTATATTTGGCTCATTGCCTCACTTACATCTGTTAGAACCAAGAAAATGTGAGGCCTCCCACTCTCTATCTGGAGGCAATTATATCCCATTTAGTTTTGCTTTCTTCCATTTTAGGTTTCTTTACTAGATAAATAACTTCAGCTAGTGTTAACAGGAGTTTATCTGATCCTGCTTGGGGGAGATGAAAGCCATACTTAGGCTTTTCTGTTGTTTGTTCTGCTATGTCATTTTGCTTTTAAAACTTCACCAGAAATTTGTATCAAACCTGTGAAAGCTAAACCACTAAAGATCCCAGCACTGACTGGAAATGTTGCAAAGATAAAATAAATAAAGCAAAGGCAAGTTCATGTGGACAAACAATAAAGTACGTACTGTGTATTCAGCTTCTTCCTGGCAAACTTCTGATAGTTTGCTCACTTTATTGTAGAATATATACACACACTCACACGCATGTGTGTATACTGTACATATAACATGCACATATATAATGATCAATTGTAGGAGTAAGTTAATGGGAAGCATCTGTCTCCTGCTGCTGAGATCCACAAATTTTATGGTTCCCTGGACTCTGGCAGCTTGCCTGAAAGGTTAATTTCTAACCTCCTAACAAGTGAGGAATCCTCCAGAAGAGAGGCTACAATACCCCATATTACATTTTATATTTAATTGTCATTAACAATAAACAAATATTCTCCCTATACAAAATTTATTAAAACTGGCATTTATCAGGAAGGACTTTTCTCTCTTTTAAAAATGCAAAATTTCCAGTAAGATTGAAATTCTAACTCCTGCCATGATTTCTGCTGCCTTCACACAGTATTGTATCTTGTAAACTCTCGGAGAAAGAGAACAGGCAGCCATGGAAAAAACAGAAAGTACATAGTAATGGAAAGAAGACTATTCCAACAGACTTAAAAAACACACAATACCTAGCCTGGCTGGCACAGACACGTATTTAAGGGAATGTGAGGCTATATTACTCATGACATCAAATTAGCTCATCAGCAAATCTGTGGAAGTACATCACAAATGAGATAGAAAGTAAAAATTAAAAGTTTACAACATAAGCTATTGAAAGTGTATTTCCATGAAAATAGGAATATTATAATTCACCTAGACCATGTGTTCTCAGTGTTCACGCCTCATCACTCTGCCTTAGACAGATTGTTGCAATAGGAAAAGTGGTTAAGAGATCTACAACATGAATGAAATGGACACAAAAGTTTTCTATGTGAGAAAAAACAACACTGAAAGTAGAGATTCATTGGAAAGGTGATGAGCAGCAATGTTATACAAACACCTAAACCAACAACCAACTCTGTAGCAGCACAAAGTCACAATTCCTATTTGAAACATTTCAAGGCAAAAGAGAACAGAATGAAGAAACTCTTGCACATCTCTGAGAATTCAGCTGTGAAATCAAGAAATCAAGTGCTGAAGCCAAAAAATAAACTTTTTTATTAATAAATTACCAAAATCTGGTGTGAATAAATGAAATACCCAGACTTGATAGAGTAAGCAATAGAGAGTTCTGGAGACACATGGGGGACTATTGAAGATGCTGAACAGAATCTTCTTTGAGATTATACTGTAACCACAAATTTTCTCACTGTTCTCTCTTAAATGTGTGCTGCTTGTTGCTGTCACAGACCACAGGTGGATTTGCTGTCATGGACCACCCTTGTGATGAAATATAACATCCCTGTGTCTAAAGGACAATAGACTGGTGTCCCAAATCTTTCTAGGTAGAGAGAAGTCTCTTTTCTGATCCCTCCTCCTCTTAATTTCTGTCTTTGTTTTGTTTGTTTGCTTGTTTGTTTTTCCCTCATGAAAAAAAAAAAAAAAAGAAAAGAAAGCATTAGAGCCTTAAATTACCTTTTAACAAATTGTGTTTTTCAGCTAATACTGACATACTGGTTTCAGAGGGAAAACAGAAAGATGACATGACCTGTAGATATTAGTGGTTTCTCAAGCTCAGAAATAAAATGTATTTATGAGTCCAAATAAGAAATTCCAGATTTCTAATTTCCTTTCCAAGAAAACAAAACAAAACAAAATGAACCATTTTGTTCATTTTGCTGGGGTAGGAATGGGCTGGATTACTGAGTCCAGAGAGTGGTGGTGAATGGTGCCACATCCAGCTGGCAGCCAGTCACTAGTGGTGTTTCCCAGGGATCAGTGCTGGGCACCATCCTTTTCAGGGTCTTTATTGATGACCTGGATGAGTGGATGGAACTCACCATCAGTAAATTTGCAGATGACACCAAGCTGGGGGCAGGTGTTGATCTGTTAGAGGTTAGGAGACCTCTGCAGAGGGACCTAGACAGGCTGGACAGATGGGCAGAATCCAAGGGCATGAGATTTAACACATCTAAGTGCCGGGTTCTACATATTTGCCACAACAACCCCATGCAGTGCTACAGGCTGGGTCGGAGTGGCTGGAGAGCAGCCAGGCAGAAAGGGACTTGGGGGTGCTGGTTGACAGATGGATGAACATGAGCCAGAAGTGTTCCCAGGTGGCCAAGAAGGCCAATGGCATCCTGGCCTGGATCAGGAATAGTATGGCCAGCAGGTGCAGGGAGATCATTGTGCCCCTGTACTCAGCACTGGTTAGGCCACACCTTGATTCCCGTGTGCAGCTCTGGGCCACTCAGTTTAGGAAAGTTGTTGAGTTGCTGGAAGATGCCCCGAGAAGGGCAACAAATCTGGTGAGGGGTCTCGAGCACAAGCCCTATGAGGAGAGGCTGAGGGAGCTGAGGTTGCTTAGCCTGCAGAACAGGAGGCTCAGAGACCTTCTTGCTGTCTACAACTACCTGAAGGGAGGTTGCAGTCAGGTGGGGGTTGGTCTCTTCTCTCAGGCAACCAGTGCCAGAATAAGAGGACACAGTCTCAAGTTGCACCGGGGCGGGGTTAGGCTGGATGTTAGCAAGAAGTTCTTCACAGAAGGAGTGATTGGCCATTGGAAAGGGCTGCCTGGGGAGGTGGTGGAGTCACCATCACTGGAAGTGTTTAGGAGGAAACTGGATGAGGCACTTGGTGCCATGGTTTAATTCATTAGATGGTGTTGGGTGTGTGGTGGAGTAGGAAGGTTCCCACACACACACAAAAGAATCCACAGCTAACTCAGCCGGAGAAGCAGATGAAAGCTGTATTTTACAAGCAGATATGGAATGCAATGAATATGTACAAAAACATACAATATTTACAATATATACAGAAATATACAGCAATGTATGTAATACAGGAAACCTTTCCCCAACCCCCCTGTTGCCAGGGGGGTTTGGCCTGTCCCTCCCTTCTCCCTCCCTACCTCCCCTTTTTCCCAAAAAGGTTAGAGAGAAAGAGAAAGGAAGGTAATTAAAAGGGGAAAACTTTGTTAAAGCTCAAAGCGAATGCAAAAGTTAGTTTTCTCTTATCTGGTTAGCAAGAATCGTTCCTGCGTAGCAAGCTGCTGCTTCAGAGAGAGAAAGCAGTCCAGCTCACGGGACAGGGAGACGGAAAAAAAAAAAAAAAGGCTGCCCGACTGAAGGACTAAGCTAGAACTTACAGCCTGGTTCTACCAATGAAATTGGATTAGCATATCTTTGTTTTCATTTATATATCAAAACATTCAGCCAGAGTGTTCAGAAAGTGTCGCTTTTTTAAAGGCACAGCCTAAACCGGTCACAGGGTGATAGGTTGGACTTGGTGATCTCAAAGATCTTTTCCAACCTGGTTAATTCAGTATTCTATTGTATTCTGTAAACCAAATCAAACAAAACCAAGATCTGTTCAGATCCACAACACATGCAAACACATTCTACAGTTGCATAAAACCGAACATCGGAATGTTAACCCTGTACCACTTCTTGCCTGATGCAGTATCTAGCAATTAATTACAGCTCACTCCTGATATATTCAGTATCAGATTGAATGACAGATCTATTTATAGTGCTCCTAGAATTTGTTATACGTCAGGGAATTGCAAATCAGATAGTAGTGACATTAATATAAATATCTATGGACATCTGAATTTTATACAATACAATACAATACAGCAGGTTGGAAGAGACCTTCAAGATCATCGCATCCAATCCATCAACCAATCCAACCCACCGAAACAACTAAACCATGCAACCAAGCACCCCATCAAGCCTCTTCCTGAACACCTCCAATGAAGGTGACTCCACCACCTCCATGGGCAGCCCATTCCAATGGGCAATCACTCTCTCTGTATAGAACTTCTTCCTAACATCCAGCCTAAACCTGCCCTGGTGCAGCCTGAGACTGTGTCCTCTTGTTCTGGTACTGGCTGCCTGGGAGAAGAGACCAACCTCTGCCTGGCTACAACCTCCCTTCAGGCAGTTGTAGACAGCAATAAGGTCACCCCTCAGTCTCCTCTTCTCCAGGCTAAGCAACCCCAGCTCCCTCAGCCGTTCCTCGTAGGGCTTGTGTTCCAAACCCCTCAAAACAAACTGAGCATTTCCTGGTGCTTATGGTTAGTGTAATATTTTTCTGTATCCCAAGGGATATTAGTGTATGCTCCCAGCCTAATCTGGAAGGCCAGCTAGGTGTAGAGATTGTTTCATCCACAAACAGCAAAGCCTAGCCATTTATTTATTGCAAACCACAGCAAAACTAGACATCATAATTTACTTCACTATATATAAAGCACCATTTCCTGATGGTTGTTCATACAGTTTCTTTAGAACTTACTTAAACATGAACTGAAAAAAAAACCCAAGTTCTTGATAAAATATGCATAAATACACCTCAATTTTCTGTTTATTTCAGACCAATTCAAAAGGCAGAAGCAAGAACAAATCCCATAGAATGTGCACTCAGTGTAAGTAAATCAATGCATCAATAAGAAATGCTGACAGACTCAATCTGTCCTACTGTGATAGACTCACTTCACCTATCTGTGTGAGGGACAACTACAACTGCAAAATTTAAGCAGAAGCTGAAACTTCTGAACACATTACTTTTCTCTGTTTCTCTATTCTGTTTGGGACCATGAACTAGGACTTGACTTTCTGAGGTTTCAGGTGGCATAGACTCTCTAGGCAAGGATGTAAGTCTACAGCAAGACCAAGAGTCAAGTGTGAGTCACTAGCACCTGCTTTCCTGCTACTGCTTAACTTGGCTATCAATATGCCTTAGCATTTTACCACTTTTCCTGAGATTTCAAACTGATATAACCAAATGTCTGAATTGGATACAGTGATATTTTGGCATGACTTGACTAAAGTAAGTCCAAATCAGACACAGAACATTATTTTAATGGTTACACAGCATACTATGAATTCCAGAATTTCTAAGAGGAATATGACATCACTTGTGTGACTCAGAACACTCACTAGAAAAGTCAACACTTATATATTCAAATGTTTTATTTCCCAGACAATGGGAATAATTGCTCAAAAGGAATGAAACTAATTCCATTTTGCTGGGAGACTAATTCTTAATAAACAAAATGATGAACTTTAATCTGGTTTCTATTCTCATTTAATTACATGGCTTATAAAAGCAAAAAAGTTAGAATATTAGATTCTGCTCACTAGGAAAGCTTTGAGATCATTCCGAAATCCCCTAAGAGAACAGATTTCTGGAAACTGCTGTTTGAGAGAGAGACTCCACTTTCCAGCCCAGATCTTGAAAACTTGGTGGCTGGGAGTACAATTATCTGGCAGGAGAGAATATGCCTCTACATATATGAATGCTGATAGCAGCTGGCTGCAGAAGTGGTGTTGGCAATATCTTCAGCCACATGACCATTCCTCTAATACAAAGAAATAAGCCAGATGGTAGCCAAAGAATTAAAACAGAAAGAAAGCAGCGAAAGGAACAAAAGAAGCTCACATGAAACAACAAAGAACCTTTCTTTGTTTACTGATTACTGTCTCAGGAAGTGTATCTTTGCAGCTAACTCAATGAAGATGCAGTTCTGACACTGCAATAATTTAGCAAACTTACTGATTCTTGGATTATGCAATACATTTTACTGGTAGTGCCATTACTTTGGAGCTTACAATCTTGACAAAATTGTCTCCACAAACAGTCTTTACTCAGCAGATTTTCACTCTTGAGTTATTCAGAAATTCTTCACTGTGAAAAAAGACTTCATGATCATGCAGACAAACCAGACAATCGTGCAAAGAGCCTGTCATAAAGTCAGTGGAGATGAAAATATTTAGCATCCAGCAGGACTGTGTGTCACATAGCACATTCTTACTCATACATCTCAGTTATGTGCAGGAAATTTTGATAAGTGCTTTAGTCCTTCTTCATCCACGTATGACAGGATTTAGAGATCATGAAGAAGGCTTCTACGGAACTCTGTCCATTTTTCAGAGGTCTCAGGAGGCTCTAAAATGTAACTGTGCTACTAATAGGACTCAGTTTTCATATCTAGTGGTATTTTCCTGAGCAAAACTAAGTGTAGGAAACACAGTTTCTGACTGCATTTCAGGAAATTAGATGTGCTTCAGTTTAGACAGACTCAAAGCTTTAAAGATACAAAAATAAAATAAAATAGGAAAAAAATGAAAATAAGTGAGCTTGTCTGTGAAGATTCAAGAAAAAATATTTTGTTACTGTTGGACAAGAAAAATATTCATCTTCCAGAGAGCAGGATGGACACCTCTCACAAAACCTCCCTCTTCTTTCTCCATCCTGCAAAACTATACTGAAATTATGAAATGGTTTGGTGGTCTCCTGAGTTTCCTTATCTGTCAAATACTCAATCCTGGCCTTGGCTTTATATCTAGTACAGTAAATACTTACACTTCAGGTGTATAATGAATCATAAATGAACCTCTCCCAGTTTTTTTCATCTGCATTCCTGGTTTTGTTCAGTACAATTTGCTGAGGCGTTAAGCCATGGTTTATTTGACGATAAGGGCAGATGAGGAGGAGCCCCTAGGTGACTGCATTGCATTTCAGATTTTCCAGAAAATCTGTATTGTCTCGAGGTGCACTTTTCCCCTAGGAAAGCCTGCATTAGCCTGAACTCTTCCATTGCCTTTTGAAATACACAAACCCCAGCATTGAGTGATCAGCAAAGAAACTCAAATCACTATATGACTACAAGGAGTCATCAAAGCATCACAGAATCTCCCAGAAGTGAAATACATAAATTAAAACATAATAGATTCTGAGTACTCCAAAGGGGAAACACTAAATTTTTACCAAAAATGCAACAAAACAAATTTTAAAATCACAGCCACCTTCACAATTTGAAACAAGTGGAACAGCATGCTGTGTTGAACAATGTTCAGCGTGGAAAGCCTGAATGCTACTATCAGGTATTCCTTTTTAGAAACTAAAGCCTCTTGAGATCAGATAGTTGAGTGACGTGAGCAGAACTGTCAGTTGACATAAACAAGGTTATTAAATTACATAGGGACTGAGTACTGTAAAATTTTGTAGTAGATTTCTAACCTACAGTGTGAATGGAGCCATAGCCGTGACATAGCCATATGCATGTTAAAGACTTTTAATCCTCTCCTCAGTCAAAATGTACAGTTAAATTAAATTGGCAGGAACAAAAATGGCTGACATTCAATGATACAACAATGACCCAGTTTTAAAAAAATTAAGTTCAGCCTCATGCTAATTCTGTAAAGCTCCTCAAAACCAAACAGACAATTCTTTGTCTGTGAGTAGACGTATCCCTGAACTTTAGATGAGTTCTTTGCTTTTTGTTATCAACAACTTTAAAGACTATTTTCACTTTGTTAGATTGAAAAATTAGACAATGTGCTATATTTACATAAGTTAATCATCAAAATAATCAGATCCTATACTAACATGTTTCTTTTTGCTTCTGAAACATTAATGTGTTTGCAAAAGAAACAAAATTCTTTAAGAAAAAATAAAAAAAAAAAAACCTTAATAAGATATCTGGATGAGAATATCAATTGAATTATATGATTTAGTTTTGAATTTTTAAAAAACTATTACATATATCAACTTTTTGTTCAATGCTCCAATCCCTCTATCTGGCTCTTGTTTTGTTTTGGGGTGTTTTAGGTTTTGTTTGTTTGTTTGTTTGTTTGTTTGTTTGTTTGACGGTTTTTTGTCATAAAACCAGCTCCCTCTGTGTGATCAACCTAGCTTTTGCAAAAGAAAGCACTGAGAGAAGTTGGACTGTACCTAGCCTCTTATTTTTTGTTTTGTTTGTTTATTTTTTTCCAGAAAACACATGTGCAAATAAATGTCAGGGCTGCATCAATTAAAATTAAAAGGTTGTTATGCCATCTTTCAGATGATATGTGGTAAATTCTTCAATGCATTACAGGCAAACAGGAGGATCATTTCTCAAGAATTTTATTTGAAAAATTATATTGCATCTGCTATAGACAAAAGTAAGGAAGTTGGAAAACCAGTATTGGTTCAATTGCAAAAAGGAATACAATAAATAATTGGCTACCTTGCCATTGTTATTTTTACAGAACAGTGACTGAAAAACATATAATATTTCTTTTTCCCCTTGGTTCTGTTTACCTTTAAAATGTTGAACACAAAAATAATTAAACAAATATGGTTTGTCTGCTTATGCACCTCCACTACAAATATTCAAATTTGGCGTGCTGTATCTGTGCATCATATTTATAATTAAACACATTTATTTATATAAAGTACTGGTAATATTTAGAGTTAGTATTTTTATAAGAATATTGGAGTAAATGTTAATCTACTTTTTTTCTGGATTGGAGTGAATTAAAAATTACTATTTTCTGGGAAAATGCAGTCTAACAAACTTTCATGACCACTTATCCATAATATTTTCCCATTATATAGAAATAATTACTATTTTCCTGATATACATGTTCAGCAAAGCCTTTATTAGCTCAACAGAGTCACAGTAAGTAAAAGACATGTACAAATCTTTATATGCTATAATCCTATAGAGGAATAAAAAAGAGCCACAGTTGCAGCTATTATCACTGTTAATTGCACCATAAGCAACTAGAAACCTACCTGTAGGACTTCAAAAAATGAAACCTCATCTTATTTCTTGGAGGTGGACGAGGGGTGTAGTCTCCAAGAGGATCCCACAGAAAGGCCATCGGCAAAACTAATTCTAAAATTGTCTCAAAAATATATCACTGAGGGGAAGGAGGACAGTTGTGCTGGAGGTGCCCTGCACTGATCATGAAGCACTTGTAACTGTGTAAGGGAATGTCCTTTTCCTATGGTATGCTTTGGCAGAGATGTGGCTGGCTGAGAGCACAGGCTAGAAGGGATAACTGGGATTTCCTACAGCGTAAGACTTGCCCTTTGCATGAACGTTTCCTATATTCAGGGCTCTTATCGCATTATTCAAGTGAGAACTCTTATGGCAAGCCCTTGGGTAGTTACAGCAGCCACTAAAGGGCACACAACCTCAGAACTAAGGCAGACCAGAAACAGGCAATGCTCTGATTACACACTGCTGCCCAGTCAAAGGCCTTCAAACTCTTAACAGTCTGTTTAAAGTATTTGTAATATGGATTATAGTTAAACTATCTGTTTTGGCTGGCATCAGTCAGCTAAGGAATATGCAGGAAAAAATCCCAAAATGCTCCAAATGAACCACAGACCAAAAGCCACTATGTCCCCTAATGTGTCCTCTCTGGCACAGACAGCAGTTTGTAACCAGGGAGTAAAATTGCTATTGAAAACATGGCCATAAACCTCTCAATTGCCTCTTTGTTCAACTGTTAACTCTCTTCAAGTGTGTCTTCCTTCCTCATAGTTTCTAAAGAGAATCAATTTATAACATTAAGCAGCTTTTCTGAAAGAGCTTAATCATCTAGGAGAGATCACCCACTCTAAGAGTACATCTCAGACTGGTATCTAATTTTCAGGCCTCTTGGCAGCTTTTCTCAAAGACATCTCTCCTTGTACTGAATTACCACTACTGACTTTGAGAACTGAATTCAGTTCCCTGCTACCTTGGGTAATTCTGATTTGGTGGATGTTTTTGGTTTATTGTTGTTATTTACTTTGCTGGTTTGATTTTGTTTGTTGTTTGTTTGCTTTGTTGTTGCATTGGGGTGAGTTTTTTTGTTTGTTTATTTTTAATTCAAGCCCAAACTCTTTTACACAATTGTTTTAGCCGAGTGCTAGTATTACTGAAGGCAAATAACTGCCTACAGTTTAATTGTGACCTGAACTGAGGTCATGCCATCAAGGCCACCACAGTTCCTTTACCACCTCTGAATGGGACTGTTCTCTAATTTGGGCAATCTTTGCAACAAAACTAACACATATTTTTATTCACAGGAAAGGTGATGGAGGAGAAACTGAGCGAGGTTAAAACACAAATTTAAAATGAAAATTTAGGATAACTCAGGGCTTGACTGGAAAAGGTCAGAGAATTAGAAAACTAAATTTCCAGGGATAAATTATGCTGGTCAATCAATTATCTGATGTACTAATTTCATGGTAAAAGGTACAATAAGAAATTATGTGCTTCTGAAAAAAACCACATGTGGTATGTTTTGTTCTTTAGCAGAAACACTTTTATTTTCCGATACACTGATAAATGTACCACAGGGTCAAGTAACAATAAATCTCTTCAAAGCATGAAATAATTTTTAAATATTTGGGGTGCAGAGGTGAAATCACTGTTTTCAGGCCAGAAGCCACATTATTTTTAATCAGTTTAAGGAATACACTATATAATTACATTATAATAATATAGCATCCAATTTTCGTAGTAATATAAATTTGACTATTCCAACAATGGCAGTAAGGTGCTGTCTGAGTATCATGAGTTATAGTCTTCCTT
The DNA here is from genome assembly GCA_033816785.1 of Picus viridis. Lineage (NCBI taxonomy): Eukaryota > Metazoa > Chordata > Aves > Piciformes > Picidae > Picus > Picus viridis. The sequence goes on along the minus strand of CM066606.1, from coordinate 68,522,541 downwards.
CTCAATTGTGTCATGAAAATTTGAGTGATTAACCGATCACTTTAAACATATCTGAGTGGCAAAACTGGATGTGATTCTTGCCAAAGACTGTACTTCTCTTCTGGCAAGTAAAACCAAGGTAGGCTGCATTTTTATAATTACAAACTGCTTATTATGAGTTCTCATCTCTCCTCCTTAGTGCCCTTCCCTTCACTAAAGCACTAAGCCTGCTAATTCAGCCAACCACAATAAGGTCATAGAAATAAGCTTCTTACAAGATTACTATGGACTAAATTTATACCTTGATATCAAACCCACTTAACGTCACTATACTGAGACATGCAGTAGCTCACTGAATCACAACAAATTACAGGTTGTATGGACATTCAAGAAAACAAAGGAGCTCTATCACATTCCTTGAATTTTATAGATAAGTTACTAGGCTCCTCCTGGCTTTTTTCTTTTCATTCATACAAAAGAAAAATGTTTCTAGAAGGAGTCAAGAGCATAAAGTGATCTGACATTGTTATTTGTAGGCAGTGCTTCTATGGAAAAAGTTGAGTAGTGTGAGTAAAGAAGTACGAGTAAAGAAGTATGCAGTTTTATATAAAAGAGGTAAAACTGATCATTGCACTTGCTGATAATCCAGTTCTCTATAGAAATACATACTGTAATAAACATTCCTAGAGCGGTATCTTTGACATTCTATGCAGTTTTGTAACAGCAGCTTGGGCTGTACACTTTTAATAGATATTGGGACATCAGCTTCGCACTCCTAGCTGTTTAGTAGCACCACTATAGTATGTCATTACTGATTACCTCAACTTTGCAGGATCTACAAAGACTGAATTATTACAGAAATATTTCTTTCACTGTTCTGCCAGATATGTAAACTTTTAATTATTTTCTTATTTTTTAGAAGAGGTTCACAAAAGTGAGTAGTAAAATAATATTTTTCATAATTAAAAATATGAAACTCAAAATAATAATGAGTACACAAATTCACTTGAAATTAGACTTCTTTTTTTCAGTTGAAGTCACCTAAATGTAAAAGACCTTGGTAGTAAGCAGGTCTGTTGATAAGCATAAATATCTTTATGGACTCAGTTCTTTTCCCCAGTTGTGTTCTAACACAATTTAGAACTCAAAGGGACAAGTTTTTTCCCTAAATTCTTCTCAAAGTACTAAAAATTAAATTAATTTTTTTTAGGATACTGTGGCCTCTCATGCCTTGATCTTGTCAGTCAGATGCAACTTGTGACAAATTCCTAGATCAGCATCATCAACTGCATTTGACATGTGATATGCTGGGTGGCTGGGTGGCTGGTTGGAGGGGCACTACACCACCTGTGCATCACACCAAGGGAAACAGGGACTACAACTCCACCAACCACCTCTTGAGCAACCTGGCAAAGTGGACAGGACCACTGGCTGCTGCTTTGACAGAGGAAGCAGTAGTAGATAGAGGTAACAGAAAAAAATACAACCACTTGAGCATAATACTTTGTGTAGGAAAATAACGGAAGATTGGTGAGGAGTACTATACACATGCTCAAATGTTTTGCAACTGGGATATCAAAAAAACATATACTAACTACTGTTTTGCCCTGCATTTTGGACAAGTAGAACATCTGTGTTTGGATAATGTCAGCCTGTGATAAAGACAGGATATATAACATGCTTGAGATTCCTGCCCTGGTATGGCAGGAATGGTAAATTATGCCTGCAACAGTACGTTTGGTGATCCCCTAGCGTAGTCTAACTTCCATGGTGCCTGCATTACTGCTTGTGGACTTCTGCCCAGGTGCTGCATTGGGGAACCTCTGGTTGGGAAGGAAACAAGAATAATTTGCTCTTTAAAGCATTTCATTGGTGCTTTTGTGGTTGTTCTGTGTCCTGCCTATGTAACACCCTTTGCAAACTGTGGAAAGTAACAGGGCTTTCCTGCATGCTCCCTTCATGCTCATTTGGTGTACTGTGCCCAAAGCCTGTGTCCTGTCTATTCATCTATCGTATGCAGTGTTGTACTTTGCCAAAAAAGAATGTTACAGTTACTATTGCAACAATACCAATACATGAACTTTGCTGTTTATTTCATGCTTATTTATCAACAACTGGAAACTCTGAAAGAGTTCAAACTGGGGTTATTACAGAGGACATAATGGTTTACTTTAGAGTACACTATTTTACAGATGCTTCTCCCAGAGTTATTGCTTCTGCTCTCAAACACTGGATGATGGTTTAATTGGACATATCCAAACAAAATGCCACTGAATATTACATCACTAAAATCAAATATTTACTCACTCTTTCAAAAAGGTGGCTTGTAAAATCTGAATTATGCACATTTTGTTACAGACAAGAAATTTTCCAGCTTTTCCCCCCACACACACAAACACCCATACATTGATTCTGTAAAAAGGAAACAGAAAAAAATTCTGAACATGTAACAAAATGTAAGTTTTCCCATTTCAGCAACATTATAGTAATGTAATTTTTTGATAGCATAAGTTTTACAGATTATAATATAATGTGATTTGAGACACTTTTGTCTCATCAGTCATGGACTATTTGCAGTCTCTCATATACCTGTTGTGTGGAAATTACTGTTAAATAGTGGTGACTAATTTCATAGTGAGACGAAGTTATGTGCTCTTATAATTGCCATTAATGCCGTGCAATGAAGCAGAAACCTCTTGCTCAGTAAAATTAATATTTCTGGTCTGGAAGCAAACCACATGGAGAAGTATCTAAAATTTTTTAAAAAGTGAAATCAAACTGCTAGAGCAGGTCTAGAGGAGGGCCAGGAAGACGATCAAAGGGCTGGAGCACCTCCCTGTAGAGACAGGCTATGAGAATTGGGGCTGTTCAGCATGGAGAAAAGAAGGCTCCACAGAGACCTTATAGAAGCCTTTTAGTACCTGAAAGGGACCTACAACAAAGCCAGGAAGGGAATTTTATTAGAATAGAATAGAATAGAATAGAATAGAATAGAATAGAATAGAATAGAATAGAATAGAATAGAATAGGCCAGGTTGGAAGAGACCTTCAAGATCATCAAGTCCAACCTATCATCCAATACCATTCTACAAGGATTTGTAGTGGCAGGACATGAAGGAAAGGATTGAAGTCTGAGGAGAGCAGATTTACACTGGATATTAGGAAGAAATTGTTTACAGTGAGAGTGGTGAAACACTGGAACCAGTTACCCAGGGGGGTCATGGATGTCCTCTTCCCTGGAGATGTTGGAGGCCAGGTTGGATAAGGTTTCTAGTGGAAGGTGTCCCTGCCAATGCCAGGGGAAATTGAAATCTTTAAAGTCCCTCCCAATCTAAACCATTCTGTGAATAGGAATTCTTTCGTAAAGTAGTAATATCATGGACAAGATGAGAGATGTCAAAAATGTACCAGGCTAAAGAGATAGCTCTTTCATTAAACATGCATACAGACATTGCCTTCTATAGATGGCAGGCAGCCTCAGGAATGAAGTATCAGAGTGAAAGCCATGCAAGACCTCAGCTCAGAAATAAGTTGGTTTAATCATGAAGGAAATTAAAGTGTAGGCCCGTCAGGAATGTTAAGGCTATTGAAATGTGGCTAGTCAAGTTTTCTACGGAGTTTGCACAAAGACTTTTTACTGAGCAAGGCTATTGGTTTTTTAATTAATTGGCAACACCTGCAGCCTGTACAGGCAGATAGTATCATTGATACAGAATGATATTTTCATCTATGGTCATTACAAAAGCACTGCCCACTGATCTGCAGCTTAAAGAGTTATAAACTACAACATTCTGTAAAAGTCAGTTGGAAGTATTGGTTTTAAAAAGGTAGCCATATTAAATATCATGGTATCACAAATGCTCTCATTCCTGATAATTTTCCAATCAACTGTATGGTTAAAATAATGAAAAAAAAAATTAAAGTATTTTACAAAACAAATAGATATTACCCTAATATATGTTATGACCAATACTTTTAAGTCACTGCTTAAATAAAAACTCGTCTGTTTATCCATACTTTCAAAGGATACTCTTCAAGGACAAACAGCATCTCAAGAATTACTGAGGAACCTTATTTTAGTACAAATGAAACTGAAGAGCTCATGTAAACAATTATCAGACACCTTTGACTCATGTTTAGGGCTGGCTCATTGAAAGGGGATTTCACAAATAGAATGTCTGTTCATCAAATGCATAGGAAAGCTTTCAGTTTTTCCTAGGGACATTAAATAACCCCCTGATTCCTCAAACACCTGTCAGAGTATCATGAATTAGAATAATTCTTTGTCCTAAACACTGCCAATCCTATGTTTTTACTGGGATTTCAAGAACTATTTGGCAGGAATCCATTCTACTTCTAGCTGACTGCAACAGAAGCAGCATCACAGCCTCTTAGGTCAGAGCTAATTTGATAAGTCTTGCCTTTGAACGAAGGAAAAATGGGACAGCTTTGGGCAGTACTGAAATGTAGAAGAAACAACTTTATAGTTTACATTTTGATTTACTGAATTTACTGTTAACACATAAAACAAATCCAGTTAGCAACATGTATAGTATTATGTGATCTTTTGCACAAATGGAAATAAAGATCCTACTTTAATGCCCAAGCTCAAGAAGATAGGATTAACACTGCCAGCAGGGCTTGGGAAATCTGATTCTTAAAGGCTTTGCAACTCAGCTGTGTTTTTGTGCCTGTTAAAAAGCATGTGTCAATTCTCCTGATGCTTAGACAGGCAAGTCATTCTTTCACAAACAGGAGACAACATTTTCAAGTAAGTTCTTAAATAGGAACATATGGGTTATGTATAAAAATCTTATTGAAAAGAAAGGAAAAATTAGAAGGAAAGCATTAAGGATGGCCAGGATTCATTTCCTAACAACTTAGCAAACTGTGGTCCTGTTTTAGCCACCAGGAAAAAGATACCTTATGAAAATGCATAGAGTGGCACAGCAGTCAACATGGCAAACAAAAACACTCAAAAAAGGCAGGAGAGTTGCCTACAAGAAAAGAGTGAATATAGTTATCTTGTCTAAAACATTTAAGCATTGGTTTAAGATGCAAGCTTCCCAGGAACTGCTAACATTTTCCTGAATAAACTGACCAAACCAGCAGAGTATATATTTTGCAGTCAAATAGAACTTCATTTGTGAAACTACTTATTAAATATCACTTTAATTACGTATTTGTTTGTTATTTTGCTTTGGTTGGCATTACATTTTGCTTTGTTTTGTTCTGTTTGGTTTCCCACCATCATATTAGAAACTAAATTATCTATCTGGAAGTAAAAAGTATTTTCTCATTTTACAAAAATGGAAGCTGAGGTAGAGAACTTAACCTAAACCAAAAAGGAAATCAGTAACTGGACTAGGAGTGGAATCTTGCTTAACACATGACTCTAACGTAATAAAAACAAATGTGATAATATAAACTGCAGCTTTAAACAGGGAATTAAAGTGCAGGTAGAAAAAAATATTATATTATTTAATTTATTTATTCTTTTCTTCAGTATTTTTAGCCCCGTTTATTTTCTCCTTAAGTCTTGAAAATTGAAAAAAATGCTAGTTATACTTCATTCCTTCAGCATTAGTGACTTATTTAGTCATACGATACTAACACAAGAATTGCAAGACAAGATGAAAAAAAGAGTTTAATTTAGTTTTATACTGAAAATACTATTAAAAAGTTTCTAACATAAGTAGTAAAAATTTGCTTGTGGAACAGTATGAAATAAAGAGGCAATGCTTGGCTTTGCAAGTTACCCTAGGGCCGGTGACCCTGCTTAAGTAGACGGACTGGGCTTAAGGATTTCCAGAAGTGCTCTCAGTTCTGAGTGATTCTGTGATGCTGTAAACCAATCCAGCTTCCCACGGGTTTTGAGATCACAAAAGCATTATCTTACTTGAAAAGCATTTCTCTCTCGGGAAACATGCTTTCATGCCCTCTAGTGTTCAAAACGATAAAACCCGTTTGTCTCATTTTGATCAACTGCACCTGAAATAATAACACTTCTTTAACTAGGTCATTCCTCTGGTCTAGAGAAATAGTTCAGGCTCTGATCAGAACAGGAACAAAGAAAACTGTTTGTTGGGTTAGTTGAACTTTTGGTAAAGGTCTCTTTCAACCTGGTGTATTGTATTGTATTGTATTGTATTGTATTGTATTGTATTGTATTGTATTGTAATATAGTAAGTTGAAAAATACAGTGGTTCAATGGTATCAGCAGCGAGTAAATTGCAGAGCTACACTGAGACAGCTCTTTCTAAATGGCATAACATCTGCGTACCTTGCAAGAGAAAACCTGCAAAATGTGCAGTAAGGTGCCTGTGGTTTCAGTGATTCACAACACATGGGGGATTTAAGTTGTAGTTCAGTGACTAACTACTGAACTACAAATACTTCATTTGATAAATTTTAAAAAATATAATTACAAACATCTTCACAGAAATCACCAGTATACTTTAACAGGACATAACAATCTTTAACCAATATTTTACTATGGCACAGAGATGAGGAATTCATATATATAGGAGTAAATGTTAAGCAGTAAATACCTGCACTGTTTTGAGAAGTATCACACTGTAGATTTATTATTTTATTTTGTAAAATCTGTTACGGCATATTAATGTCTATAATTCATGCTTCCTATTTTAATTAGAAAAAGTGCAATGGTAAGAAACCACATAAAGAAAAAATACCTAACATAGCTATCTTTGTCAAAAAAAATAGATCAGGAAAAAAATCCTTACTGACACAGAAAGATTCTGGCATTCTGACCTAGGGTTCTTTAGCCTAGTTTACTCCTGTTCCTCCTTTTGCGTCTCTTCTAAATTATATAATCACTGAAACAGGCACAATGAACTACAGACTTTTAATCTAGCATTTGCATTAAGTACCAGTCTGAAGAGTTACTCTTCCATTGACTAATTTAGTTAATATTTAACTATCTTAACCATATTAGAACACATTAGACAGAAGACAATCCTAATAAGAAAATATAAACACATGATGTTTACTAGTGTCTAGGAAATCGAAAAAAAGAGGTTCACTTCCTTTGAGTAGGAGGACATGAAGAAGGGACTCACAAACTGAGTTACCTGTTATGGAATCACAGTTCTGAAAAGCATCAGCTTTACAGTATTATCAAACATAGATTGTATACATGTAAGCTCATTTACCCTAGACCAGAAAAGGGTTCATTCAGTGCAATGGCCAAATGTGGGTAACTTCCAAAGAGGCTTTAAGAATAAACATAGCACATCACAATTGTTTCCCCCAATATACTCCTAAACTTTAATATATTGTGACTCAGAGGCTCCAGAACTAAAGATAACCAGGCTTTAGATAAGGGTTTTTTTGGTTGATGGCTTGTTGTTCTTTTTGTTTGTTGGTTGGTTTTTGGTTTGTTTGTTTTTTAATTTTTCTTCATTTAAATTAGTACTTGCTTTGAAATATTTGCTGAACTCCAGTTACACACCAATATCTGGCTACAATGGTAATAATAAGGTACATTTATTAAAACATTTTGCACAGATATACAAAGAGTATGAAACTGTCTCAGTATCTGAGTGCATGTATATGTAATTAGAAGGATTTACAAATGGAAGTGTGAAAGTGGACATTCCATCAAGGCATCTAAACACCTTCAGTTCGTGGATGACTCAAATGAAAGTACAATATATTTCACAGACTACATGTTTAATATTTTTCATGGAGTTCTGGTCTCTGTGTTGGAAATATCTTGAAATTTTGCCATTATAGTGCTACCTAGAAAGATTTTCAAAGACTGTAATCTGATTGATTTTCCCTGGGTTTTTTGAATATTGAATGCAATTGTTCATATCCTAAACATGCCTTTTTGTTCCTTTCACAGCAGATCAGTCATTCTTAGAAAAATCTAACCTGAACTATAATAAATTTGAGAAAAGCATCTGAATTGTTCACTAGAAATACTTCAACAATCAAGAACTAATTCTGAATTTTCAATGTACAATGACTTGTAAAGGAAGTATGCATCTGTGATAAAAAGACCACAGCAGTATGTGGATTTTGGAAGAAATAAGTTCTCATCTCTCAGAACATTTACAGTTCCTTTCACACCCCAAATTCCTTTAGAAATACGTAGTGACTGAACACTGTAATGTGCTTGCTCTTCTTTTAAATCTGCAGGCAGGCACAACAAAAGCACACAAACCAAGACTGCAGATTAGATGACAAAAACACTCCTTTTTTTTCCCCCTTCTCTTTAAATGGTTTGTTCAGCTAGCTCTCACTAGCTATGTCCATATAGTGAGCCCAAATGGTCTTCAAGCCACTCTGATAGCATTGACTACCTGCTTTTTTACTGTAGTAGCTCCGACATCTGTCATACATGCATAGATCACATAGACATCTGCCCTAACCTGGAGCAAGACTCATCTCTGGGTTCTAAAAGGCTTAAATCCCTAATAAAATGGAGATTAGACATTTCTGAAGGGAGTAAAATGCCCACATAATTTTTAAAATGTGAACTGTACAATTCAAAAGTGAAATACTATTCTGTTTCAGAAATGTGTAGTTGTAAGGTGGAGGCAGTATGAAATACACCAAATTAGAGATGATTAAAGTGACAGAGCTGACTTACGCTTTGCTTTCCAAACAAGCCATCTTAGTAGGTGAGGTTGAAATATGATGGGTTTTCCTATAGACATCAACCATTTGAATCTTACATACATGCATCTCTTCAGTGCTCTGAACTGCAAAGAACAATACTGGGACCATCTCCAATACAGAACTCTCATATTAACCTCTCATATTAATTAATTAATTGGGAATCAGTCTGCTAGTAATAGCTTGTGCCCATTAAGAAAGTATCAAATCTTGGGTGCATTAAAAGTAAAAACATATCTTTCCAAGTTACCTCTTGGCACACAGTTGGTGTCTTGCACAAGGGCAGCTCTTTGTTGCTAGCTGCTCAGTGTCCCCACATATTCACTGCTCTCACTCCAATGGCAAGACACATGCTACCCCTTCTCTGTTTCAACAAGGCAGCCAGCCCATCATTCCACCAGCCAGGACTAAGTCTTCAAATATACTTCAAATAAATGACTGAGAATTTCACTTACCATGAAAACAGCAACAGCAACAATGAAACAAACAAAAAAAACCCAAACAAGCAAAAAAAACCAACCCAACCAACAAAAACAAACCCCAAAACACCCGAACCAAAACCCCCAAACAAAAAACAAGAAAAAATACCAACCAACCAAAAAAACTCCACAACCAATCAAATGAAAAACCCCAAGAAAACCATGCATGCTCACTAAAACATTGTAATTTTTTTCTAAGTTAAGAGTGTAGAAATGGGAGTTTATGGAAAATAATACCCTTTCAGCCAGTCTGTTATTAAAAAAAAAAATTGTTGAAACCTAAGACTACTTTAAAACCAAAAAATCAGTTTTATAGGGGAACATTAAATGGAGTCATCGAAAACATCTCTTCATCTTATGTGCCCTCTGAAATTAGGGAAAATGCCATCATGCTGTTTTTCATATAACCAACAAATTTTCAGCATAGCTCATTTGACAATGAAAACAGGAATAAGAATTATCATCATTCATCATATTATGCAGTTGCAAGGCAGAGACTGCCTGTAAAGAAGTTTGATAAAACTGTGTATCCATAATGGACATTTGCTTTCACATGATCATGTGAACTAGAGACTTGTATGAACACCATTTGTGTTCACAAAATGTTGGAGTAGAATGTAGAAGAGGAATTAGGAGAGGGATACAACCAGAATTTTTTTCCTTCTTTTCAGAAAGAAAACATGAGAAAGCATGGCTGAGAACACATGGGAAAATGGATCTGTAGCACACATTTAATGAATGGATAAACATGATTGATGCACTGGGTAACCTTTGTAGAAAAACTATTAGCATAGTGCCTTTTTCACACTATGTTTCAGATTATAAAAACAGACAAAATGCATTATGCTTTTCCTTATTGGTAGAACAAAATGTGACTTTATAGAAAATATATTTGTTTCTTAGTTCCCCAAGTGAATTTATATAGAATATAGGATGTTTGTTGAAGCAGATAAATAAGGCCCTCTTGTTCACCTGCAGTATAGCAAGGCTCTTTCATAAGCAGCTGAGGCCTTAGAGAAGAGTATAGTACCAGCCCTGGAGCCAGATGCATCTATGTGAATTTTTGAGCATGTAGAAGTTTTAATTAAAGCCATGGGAACACTGAAGATAAGCATTTCACATGGAATGTCATACAACTCTGAGAAAGCAAACAGCAACAACCAAAACAAACCAACCAATAAACAAAAACCACAAAACAAAACCCAAACCCAGAAAGATAGAAAGCTACCAGAAAAACTGTAAACCCAGGTAGGAGTTAGGGGACAATGAAGGAGTAAGAGATGGTAAAAGAAGCACAGAGGTGAATGAGGAAATATGACTGAGTAGAGCTCCAGTTTTAATGCAGTAATACATTCTGGGAAAGGGAAAGGGGTGTTTTCTAATCTAAATTAGTTTTTCCCCCTCCCTTTTTTCTTTAAAATTCAAGGAAGACTTTCATTACCATGTATGCATACTGGTCATAGAGAGGCAATATGTTCTGTATTTTGAATATTTTCGGCCAAAAATTACTTTTCCCTCATAAGAAAAACATCCGTGGTGAAAAAAAATCTAAGCTTTCTCGCCAGGTATACCTGGAGTGTTTCATGTCACTTTGGCTGTGTTACCCTGAGAGTTTGGACTAGACTGTAACAGCTCTGCAGTAGCTAGTAAAGGAAGTACGATGCTTCATATAGAAACTTTACTCATACTAAGCACAAGTAAGAGAAAAATAAGGATCTGAAAGTTCCCAGCAGAGATCTTTAACTTGGTGTCATAAGAAAATTTCTTTTGCTCTATCTTCAAGGTGTAAGTCAGCACTTCTCTTGCTCAATATTCTTAAATTATGTAGAAGCTAAGTTGTGATTATGTATTGCATTGTAATGCTACATTTGAATAAAATGTTGAGTACTGTGTTGACTTGCAACATCAGATGCTGGTACACTAAATAACTTTTACCAGCTTCACAATTCTGGACAGCAGACAACATTTAGTTGAATTTAAAAAAAAAAAAAAAAAAAAAAAAGGTATTTGAAAATTACTTCAGTGATATTTCTGTAAATTGTCAGCTGACTTTAACACATGGAGCTGAGTCAGTCAAACATGGCTGAAATCAGGAAGTGCAGCTGTGGAGTACATTGATTTCATGCCTATTATGCTTTTAAGAAAGCTTCATACCATTTTACTCTTTCTGATCAGATTTTTGATTCAGTATATGTCATCTAGTAACATTTAATAATTTCATCTGATTTATAACAAAAGTCTTTGTTAAGTTCAGATAGCTGGGCGACTCCTGTCCTCTCTTAAACTTTTATTCTCTTTAGAAGCCTAGATATTTAAAGCTTTTTGAAGGATATGCTTTAAGAATCAGTTTAAATGCATCTGTTCTAACGGATGTATGTGAACAAAACGTGAAGTTCATAAGATAGCAATCTTTTACTCCCTTTCCAAAATTTAGATAGATTTACTGTGTTTCACTACACTGTTCATTCACTGTCCTATTCTACGAAAAATCTCAAGACTAACACATTTGCACAGCTGTTAGTGCTTTAGAGTTGGCACAGATTATCCTGCCTGTCTGACATCAGTAACCTTAAGAATAGGTGAAAGATGCCTTGCTCACCACAGTTTATCATGCCCTAGTCACATACCAACTAAAAACACTATTTTTTAAATTTAATACAATTAATCTCACATACTGTGCTGAATTTTCCTGCCCAGCTTTAAGAGCTGAATTTGCTCCAATTTTTAATTATTTTTTAAAAAGGAATCTATGCAAATATTAAAAACAAAAACCCCAAAGCAAACAGAAAATCTGGTGCCAAAATTATTTCACAGCAATACTGGCATAGCCACTCTTAAACAAGATTAATGCTTTTCAATGAACTTCAAAACTAAGGAGCAAATTAAACACTAACAATCGAGTAGGTACAAAATCTTACAGGATGCTCTCACTGCACCATGCAAAAATCATCATATACTGTACAAGGAAGTTCATCTTGATTTGGTGGCTATGATGAAATTTAAGTTTGATAATGCTTCTAGTATTCTATACAGAAAAGGCTAACCTTATTTTAAAATTAATTTGTAATTCTCTGAAATTGTTTTCAAGAACAGCCACTAGGAGAGTACTAAGAGCACCCTGACATTTCAAACTGAAACCTTATCTATACATTTGTATGTGACTCACCAGCTATAGTCTGGTAGTTACAACTGATAATAACCCTTCCATTTTAGCAGTGATATTACACTTCCTGTCAGCAAAAGCTTCTTATTTGTGTCCAATCATAGACATTATTTTTTAACAGAATTTCCTCTGCTGCTGAATTGTTTACATTTAACAAATCAATGTTCATGAAGATTTGCACTGCAAAACATTTCATTAAAAAACATTGGGGTAGGAGAAAAATAAATAACTATTTTACATTATTATACTTAGATAAATAGTTAAGAAAACCAAGTTTAATACAGTATCTCAGAAGCATTAGCCATATGAGGGAATTGGCTTCTATGGGTCATGGAGCACATTCCAGACACTTGATGTTTAAAGTCTATTTTCTTCCCTTTAAATTCACCATGTTTTGCCATGAATCTTTTGGTTTGTTTTTTTTTTTTTTGGTGCCTGGGCATGATGCAGTTTGCTTTGTATTAGACCACTTTTTGCTTAATAACAATAATATAATAATGACATGAAGTGTTCAGGTAGACTGAACAACTGTATTGGACACTTAGATTTAACTAGTTACTGTATTCTTTGCAAAACTGCCCAGTGCAGAAAGTGGGAAGTCTCTGCTGATATGGAGAGTGTGCTGGATAATAATTTTCCCAATTATCAGATACTACCTTTAGATATCAGGCTCAGAAAAGAGCAGCTAAGGAGTCTCTCTGACCCACAGCAAAACTGCATGGAAGGTGCCTATGCAGGAGGACATCCAAAAACTTAAAGGATCCATGATGTCTGTCCTTGCAACATCAGTTACAAAGAAAATACATGAAACAACATCAGAGAGGAAAAAAAAAGCAAAAATTAGTCTGTTCAGTGTGAGTTCCTAGTGGCTAATCTGTGTCTCTTTCTAGTGAAAAGAGCTCAGAATAGGGAAAAAAAAAGTATTTGCAATTTCCTCAAGGAACTAGATTGTTAATTCTGCTCTACCTTTTGCATTTCCCTTCTGATTGTAAATGTCTCAGCAGATTGCACTTCTTCTAAAAGCATTTTCTGTGGGAACTGAAGAGGCCCAGCTGTCTCATTTGACTATTAAAGGTAATTAATACTCTCCTTTTAAAGGTTCTAAGCAGACAATAAAATCCAGAGCAAGACAGAGAGTTCAGGTGATCAATGTCCAAGTAATTAACATTGCAACTTTTACATTGAAAAATCAGGAAGGGAAATATTTGCCAGATCAGAATAGCTTTATCAGGCAAGATAGAGAATCCTTTGTGCCATGTCTAAAATATCTCACAGGTCATGGCATCATGTCACAGAATCACAGAATCAACCAGGTTGGAAAAGACCTCAAAGATCATCAAGTCAAACTGATCACTCAACCTTAACTAACCAACTAGACACTTATACACCTCCAGTGATGGTGACTCCACCACCTCTCTGAGCAGCCCATTCCAATGCCTAATCACTCTTCCTGTGAAGAGCTTCTTCTTAATATCCAGCCTAATCTTCCCCTGTACATCTTGAGACCGTGTCCTCTTGTTCTGTTGCTGAGTGCCTGGGAGAAGAGACCAACATCCACATGCCTATAATGGCCCTTCAGGTAGTTGGAGAGAGCAATAAGGTCTCCTCTGAGCCTCCTCTTCTCCAGGCTAAGCAACTCCAGCTCCCTCAGCTTCTCCTCATGTATCTTGTGCTCGAGATCTCTCACCAGCTCTGTTGCCCTTCTCTGGACATGTTCCAGCAAGTCAACATCTTTCCTAAACTGAAGGGCCCAGAACTGGACACAGGAATCAAGGTGTGGCCTAACCAGTGCAATGTACAGGGGCACAATGACCTCCCTGCGCCTGCTGGCCACAATGTTCCTGATAAAGGCCAGGAAGTCATTGGCCTTCTGGGCCACCTGGGCACATTGCTGGCTCATGTTCAGCCTACCGTCAACCAGAAACCCCAGGTCCCTCTCTGCCTGGCTGCTCTCCAGCCACTCCGACCCCAGCCTGTAGCTCTGCATGGGGTTGTTGTGGCCAAAGTGCAGCACCCGGCACTTGGACTTGTTAAATACTATCCTGTTGTACTCTGCCTATCTGTCCAGCCTGTCAAGGTCCCTCTGCAGAGCTCTCCTAACCTCTAACAGATCAACACCTGCCCCCAGCTTGGTGTCATCTGCAAGTTTACCGATGATGGACTCAATGCCCTTGTCCAGATCAACCCTAAAGATACTGAATAGGATGGTGCCCAGCACTGATCCCTGGGGCACACCACTAGTGACTGGCTGCCAGCTGGATGTGGCACCATTCACCACCACTCCCTGGGCTCGGCCCTCCAGCCAGTTCCTAACCCAGCACAGAGTGCTGCTGTCCAAGCCACGGGCTGACAGCTTGGCCAGGAATTTGCTGTGGGGGACAGTGTCAAAGGCCTTGCTGAAGTCCAGGTAGATTACATCCACAGCCTTCCCCACATCCACCAGGCGGGTCACCTGATCCTAGAAGGAGATCAGGTTGGTCAGGCAGGACCTGCCTTTCCTAAATCCATGCTGGCTAGGCCTGATCCCTTGGCCATCCTGGAAGTGCTGTGTGATTGCACTCAAGATGACCTGTTCCATAATCTTGCCTGGCACTGAGGTCAGGCTGACAGGCCTGAAACTCCGTGGCTCCTCCTTCTGTCCCTTCTTGTGCATGGGGACCACACTGGCCAGTTTCCAGTCATCTGGGACCTCTCCAATGAGCCAGGACTGCTGAAAAATGATGGAGAGTGGCTTGGCCAGCTCATCTGCCAGCTCTCTCAGCACCCTAGGATAGATCCCATCTTGACAAAGAAAAGCCACATAAAAAGGATAAAAAGGTTGTTATGAATATCAGTATATTTTTAATTGACACTTGAAAGCTGGAGAGGGGACTTTTTACAAGGGCATGTGGTGATGGGACATGGGGCAATGGTTTTAAACTGGATCAGAGTAGATTTAGATTAAACATAAGGAAGAAGTGTTTCAGTATGAGGGTGGTGAGACACTGGAACTGGTTGCCCAGAGAAGCTGTGGACATTTTATTGCAGGAAATGTTTAAGACCAGGCTGGATAAGGCTTTGAGCAGCCTGGACTAGTTGGGGTTGTCCCTGCCCATAACAAGGGTGTCAGCGCTAGACTATCCTTATTGTCCTTACCAACTAAAGCCATTTTATTATTCAGTGATAGCAACTGTAAGCAACCATACCACTTAGAAATTGAAAAGGATAATATTGAACACTCACTTGAAAATAATATTCTGCTTTACAAAAACAAACCCACAATTCTGTTGTCCTTTTGTTGCTTTTTGGTTGGTTGGTTTTGTTGGAGTTTTGTTTGCTTGTTATTGTTTTGCCTTTCAAAAAGCAACTTAGCAAACCCTTGGCTGAAAGGACTTGCAAAGAAAATTAATGGAAAAATGGAAGCAAAAAAATAGAGACTCAAAGTTCAAAGCCTGAAAAAAATACTACAAAAAACCCGTAACATTGAGTTCCTCTTTCTTCCCTCTCTGCTCCCATGGGAGATGCTCCCTATCAGGTAACAGTGGGGAGTATCTCAAGCCTCTTAAGGCCTGGCTAAGCCTAATGCCAGGAGGATGTGACCGGTTTAGGCTGTGCCTTTAAGAAAAGGACACTTTCTGAACACTCTGGCTGAATGTTTTGGGATTATAAATGAAAACAAAGATATGCTAAACCAATTCCATTGGTAGAATCCAGCTGTAAGTTCTAACTTAGTCTATTCAGTCTGGGGCAGGCTTTCTTTTTCTTCTCCCTGCACTGTGAGCTGGACTTTTTCTCTCTCTCTGAAGCAACAGCTTGCTACGCAGGGACGACTAACAGATAAGAAAACTAACTGTTGCATTCGCTTTTGAGCTTAACAAATTTTCACCCTTTTAATTACCTTCCTTTCTCTTTCTCTCTAACCCTTTTGGGAAAAAGGGGAGGTAGGGAGGGAGAAGGGAGGGACAGGCCGAACCCCCTGGCCGCAGGGGGTTGGGGAAAGGTCTCCTGTATTACATACATTGCTGTGTATTTCTGTATATATTGTAAATATTGTATGTTTTTGTACATATTCATTGCATTCCATTTTCTGCTTGTAAAATACAGCTTTCATCTGCTTCTCCAGCTGAGTTAGCTGTGGATTCTTTTGTGTGTGTGTGGGGAACCTTCCTACCCCACCACAGAGGAGAAAGTTGAAGGCGGGGGCAGTCTCAGACCTGGCCAGCCTGAGACCAGCCTAGTGGGTGGGGGATGGGGTAGGGGAAGGGGAAAGAGCCCTGGGGGTTTTGGGTATACCTCAGGTGGGGAGAAGGGAAGTGTTGGGAGGCTTTTGGGTGTGCTATAAGGGACTCTGTATGCTTTGGGATTCTTTTGTCACTATGCTTGTAGCTTCTGTAAAATGCTTGCTGCTTTTCCATTTAAACCTGCCATAATTTTTGCAATCCATGTGTGTGAGTGCCAATCTTTTGTCACTTTCTTGGGGCAAGAGAAGATCTGTCTAGCCTCAAACCAGGATACTTTATGAACAAAGAATGTCATGTCAAAATGCACAAGACTGAAAATACTTATATGATATGAGAGACAAATCAATATCATTCACTGAAAATACAACAGTAAAAAATAGAGAGTTATCTATGGCCCAGTACTATTGGTCCTTATTATACTTTAATTTGTAACATAAAAAACCATCACATGTAGGTATCTCAGCAGAAATAACCTTTTTCTAAAGCAGAAAACAGCAAGTAAACAACTGAATAACTTAATATTTCTGCTTAAAACACCAAGTACATATGGCTCTGGAATCAGGCAGTTGAAAGCATATGTAAAAGACAAGTGGAAATACTATCCTGTCTTCTGTTTTACATGTATGCAACTTCTCCAATGTTAATGGCTGATAATCACCCATCCTTATCAAGTCATGAATGTGCCCCAATTGCCTGGCTTTTGTTGATTTGTCTCAGTCATAAAGCTATGTAAATGTACAGTTCCATTTCTAAATAAAAAATGTAATGTAGTTAACAATGAAATTGCTGTGCTAACCTATGTGCCAACAGCTGTTCTTTTTGGCTGGTTCTTATTACTTACTTTTGAAAGATATTTGTTAGTTGATATCCAATAAGCTTTTCAAATAGCTATTTGATTTCATTTTATTGAAAAGTAATGAAAGATTAAGGAAAATATACAATTATGCTACGTGTTTACACAAACTATACATCTTAAGGACTCTTGTCAATTAAAGATGTACGTGCAGTGCTTCACAACAGTTTTAATTCGGAATAGCAATTTCATTAAAATTATATATATGTGATTTGAGAACAATGTTATGATAGATATTTGACAGAGGAGATAGAAAACAGACTAGTATTATCTAAAGCAGAAAGAAAACTAAGTCATAGCATATCATACAAAGACCTTCTCCGTATCAAGAAAGCTGCAGCTATACAAATTAGTATTGCATCCTGTAGAAAACCTTAGCTGGGTTTTTTGTGTAATATAAATGGACAAAAAGGGACAAGCTCAAACCTACTACTCAGTTCTTAACCAGTTTTTGAAAGATTGCATCAGCTTTTGCCTGGTCACTAGTGGTGTCCCCAGGAATCAGTGCTGGGCACGATCCTGTTCAGTGTCTTTATTGATGATCTGGATGAGGGGATTGAGTCCATCATCAGTAAATTTGCAGACAACACCAAGCTGGGGGCAGGTATTGATCTGTTAGAGGGTAGAAGGGCTCTCCAGAGGGACCTTGACAGGCTGGGCAGATGGGCAGAGTCCAACATCATGAGATTTAACACATCTAAGTGCTGGGTGCTGCACACTGGCTACAACAACCCCATGCAGTGCTACAGGCTGGGGTCAGAGTGGCTGGAGAGCAGCCAGGCAGAAAGGGACCTGTGGGTCCTGGTAGACAGATGGCTGAACATGAGGCAGCAGTGTGCCCAGGCAGCCAAGAAGGCCAACGGCATCCTGGCCTGCATCAGAAATAGAGTGGCCAGCAGGTGCAGGGAAGTCATTGTGCCCCTGTTCTCAGCACTGGTTAGGCCACACCTTGGGTACTGTGTCCAGTTCTAGGCCCCTCAGTTTAAGAAGGATGTTGAGACTCTTGAACGTGTCCAGAGAAGGGCAACGAGGCTGGTGAGAGGCCTTGAGCACAAGCCCTATGAGGAGAGGCTGAGGGAGCTGGGGTTGTTTAGCCTGGAGAAGAGGAGGCTCAGAGGAGACCTTATTGCTCTCTGCAACTACCTGAAGGGAGGTTGCAAGCCGGTGGAGGTTGGCCTCTTCTCCCATGCAACCAGCACCAGAACAAGAGGACACAGTTTCAAGCTGCACCAGGGGGAAGTTTAGGCTTGAGGTGAAGAGAAAGTTCTTCACAGAAAGAGTGATTTGCCATTGGAATGTGCTGCCCAGGGAGGTGGTGGAGTGACCGTCCCTGGAGGTGTTCAAGAGCGGATTGGACGTAGCACTTGAAGCCATGGTTTAGTAGTCATGAGGTCTTGGGTGACAGGTTGGACTTGTTGATCTTTGAGGTCTTTTCCAACCTTATTGATTCTATGATTCTATATTTTGAAAATTTAAATTACAATTGATAAAATATATTTGAATGTTAGAAAGAAAAATACCAAAAAGAGACTAAACAACAGGTTTTTATAGAAGAGTGAGACAAGCTTCAGGAAAAAGAGCCTTTTAAGTCTCAAAGCAAGGAATTCCTGGAAGATTGACAAAAAGTTGCTTCCAAGATATGGTCTTAAGGGATAATAACAGAACATTAAGCTTAAAAGGAGGAAGAGTCTTGCGAAAGGGAGAGACAAATCCAAGGTGCCTTCAAAATTAAATGGGCTAATACACCGGAATGTATTTTGTTTATGTTTTGCTTTCTGTTTCAAAATAACCTTTCCAGAATCCAGAATCCACACAGCTTGCCTAATGGCCTTCCCATCAGACAGTAAACATGACACACAGGTTTATATTGAGTGATAACTGTTGTCACTCAATATGCCAAGTGTTGCCCATTGATCACATATTTCGCCTTCCCTTTGTGCATTCCTATAACCCAGCAGGATTATCACAATAAGCAGAGCTCAGACAGCAGCTCAATCCAGTGATTGCTGTAAGAGGTTGTTCATCCTCTTCTCCCTCAAACACACTGGATACAGCCCAAGGGACAGGAAGGTCATTGCTGGCCATGTTCTACCCCAGGCTTTTTGGGAAAAAACCAACAGAGGGGCAAGGAGGTGTGATGCTCAGCATGCTCTGAGTGCAAGCTGGTTATTTAACACAGTGCTGCTAGGAGACCTCGCTAAAAGTATGTTAGCAAATACATACATTTCCATTGTTGCCTCATACATCGTTGTTGTGCAATAATTTTTGTACACTATGAAAGGTTAATTTCTGTCTTAGATAGGAGATCTGTGTGGTGGGTGGGGAACTGGCTGACATCCTGTACCCAGAGGGCAGTAAATAGTTCTTATTGCAAATAAATAAATAAATTTCAAATAGTTTTAATTAATGAATAGAATTACCAATAGAATAGAATTACCAAGGTTGGAAGAGACCTTGAAGATCATCGAGTCCAACCTGTAACCATAACCTCACAACTAGACCATGGCACCAAATGCCACATCCAGTCCCCTCCTGAACGCCTCCAGGGACAGAGACTCAACCACCTCCCGGGCAGCGCATTCCAATGACGAATCACTCTCTCGGTGAAGAACTTTCTCCTCACCTCGAGCCTAAACTTCCCCTGGTGCAGCTTGAGACTGTGTCCCCTTGTTCTGGTGCTGGTTGCTAGGGAGAAGAGGCCAACCCCTTCCTGGCTACAACCACCCTTCATGTAGTTGTAGAGAGCAATGAGGTCGCCCTGAGCCTCCTCTTCTCCAGGCTAAACAGCCCCAGCTCCCTCAGCCTCTCCTCATAGGGCTTGTGCTCAAGGCCTCTCACCAGCCTTGTTGCCCTTCTCTGGACACGTTCAAGTGTCTCAATGTCCTTCTTAAACTGAGGGGCCCAGAACTGGACACAGGACTCAAGGTGCGGCCTAACCAAAGCAGAGTACAGGGGCACAATGACCTCCCTGCTCCTGCTGGCCATACTATTCCTAATGCAGGCCAGGATGCGGTTGGCCCTCTTGGCTGCCTGGGCACACTGCTGGCTCATGTTCAGCTTCCCATCAACCAGTACCCCCAGGTCCCTCTCTGCCTGGCCGCTCTCCAGCCACTCTGACCCCAGCCTGTAGCGCTGCCTGGGGTTGTTATGGCCAATGTGCAGAACCCGGCACTTGGATGTGTTCAATCTCATGCCATTGGACTCTGCCCATCTGTCCAGCCTGTCGAGGTCTCTCTGCAAAGCCTCTCTGCCCTCCAGCAGATCAACTCCTGCCCCTAGCTTGGTGTCATCTGCAAATTTACTGATGATGGACGCAATGCCCTGATCCAGATCATCAATAAAGATGTTGAAAAGCATGGGGCCCAGCACTGATCCTTGGGGCACACCACTAGTGACAGGCCACCAGCTGGATGTGGCACCATTCACCACCACTCTCTGGGCTCGGCCCTCCAGCCAGTTCCTAACCCAACGCAGTGTGCTCCTGTCCAAGCCATGGGCTGCCAGCTTGGCCAGGAGTTTGCTGTGGGGGACTGTGTCAAAGGCCTTGCTGAGGTCCAGGTAGACCACATCCACAGGCCTCCCCACATCCACCAGGCGGGTCACCTGATCATAGAAGGAGATCAGGTTGGTCAGGCAGGACCTGCCCCTCCTAAATCCATGCTGGCTAGGCCTGAGACCCTGGCCATCCTGTAAGTGCTGTGTGATCGCACTCGAGATGACCCGTTCCATAATCTTGCCTGGCACTGAGGTCAGGCTGACAGGCCTATAATTCCCCGGCTCTTCCAACTGGCCCTTCTTATGGATGGGCACCACGTTGGCCAGCTTCCAGTCTTCTGGGACCTCTCCAGTGAGCCAGGACTGCTGAAAAATGATGGAGAGCGGCCTGGACAGCTCATCCACCAGCTCCCTCAGCACCCTAGGATGGATCCCATCCGGTCCCATGGACTTGTGGGGGTCCAAGCGGCTGAGAAGATCTCTAACTGTCCCATCCTGGAACAGGGGAAAACTATGCTGCTCCCTGGCTCCTTCTGCCAGCTCTGCAGGCCAGCTGTCTGGAAGCCATTCTGTCCTGCTAGTAAAAATTGAGGTAAAGAAGGTGTTAAGCACCTCTGCCTTTTCCTCATCCTTTGTTACAATATTCCCCTCCATGCCCACCAAGGAGTGGAGCTTCTCCTTGCCCTTCCTCTTGCTATTAATATATTTATAGAAGGACTTTTTGTTGTCCTTCACAGCAGAGGCCAGTCTCAGCTCCCAATGTGCTTTTGCCTCCCTAATTTTCTTCCTACAAGACCTAGCAACATCCCTAAACATTCCATGGGTTGCCTCCCCTTTTTCCCAAAGATGATACACCCTCTTTTTTTCCCTTAGTTCCTTTAGAAGTTCATTACCCAACCAGGCTGGCCGTCTGCCCCGGCGGCTCATCTTCCGGCACACCGGCACAGCCTGTTCCTGCGCCTTCAAGAGTTCTTTCTTGAAGTAGGTCCAGCTCTCCTGAACCCCTTTGTTTTTAAGGGCTGTTTCCCAAGGAACCTTCTGAGTTAGTTCCTTGAGTAGCCTGAAGTCCGCCCTCCGGAAGTCCAGAGTGGAGGTCTTCTTGTTCCCCTCTTGGCTTGGCTGAATACTGAAAACTCAATTATCCCGTGGTCACTGGTGCCTAAACACCCTCCGACCACCACATCACCCACCAGCCCTTCCCTGTTGGTGAAGAGGAGGTCAAGCATAGCCTTACCCCTGGTAGGCTCGCGCAGCACCTGGGATAAGAAGCTGTCCTCCATGCACTCTAAGAACCTCCTAGACTGCCTCCTCTCTGCTATGTTGTGATCCCAGCAGATATCAGGCAGGTTGAAGTCTCCCACGAGAACAAGGTTAGGCGATCTTGAGACAGCCTTAAGCTGCCTATAGAATGCTTCATCAAGATCATCCTCCTGGTTGGGTGGTCTATAACAGACTCCAACCAGCATGTCTGCCCTGCTGGTCTTCCCTCTAATTCTTACCCACACGCACTCAACCCGATCATCCCTGATCTCTAGCTCAACGGCATCAAGAGCCTCCCTGATGTACAGGGCCACCCCTCCACCCCTTCTTCCCTGCCTGTCTCTCCTGAATAGCCTGTAGCCGTCAATTGCAGCGCTCCAGTCATGCGAGTCATCCCACCATGTCTCCGTGATGGCAACTACATCATATCTTTCGTGCTGCAACAAGGCTTCCAGCTCCTCATGTTTGTTGCCCATACTTCGTGCATTAGTGTACATGCACTTCAGCTGGGCTGCTGGTTTTGCCCCTGACTCCAGCTTACCACCCTCAGACTCCTGTCTGGGGGGACTGGTTTCAGCCCCTTCCCCCTTCGAAGCTAGTTTAAAGCCCTGTCAATGAGACTTGCTAATTCCCTTCCCAGAATCTTTTTACCTTTGGGGGACAGGCCATTCTCATGTACTGTGACCTTTCCCCTCCTCTGGGACAGATGTACTCCATCTGTTACCAGCTGACCTGGTGCAGTAGAAAGTTTTTCAAGATCAAAAAAGCCAAAATTCTTCTGACTGCACCAACCTCTAAGCCACTTGTTGACTACCGCTGCTGACCTGTTCCTTCTCATATTCCCTCCTGCAACTAAGGGTATAGACAAAAAAATTATTTGTGCACCTGAGTCCTCCACTAGATCCCCCAGGACCTTGAGGTCATTCTTGATAGCCCTGGGAGTTCTAGTTGCAACATCGTCATTCCCTAACTGCATAATTATTAATGGATAGTAGTCAGAGGGCTGCACCAGACTAGGCAGCCTTCTGGTAACATCAGCAACTTGAGCTCCTGGGAGACAACAAAGTTCCCTGTGAGCAGGGTCTGGCCGACATATGGGGCCCTCTGTTCCCCTCAGTAGGGAATCACCAATAACAATCACCCTCCTCTTTTTTTTAAGGGAGCAATGCTTTGATGAACCTGAGGTGAAGACTGGGGATTTATTCCACAAATACATGTTTCATGGAGCT
Source organism: Picus viridis (assembly GCA_033816785.1). NCBI lineage: Eukaryota > Metazoa > Chordata > Aves > Piciformes > Picidae > Picus > Picus viridis. Next base: position 68,499,217 of record CM066606.1, on the reverse strand, counting down.
ATATTTGTCAGTCTTTCCCATACTTGTCAGTTGTCTTTTTTTTTTTTCTAGGCTGAAATGCTCTAATCTTTGTTGTTTCTCAGATTTTCATACTTTTGAGCATATCTGTTACCTTTCTCTGGAGTTTTTTCAACTACTCCATTTCTGAAATCATGATAAATTAAAAATCAAGCTAACATTCTAGCATGGCCATAATACAGCTATAGATAATGGCACAAAGTTTCACTTCCCCCCCTTTTCCTTTCATCATAATTCCTAACATAGTTTCTTTGTCTGCTACAGAGTTCCAAGACAGTATTTTCAGAGCTCTATCTATAAAAACATCATGATTTTGTTCCTGTATGGAACTTGGTAGTTCAGAACCCTAAAGTTTGAATCCTTTTTTTGCCATATGCCTTACCTTGTATATATCTGTCAATATAAATCTGCTGGTTTATTAGATATTCAGCACACTGTAATTCTTTCCCAGGAGTTTCTGTTGGTACACTTGAGAAAGAACATCAAAAGCATGTTGTAATTTACCACAACCTGAAAGTTTTCTCCTAATAGCTGCCTGAAGAGCTGCTGATCTGTTTATATTTACAGTCTATTTCTTCTTTCTAAGCACTTTGTGCTTATCTGCACTGAATTTCACCTAGATTTGATCTTATCTAGCCCACTAAGCCTTTGTAGCCCTCTCAGACTGTTATCCATGTATTTTGCCAGTACTTCATATTTCATCATGTAAATCAAGATCTTCATACAAACTCACTGACTTCACCCTACTGGACATTAGAGGTACATACATCTAAATCAGCTGATTTTTGATTTTTACTAAATTAATCTAAACTTCACTCAACTAGTTCACTTGCAAGACCCTCATGAGACCCTCATGCTCAAATATACAACTAAGCTTAAAGAATTTCCATCCTTTCACAAAGTCCCAAAGACCATTCCTGTGCATGCTTTTAGGCTATTGAAAGCCCCAGGCAAAAGGTATCTGCTTTGATTTCTGACAGACAAAAGTCAATATACTAAATCAGCTAAGAGTTACAATTAGCAGAAGGTATTTCCGCTGCAGTAAACTGGGACATAAATTAATACTCGGGGCCAAAACTTGCCATGGCTGCTTTAGGAATTGATTCAGAACTATATAAAACAACTGTTTCAATATTAGCAACAGAGTGGCTGGCTGGGAGCTCTGAGAGCTCAAGTTACCTGGCTTTATTTTGTGGCTTCACATCTGTCCAAACTCTCAAATCTCATTAGTGGAGACAAAAGCTAAGGTATTTTTAATTCACAATGCAAAAGGCTAAAGAGTTGGTACCAAAGATAAGATGAAATCTGGTAACAGCCCTGTGCCTCTACCATCAAGATGGCTGCTGTCCAATTTCTTCAGTTTCAGGATGGAGATTTGCTTGGCTTTCACTATTTCTCTTGATCTATCCCATGGCAAGGAAATAGAGAAGATACTCATCAATTACTTAGATAATGAAAAACAACTACTTAGATGATCATAATGACTTTTCCCTTAAGCCATTCCTATTGACTTAATAACTGATGAATTAGCTGCATTCTAACTGCAACAAATAATATACACTTCAATAGTAGCTCTCTGGTAATTGTTACAACAAACTTTTCATTCTTAACCACTTTATTACTGAGCAAGACATAATCCATAAAAATATACAAAGCCGTCACTTCTTTGCTGGGCTAATTATGCTTATATAGTTCACACTGCTTTGTAATTTGTGTTCAAAAGCATCTTGTTTTCTTTTTAAACAAAATCAGTCAGCACATAAATCATATCCCATGAGAAAGACCTTTAAGAATATTATTTCTCCAGTAATCCTGACTTGTGGAGAGAGTCGCCCAAACTAAAGTAACCAAAGACACCACAATTCATCATGTTTAACGCCAAACTAAACCCAAAGAACCTATTGGTAGCTCTGACAATATTTTTATCATTTGAATCATCACTTTACTGTCTACACATGCGTAGTAGGGTTAACAGCTATGACAATTTGTTTTACTGTTCTACTTTGAGATCCTCACTTCCACATGGTTTCAGAATCTCACTGATGCTCCTCCCCGTTACTAAATTTAGTTACTTTTGAAGTTTAAAGAAAACTTTATTTACTCCATTGTAAGTAACTGTATTTACTACTTTTTCTCTACCTTGCATATAATATAAAAAATGTGTTTTATTAGAAGCACATAGGGACATGTAAACATACAAGAAATATATCTATTTGATTTTTTACATTGTGAAAGACAGAAACAAAACATTAGATACAATAATTAAAACTTAATTCCCTCTGAATATAATTTTCCTCTGTATAGTTTGTTGGGTTTGGGTTTTTGGTGTTGTTTTGTGTTTGTTTTTTTTTTTTTTTTTTTTTTAAACTGAGGAAAAAGAAGGACTTCCTTTCTATTTCAGTTAGACTAAATAACTTTTTTCCCAATCAATTAGTCTCCAATTAAACAAATTCCATCTTGGAACACAATGTGGTTTGCAGTATGGTTTATAATGGTGCTCAGTGATCATTTTGTTCTGTTTCTATGGACATGAAGAGACAACTAATATGTGAACATTAGTCCAAGTCCTAACTCCCACCACTGTATCATTGCAATTGAAACATTTCCATGGATACCATTATAAAATGATGACTTGATTGGAAAATTGACCAAAAGCTCTATTAGTACTCAAGCTCATAAGAGAAACATTCTTCTTGCTTTTACTGACACTATCACAATTTAAAAATTTCATCCTATTCCATAACAAAATCCTGATGCTGAAAGGAAATTTCAAGGGACCCAAAATTTTAAAAGGCTTGCATGTCAGGTTAATTTAAATTCATATGGCATTAAAAACTGAAAATGTTTCATTTTTTTAGTTTGTCCTGCTAGGTTTTGAAAGTTTCATGATCTCAAAATCTAACTCAAAAATCTCCCTTGAAAGGAATTCTTAACAGTAAGGCTGGTGAGGCACTGGTACAGGTTACCCAGGGTGGCTATGGATGCCCCCTCCCTGGAGGTGTTCAATACCAGGCTGGACGAGGCCTTGAGCAGCCTGGTCTAGTAGAAGGTGTCTGTGTACTTGGTTCAGGTGACCTTTAAAATCCCTTTCAACCCAAATCGTTCTATGATTCTACATCCTTCAAAGGTAGCAGAGACTGGAATACATTCCCCTTTGTTAAAACATTATGAAGGAGAATATTATCTGGTTTACACCAGATGAAACAGTGATGGTAAAGTCAATCCATGAATTTGTGCAACAGCATTTGAATTTCACCTCTGATTTTTTTCTGCCTCAGCATACCAAACCTCCTCTAATGAAGCTGTATTGATCTGTACACAGCAAAGCCTATATGGTGGCAAATAATTTAAATAACAGAGTAATATGTCCTTCTAACATTAAAAAATGTAAAATTCAGGCTTTTATAGTCTGATACTATATTAAGACAGGAAAATATCTTGGGGGAAATGATGCATTATACTGGAAGTCTATAAGCATCTTACATTAAATCAACAAAGCAATTCCTTAGCATGTGAAATAGCACTAATTTTCTCATTAGCTTGGTTTTCTTAACAGATGTGTATTTTTAAGTTACATTATCAAAAATATTGTGGAAAGGGATTTTTGTTTGTTTGGTTGGTTGGTTGGTTTCATTTTTAAAACTGGAAAACAGTCTCCATCAAAGTTTTCACATTGCATACTTCACTGCCCATATTGAGATGGGGCTTTTCAATTTAAAATCAACATATAACCTTAGACTTTCAAGAAAAGGTATTATATTTCACACGAGCACATGAAAAACTTTAGATTATAAGTATAGATTTAACTTAAGGCTAATTATAGGAAACCAACTGGAATAAAAGTTCATCTTTCTTCAGGTAAGTTGTTTTAGAAACTCAATAGTTTACCTTTTACTCATAAAAGCCTCTCTGAGGACACTAACCAGATATCAGCAATGTTGTGATCCCACATGGAACTTTACATTTGCTTTTTTCCACTAGAACAAAATCAAAATATTTTTTTTATTGAAGAAGTTTCACAATGTCTTGTAATTCCATTCATAAAGAAAATGTATCTTAAATGGCACAATTTCATAAAAGTAATCAAATTCTGCCACAATGGATAATCTATAAAAGGCTATTTCAGCTGTTCTGCTACAATATGATGCAAACAAATATATTGCAGATAAAAAGATAGAAAATATTCCATTTCATGCATAATCCCTGATAAATAGGATCAAGAAATAATTTGTGTCTAATAAAATTCCTAGCTTACTTTAACTTGAAATATATACAATAACCTTAGTTTATTTGCATTTAAAAGAGTAACATTTCTTCTCTGAAAAAGTGCTTAATTAGTTGCAACTGCACATACATACAGAACTGTCCTGTTTAAACAGTAAATATGCCGTTCTCATCTTTTAAGTAACAAATATAACTTTATGTTGCTATATTTATTGCTGTTACCTGGTATTGTATTTTTTCCCTTTTTTCATCACGCTTCCATGATTCAGTATAGAATAAAAACACAGTGAGATGTTTTTTATAGAAAGCCCTTTCTCCCCCTTCTTGACACAGGAGTACAAAAAGCTTAAAGGCAGCAAGCTCTAGACAATGAAGCACTTTACTGAAGAATAATAAAGTCTCATACCGTCTCCTTTGCTGTTTAATATCAATTGGCTTGTTAATAGCATAAGGTGATCCATGAATGTAAGCACTTCGAATCTAGCCATTTTGTCCAGAGTCTGGTGCTCAGAACTGGATGGCAAACTCATTTTATCCCAAGAGAATCAGCATAAGACTAACAGCTGAAAAGATGCATTCCTGAGAAAAATAGGAACAAAATACTATGTAATCAACTTCATCAAAGTACACTGCTCCAAAGGAGCCAAACACTTCTGTGCCTGTAAAGCAAATGCTCCTCATCTGCAGCTGCCACCCTCATGGATGCAGGAAGCTGGCTGTGTATTTCCACACAGTCATACTCCCACGAATTACTGATTAAGCAGATAAAGCAAAAAGTCACTCGGGAACAGTTTCTCCCACTCCTGAACACAAATCTTGTCACTAATCTTTTTTTTTTCCTTTTTTATTTCCTTTTTTTTTTTTTTTTTTTTTTTTTTTTTCCCCTGTGGAGATGGACAGTAAGCACAGCTTAATCAAACTAATGTCTTTAAAAACCCACAAACTAAATTTACTTTGAAGCAACAAGCAGCACAGGAGAGATACTTTTGCATACATCAGAAGATCACTGTGGAAGAAGATGTTCTATCCACTGGAACATTTGAAAAGATAAGTAACTTACCAGATTCATGTTATGAATCTGAAATTTGTTCTACAAATTATTTCAGGATTTAATCTATATTGTGACAAAAATGTGATTAATAGAATTTATGACATATTTTAGGAAGATTTATATTCTGTGCTATATTTCTTATTATGGAGCAGAGCATTCTCCACTACTGTAAAGCAATAAAATGTGTATAATCTCAAATAAGAACTTACTTGGACTTTGGTCAACAGGAATATATGAAATTATTTTCCTCTGCTATAGAGGATATGGTGGGGTTTTTATACATTCAATTACTCAAAATTAACCATGGGATTGCCTTGATTTATGAAAGTGCATCTACTTGGTCTGCACTGTCTCAGACTCTGTGTAATGCTCTTAGAGTTCCCAATTACACAAAACCCAGAAAAGTAGTATTTCAGTGGTATTTTCACATACAACTAGCTATAACATGGATTTTGCACTGCAGCATGAGAGTTTTAGGGATACAGAGGAGATTTATTCTCTATACAGGAAATAAAATAAAAAATATAGCTCTATCATAGAAAACTGAAAAACTAGCTTCTGTATCTATAACATACAAATATTATATGCACCTAAATCTACCTGGGTAATATTAATCCTCTTGAATTGCTGGAATTAAATCAAAGGAAGCTGCAAAGGTGAAAGCCTAGCAGGCAACAAGACAGAAAAATAAAGCTCTTTGTGAAAATAATGGACAGAGGGAGTGTTCCCAAAGGGGGAATACCCTCTGCCTGGATCCAGTGAGGGTGGCAGCATTTGCCCTTCCCGGCTGCAGAGCATTAGAAAAGGTAAAAGAAGGGAGTGGTAAGAACCTGTCCTCAATGTCTCAGCAAAAGCAGATAGATTAGCAGATTAGATATTAGGAAGAAATTCTTTACAGTGAGGGTGGTGAGAAACTGGAACAGGTTGACCACAGAGGCTGTGGATGCCCCCTCCATGGAGGTGTTCAAAGCCAGCTGGGATGTGGCCTTGAGCAACCTGGTCTAGTGGAAGGTGTCCCTGCCTACGGCAGGAGGGTTGGAACTAGATGATCTTTAAGGTCACTTCCAACATAAATCATGCTATGAATTTATACATCTATGAAAAAGTAGCAGGGATACTCAACAGAATGGAAAGCAGACTTCTGCCCTTGGCACTGTTAAAATTAACTGGAAGGAGGGGTTCTTGTACAATGTGCCAAAAAAAAGTTAAGATGCTAAACTCTGAGCACATACGTTTGTTTATGCTTTGTCCAAACTACCTTTGGACAAAGAGGGAGTTCATTTGCTCCATGTGACACCACCCCCAGTACCTTGCTGGAGAGAGAAGCAGTTTGTTCTGCGCCTTCGGCAAGAGTCAAAGTCCTTGCAGGAATTTGCTAAGTAACAAAAAGGCCAGGCAAACAGTGGACAGTCAAATACCTATCCTGTACCCTCTCCTTTCATCTAATACAAACTGCTAGTGTAGACTTAGAGGCTTCTTTTGAATTATATTAGAATTCTGAAACTTTTATATTGGTATATTGATATATAATTTTATATGCACAAGAATTGTAAAATGGAGCTCAAGTCAGTCAAACTTTATTAACAGTCACTTTAAAGAAAGAGGGGTGAATACTCTTGAAAAGATGAGAATGAAATGAGAACATCTGAAAATCAGTGCTATTCCTTTTAATGTTACAACAATAGTATAATGCTACAGCTAATTCTATTTAGGGTGTAAGATATCAGCAGTTAAAATACTCTAGAAATTAATTCAGTTTGTACAACAGAGGGCTAAAAGTGAATTAGTCTAATCTAAGCCTCAAGTAGCAGCTCTCCAACTTGTGAATACAACTATTACAAAGGAAAAATAAAACCTAACAAGCAAACAACCTCAATATTTTTGCTTTTTTACCTAAGAAAGAAAAGGGGGAGGAAAGCAAGAAAAGCAAAGAAATTTAAGAATCACTTAAGAATAATCAGATCATATTCAAGATAAGAAAGTTTTTTTTCTGGGTTGCAATTTATCAGTTTGGGGAGTTTTATGCTTTGTTTTGTTTCTAAAATATAAAAAATGAAAAGAGTCGGGACCTGCATTTCTATATACAGAACAGATTCTTCCTTGTTAATGAGATGCAATAGATTCTTTTCATTTCATCATTGGTACACACACAAAACTGATTTTTATTTTTTTTTTGTTCTAGATACAAGAATTGATTTATTTAATGGATGCACTGAAGATTCTTCTCCGAGGAAGGAGTTAAAGCATTCACAGTGGCACCTCAGGAGTCATGTTCTGTGGTTAATGATGTTAAGCTGTTGCAGGGCTCCTGCCTGCACCCCAACCAGTGCATGCATTTTGTTGGGAAATTTGTAGCAAAGAGTGTCCTCCCACCTCATGGTCTGTGGTCACACATTGGATGGGCCAACTGCAAAGTATTTCCTACATGTCTGAAAAGCCCACGGAACATGACTATTTTTATTTCTGGGAGGTAACATAGTGTGTAACAGAATAGCATCTGGATGCATCAAAACAATTTTGAGATAGAATTTAATTTTATAGAATCTTGGCAAAAAGTAGTTAACTTTTATATTTTAAGACCAATCTGATTTTTTCACCTAAGATGTAGTTTAAGATATTTTGCAATATATATATGAATACTTTGAAGTCAAAATTTAAACAAGATAAATATCCTACATCTCTAAATATGAAATATTTCAGGCAGTGTAAAACTAATGTGACATTTTCTTTGTGGATTTTGATAGTTTTGGGTTGCTACACAGCTTGGTTTATATATCTCAAAATTCCTGACAAAACCCCCCCCAAACTTTTCTAGTAGTTTGTGTCCATTACATAATTTAAGATTCAAGTGTTACTTGAACATCTTTGCATTTGCTGGTCTTATGAATAGTTTAAAAACATTTCTGTTGTAAGACTGAACTTAACAAACAGTTTTTATTATTTCCTTATTCACATGCCCCAAACCCCAGTAAAACAGTGAAGAATATCATTAATCAGGGCACATGGTGTGCATGTATGGATGAACATTGTCTACATCAATTTTTTAGTGTCTGCAAAGCATTTAATTTGTGTTTATCACTTAAATAGCAAGCTATTAAAGACTAATTATTAAGATGTTCTCTTGCTGTATGAGACATTTTATGTAAGATTTTTATTCTTACTACTGCCATTATATTGAATTGCTATTTTGACTAGATGGCTTCAGCCACTTTAGAGAACAGGCCCACATTCACACCCAAAGCATACAAGCTTTTCCTGGATCTGTGTATTGTCAGTTCATCTAATAACAAGACCTCTTTTAACCCTTGTGACAGAGTTTCTTCCCAGAAGTATCCTGAATTGCAGAAAAAGAATAAATAAAAATTGCTTGGTAACATGTGGCAGTTTTTTCTGGTGAAGACATAGTCTCTACAGAATACACTGACAAGAAACTTCTCATGTATTCACAGACTGGACAAAGATTTCACCACCCTTTAACTGTTTTGGAGATTTTCCCTTTAATTTAACCTACTCTCCAAAATACTGCTGTTGAGCATTCCCTGGCTGCTGAATGTGGGCAACAATTTACTTCTCAGCATATGACAAGAGAAATCCAGGAATACATACATTATGTCAATTGCTCTCCCCTTGACTGATGAATTTGATTGCCTTTATCTTTTAAAGGATGTATATCTTCAAAACTATACTGCTGATTCACTTATAAAGATTATTGCAGGAATTGTGCAAAATTTGCTCTTATACATTTAATAAGTGCTAACATACTCTGACAGTGGTCTGGGATAGTATGGTATGTCCCAACAAGTGACAGCCAGAAAGGCAAGTCCCTAGTGTAAGTGTCATATAATAAAGTTGAGAATAAGAGCAAACTCTTACTTATACCACTCCACAGTTTTAATAGATATGAGTTACATATGGGGATAACAAAAATTGTACCAAACACACATGCTGGAAAAGACCATAGGTACAAAAGAGTGAGATAAATATTCACTAATGGCATATACTTGGTTTGATTTTCTTTTCTTTTCTTTTCATGTTCTACCCTTAGATTTGCTTTACGAAGATTAATCTGGTTTTAATAGATCTTCCTTTAGCTCTCCCAATACACATTTCTGAGTGTGGGACTTCCTACTGCTGCCCTTGGAAACCCTGTATTCAATTGACTCCTGCATATTTTTCTTCCCTTCATTTCATTAAATATTCCAGAGAAACTTTCATGAAGATCTTCTATTCTTACCCTTACATATCATAAAGCCATTAAAATAGCCACACTAGGTCCACTCAGCTCAGCACCCCATTTGCAACACTGTCCAAGAAGCCTACATCCTGTACATCCTAAGGACAAAATCAGAAATGCTGAACAGACTGAATTTCAGTAATCATGTTAGAAAAAAAAAAAATTGTATTGTTCTGACAGAAAAATTATGTAAGGGCATAAAGTAGCTGAGAAATGGAAGCAATTAAAATATCAAGAGTTCTTATTAAATACTGTCTTCAGTCATATAGTCAGTGCACTGTATATGATGTCACTTATTAAAATACATTAATGAAATACTGCTGTAGTTACACAGCAGAACAATTCTGTTTATTCATCTCTCCAAATGAACACCTTCTTTGAACATCAGCTGCTAGTACTATATTTAGAACAGCAAGGTAACAATACCAATGTTGTTTATTGAATAGGCAAAATAAAGACATTTTAGAAATGTTAGGTGCTGTTAATATGCATTGCTACCACTTTGGCCACACAGTACTTAATTTCTATATTCTGTACAGAGTAATAATCAAATAATTTCTGAATCCATTTCTTAGGCATGTAGCTATCTTCTTTTGACATATATCATCTTTCATGGATTTATTTCTTATTTTGCCCTAACCGTATATGTACCACTTATTTGCACACTACTCATCAGGGCTAAATTAAAATTTGCAACATACAGGTGAAAGACTACATATCGCATTACAGGTTTCCATGGTCAACTAATTTTCAGACAGGTATTTTCTATTAGAAATTGTCAGTTTACCAAGATTACAATTTCTGGTTAATTTTCAACTTTTATTCACAGTTGCTTACAACACTGGTTAACATGATCTACTACTCTAAAGACTTAAGGGTTTCTCTTGGAATCAAACCTTAAATATCTTTTATTATATTTCAATTAGAATCACTCTTAAGCATCTGAATGCTTCGCAGTAATCTTGAAGTTACAAACCTCTCAGAGTTGAGCATCGATAAAAGTGAGGATACACATACATACGTACAGCTGAGCTCCATGCCAGACTGCCTTTTGCCCTTGATCATACACTCCTGCTACTTTTGTTGTTTTGGCTAGGGTGGTTATCTGAGCCCTGGGTGAACTGTTTCAATTTGGTAAACAAAAGAGAAAGAACAAAGTAATGTTTTGTTACACTAACTATTTGAAGATCTAGAATGAGATGAGTTATTCCTAAAGAATACCAACATCTTTCCAGTAAGGATGCCCCAAATGCCTGCAAAGGGGTGTCAGCTTTGTGGGAGACAAGTCAGCATCTCAGCTTGGAACCCTCTCAAAAGATAGTGGAATAGATAAGACATCTAGGCAGGTGTCTTGGTAAGGTTTCTCTGTGGACACAACTTTTACTGGCAGCTCTTATGAGGTACCCATCCAGCAATGACCTTCCATAGAAGGGATGGGGGATTGGGATGTGTATATCCAGTGGCCTGGCACTTCACAATTTCAGAAGTACAGGGCCTTGGTTGACACAGGAGCTCAGTGCACCATAATGCCATCAAATTATCAGGGATCAGAGCCTATAACTATTCTGGGAGTCACTGGTGGATCTCAAGAGTTGACTAAGATACAAGTTGATATAAGTTTAACTGGTAAACAGTGGAAGAAGCATTCTGTTGTGACAGGACCTGACGCACCTTGTATTTTGGGAATTGATTTTCTGAGAGAAGGGCATTTCAAAGACCCTAAGGGTTACAAATGGCCTTTTGGAATAGTAACTGTAGAAGCTGATGGAGGAAAATTGAAGCTATTAGACCTGAGCTTTCTGATGAATCTGCAGTTGTGGGACAACATGAGATAGAGGATATGAAGTTTCCAGTTGATTCTCAAACCATGCATCACAGACAATACAGAATCATGACTCTTTGTTGCCCATTCAGAATCTGATTCATCAGTTGGAGAGTCAGAATGTGGTCAGCAAAACTCATTCACCTTTCAACAGTCCAGTGTGGCCTGTGCAAAAGCAGAATGGAGACTGGCGTGTGACAGTCGACTACAGAGCCCTGAATGAAGTAACTCCACCTATCAGTGCAGCAGTACCAGACATGACGGAACTCCAGTATGAGTGGGAATCCAAAGAGGACAAATGGTATGCTACCATAGACATTGTTAATAGTTTCTTCTCTATTCCCATAGCAGAGGAAAGCAGGCCTCAGTTTGCTTTCACCTGGAGAGGAATCCAGTATACTTTCAACAGATTGCCAGTGGGCTGGATCCACAGCTCCAGCATCTGTCATGAAGTGATCCATGATGCTCTGGAGAAAGGAGGTGCTCCAGAACACATCCAGTTCATCGATGATATCATCGTCTTGGGTAAAACTGATGAAGAAGTCTTTGAGAAAGGTAACAAAATCATTGACATTCTTCTGAAAGCAGGTTTTGCCATTAAGTGAGACAAGGTGAAAGGACCTACCAGAGAGATCCAGTTTCTGGGAGTGCGGTGGCAGGATGGACGCTGACACATTCCAGTGGATGTGGTAAACAGAGTCTCTACCATGGCAAATCCCATGAACAAGCAAGAAACTCTACGTTTCTTGGGGATAGTGGGATTTTGGAGACTGCACATTCCTGGATACAGTCAGATTGTGAAACCTCTGTATGATGTGATTCGAAAGAGAAACAGTTTCCAGTGGGGTCCTGAGCAACAAGCAGCCTTTGACCAGCCAAAGCAAAAAGCAATAGGTTCCAAGCAATGGGTCTGGGACCTATCCAAGATGGTCCAGACATTAAGAACATTTTGCACACAGCTGCAAGTGACAATGGTCCAACCTGGTGCTTATGGCAAAGAGCTCCAGGTGAGACACAGGGATGTCCTCTTCGTTTCCAGAGTTGAGGCAGAGGCTCAGACACAAATTATACTCCAACAGAAAGACAGATTCTAGCTGCCTATGAAGGAGTAAAAGCTGGTTCAGAAGTAATTGGAACTGAGTCACAACTTCTTCCAGCTCGTAGATTGCCAGTTTTGAATTGGACGTAAAGGTTCTTTACCACACCACGCCACAGAGGCCACATGTTCTAAGTGGATGGCTCTGATAACAAAGAGAGCTCAAATGGGAAATCCTGAGAGACCTGGTCTGGTGGAGGTGATCACAAACTGGCCTGAAGGCACTAGCTGTACTAAACCTGCAGAGGAGAGAGCAGCTTGTGCTGAGGAAGCTCCTCCTTACAATGATCTTTCTGATGATGAAAAGAAATATGCTTTGTTCACAGACGGTTCCTGCCGTCTTGTCGGAAACAAGTGAAGGTGGAAGTCTGCATTGTAGAGTCCAACACACCAAGCTGCAGAGGCAAAGGATGGAGAAGGAGAATCCAGTCAATTTGTAGAGGTAAAAGCTGTCCAGCTAGCTCTTGATATAGCTGAACACGAGAGATGGCCAAAGCTTTATCTCTGCACTGACTCAAGGATGGTAGCCAATGTTCTGTGGGGTTGGCTAAGGGACTGGAAAAAGAATGGTTGGCAGAGAAAAGGAAAGCCTACTTGGGCAGCTGACCTGTGGCAGGAGATTGCTACTCCGATCAAGAGAATTCCAGTGAAGGTGAGACACATTGATGCTCACATTTCTAAGAGTGAAGCTACTGAAGAACAACAAAACAGCCATCAGGCAGATCTAGTTGCAAGAGTTTCTCAAGTAGACATGAACTCTGATCTTGATCTTGACTGGAAACACCGAAGTGAGATGTTTGTAGCTCGGTGGGTTCATGATGCATCAGGACATCAAGGCAGAGATGCAACCTACCAAGGGGCTTGTGACAGATCCATAGACATTTCCATGGATGCTATCATGCAAGTCATCCATGACTGTGACATTTGAATAGAATAGAAGAATAGAATAGAATAGAATAGAATAGAATAGAATAGAATAGGCCAGGTTGGAAGAGACCTTCAAGATCATCGCATCCAACCTATCATCCAAACCACCTAATCAACTGAACCATGCAACCAAGCACCCTATCAAGTCTCCTTCTGAACACCTCCAATGATGGTGACTCCACCACCTCCCCGGGCAGCCCATTCCAATGGGCAATCACTCTCTGTGTAGAGAAAGAGTTTGTACTGCTATAAAGCAGACAAAGCAAATCAAGCCCTTGTGGTATGGTGACTGATGGTTCAAGTACAAGTGTAGTGAGGCCTGGCAGATTGACTATATCACTCTGCATTGTTCTTGTTCTGGTAAGCAATATGTGCTGACTATAGTAGAGGCAAACACTGGATGGTTGGAAACTTATCCTCATGCAACTGCATGCAACACCATTCTTGGTCTGGAGAGACAAATCCTGTAGAGACACAGAACTCCAGAGAGGATTGAGTCAGACAATGGAACTCACTTCAAAAACAAACTTGTAAAAAACTGGGCCAAAGAGCACGGCATTGAGTGGATATTCCACATCCCATACTATGCAGCAACTGCAGGGAAGACTGGACATTCACAAGCAACCTGGCTGGTAAATAGCAGAGGTTCAGTAAATTGAGTGGGACCTGCACACTCAGATTTGCTACGAAAGGTAGAAGGTGATAGAGTTCCTGTTGTTAGGGAAAAGAATCTGTTGGGCAAAACTGTTTGGGTATTTTCTCCTTCAGGAGAGGCCAAACCTGTCCAACGGGTGGTTTCTGCTGAAGGTCCTGGTCACACTTACTGGATAATGCAAGAGAATGGTGAAATTCAGTGTATTCCACAAAGAAATCTAACTTTAGCTGAGGCAGTTTAAATTCAGAGTGTTGTACAATTACAGCATCATGCCCAAAGGAAAAATCCATGAGGAATCTATGGTGCACAAACCCTGAGAGCCCTGAGTCACCTGAGAGACCCTGTTCCTTTTCTTTGTCTCATCCGCAGAGAAACAAATGGTTTTCTGTTTTCTTGTTTCCTGTTTTTTTGGACTTCTCGATCTACATCTGAGGACAGCCAGAATGGACTATAAACTTTATTACTCATTATTGTAGGTATTGGTTTAGATTAGATGGACAGTATTAGCATCCAATGAAATTGTTTAGAAGGGGTGAATTGTGGTAGTTTCAGGCTATGCCTCTAAAATTTAGCTGCAGATTTTGATCAGAAAAGTAGAAAAATATAAATTAATCACTATTGGCTGTAAAAAGGAAAACAAGAGATTATTCTAAACAAATTAATTGCATGAATGTCTGGGATAAGAGAAGCTGTATCATAACAATTCTTCACATTTCACTTCTATTCCCATTTGTTTTCTCGTCTCTTCTGATCTTGGCTGTTTTGCTTTGCTGGGGAGAAGATAACGTGGTGCTTCTGGCTGGCGTTGAGATAAGACTAACACTACTTTCTCTCAACTCCTCTCACTTGGTACAGGGAGGTTTGGGAGGTTTGGGGATAGGGGGGCAGTGGAGCAGTTTCCCTGGTCTCTTTGACCAGGGGGTTTCTGTGTTGCTTACTAATTTCAAATATCCCTATAATACTGTAAATACTGTGTATTTTGTACATATTCGTTGCATTTCCATTGTAGCGTGTAGTTTTTGCTTGCAAATACAACTTTCATTGGCTTCTAACTCAGCTATCTGGCTGCAAGTTAATGATGGGGGAAATTTCAACCCACCACAGGGTCCTATGCTTACTGTCCCATTTTTAGAAAAGTTGAACATTTTAATTTGATGAAGAATGAATTTTGGTGTTGATGAGACTTTTGAGAAAAAAGGTGTTATCAATCAATCAATCAATCAAACAAACAAACAAACAGACACCCCCCTCAAACAAACAAACAAAATTTAAAAATCAGGACTGTGGTACTTCAGTTCAACACACAAACTAATTAATGTATATTTCTGCCATTAGTCTTCTAGTGTCCATTCTGGCTGTTCATGTTTCTGTATACAGAAAATTTGTCAATGCCTCAGATACTGTACTCCTCAACATTTCAGAAGAGTGAACTTGAACAAAAGAACTAATGATTTTTTTTTCTTAGCCATGACTCAAAATGTTACATAGACTTTGGAACTCAGCTGGGGGGAGGTTTTTAAAAAAGGTAGGGACTGTCCACAAAGAGAGTCCTATCTGTCTCACTGCATACATGAGGGTAAGATCCTTTATACAGATGGCAATTATACAGAGGAATACCATCAGTTCAAGTATGCAGTGTCAAATATGAAGCTTGTAAAGTAAGGTAATATAACCCTTTCCAAAGTTTGAACATCAAAGTTTGCAACACAGAGTATTTCTTAATGCATTTTTTTAAATGGAGTTTTAAGTATGTTGCAGCAGATCAAGAAAACAGAAAACTGGTGAAAATATTCACATTTGTGAAAACAGTGTAGAAATCATACTGTGTCCAGGAAATAAAATCTCTTCTTCCCACCAAGGTCTCACAAGCACTGCACTTCAACATTTAACACTTCTCATTGTGCTGCAATAGCCATATTGCATCAAACTAAAACACAGTATTGGATTCTTTTCCTTGTTATCACCATTCCAGTTCCTGATCTCTGCTGGATATGAACTCAGTCATTGCAGAGAAAATTGTGTGCTGATTTGCAACTGATGTCAGTAGAGAATCTGCTTTCACACAGAGGGACACATCTTCTGCATCACTACATGTGGCATTGTGACAGGTATGATGTTACGATTTCCTTTCAAAATAAAATAATGAGTTTATTTTTCTTATAGGAATTGTTGGACAGAGCTTTCTTTCCCCTTTCAAACCACTGAAAATAACTACCAGTCAGTTGTTCTCCCTTCCTATGTAATAGATATACCTCCTCAATGTCTATTACAGATAAGCTCTCATTTCTATTGAGATAAAACAGAACCCATACCCATCTCATAGGACACCTCTTCAAAATGGCTTCATTGTATGAAATGAGTCACTGCTTCCAAAGGTAAGCTGCAGGGCAAGAGTTAGGGAAAACGATACACTCAGTAAGTATTTGCAAAAATTACTTCACACCCCTCTCAAATTTTCTGAGCATGTGTTGAAGATAAATATAAAAGTGAGGAGAAAAATAAAAATCAAGCCATCATCTCACTTTTGTATTGTACACAATCATTCACACATAATCATTTACAGTAATGTGTAAGTAAACATCATCACAAAGCTTTTGAGGCTTTGTAGCAAAGGCTAGATTTGCCTTCATCACCTTAAATTTGAAGTCCATTCAAACTTATTACACATATGGCTTTGCTAAAGACTGGCAATAAAGGCTACATGCTGCTGTGTTATCAGAGCCTCAAAGTAGTGAACAAAATTAATTCTGCTCTGTAGTGCTGATATTAATCAGGATCTTAAAATTTAAAATGCTAGAATTGACCCTTGTCAACATTGGAATGTTTTCTGTGGCTTCAGGTTAAAACTGTGAAGAATCATCAGATGACATATGATGTTGTCTTAGGTAAAAGTGAAGTAGATAAAAGCCATAGGGAAATTTCAGGAAAATTGTACTGCAAGCTGTGGGACAGAGGTAGGCAAGTTATTTCTGGAGGTGAGTTTAGGTGAATTATGAAGGCCACAATCCTTGTTGTTTTCTGATCCCTGTAGATCCCTTTGTGGATAATTGAGATTTTACTCCCTCAGAACAGTAGAAATGAAAAATGATAGTATAGACTGCAACAGCACACAGACTGGTCATACAATCCTGTTAACTTTGTGTTTGGCAGAGCTGAAACTCATGCTGCTTGTTTGAAAATCTGGAGAACTGCTCTATCTCCAAGTTGGTGCAGTCTTGCTTGAATGTGGATGGGAGCATGCCTGCATGTTTGACAGTAGATATATGCAAAGATCTGTTATCATAGCAGGACAGAAGTCAAAAATATTGTGTGGAACTTACAGTCTTTTGATCTATTCATACAGATTTTGTTACTTACGAAAAATTCAATTTCAAAAACTGGGAGGAAAACTAAGCATAGTGTTACTCTTTTGAAATAATACAGTAAGGTTCAAAGTAAGATTTTAAAGATGTTAGCGGCTTTTTCAGTGGAATTTTGAAACCACTTTAGTAACTAATTTCAACTGATGTTGCTAGGGAGTGTTGTTAGGGAGATTTGGTCATTACTATGCTGAAAACTTTTGTACTCTTCCAGCTGAGGAAACAGCCAATTAAAAAAAAAAAAAAAAAAACACAAACAAACCTGCAGAAAAAAGTGGTGTAAGCAGAACAGTTTGAGAAAGGCCAGAAGGAGTCACAGAGTCCATGATTCTATGATTGTAAGCCTGAGGCAGGAACACGTTTTTTGGTACAAAGACAAACATTCTTTGGTACAAAGTATGTAACAGAATCACTTGTAGTGGCTTTACATTTGAATAAAATATCTGACCATAATAAAGTGAAATCAGACCTTGCAGCTAGATAGGCATAGATTAAATCTCCACCGTAGTCACTGTACATCATAGCTCCTTTCCAGACCAAGTATACAGATCTACTTACAAAAACTGAATACAGAAGATGTAGCCTCATACAAATGCAATTTCATTCACACAAATTTTCTATTGAGAACCCTAATAACTAAAATGCATCTCATCCACCATGACTTGTATCTGTCAACTCAGTTCCATTTACAGTGCCAAACTCAAAGCACAAGAAAAGCTAAAATGGAAAAGTAGCAAGAGTTAAATTTTGTAGGACAGTATCATCATATAGTACAGTAGTGTACAACTACATAAACAAGATCTCAAAATACCATTTTTCACTTTTTAGCAGACTAAAACATTTGGAGATACATGACAAGTTTTTGCTTACTGAACTCCTCCACTGAAAAAGCAAGTACAGGACAGAGAGCAAGAGTGAGGAAGTCCACAGTTACTCAGAATGCTACAATTTTCCTGCAGGCTGTTGGTGACTGTGCGGACTTGCATTCTCAGCTGTGCATGTTAGTTTGAGATCCAAACTGGATGAAAGTAAAGCCTTCCAGCAGAGAAGAGGCAGGAAACATACTATTTTTGTGGACTCAACACAGTGATATTTAAATATTTTTCCACATGGCACCCAACAGCCATGAACATTTGTTACACAGAATGTAGGAGTCATGAGCAGTCACTATTTGTTTTAAGTAGTAGGGAAAGAAAACCTTATCTTCTTATGAACTACTCAGTGAAGTGGTTTAGAAAACTCCCTGAAAACTCCAAATCAGTCATAAACTCAAAATCAAACAGAAAATCCCAGCATCCACAATTTCCTTATATAACCTTTGTATTTTCTATCTCCAAGAGTCACTGTACCAATATCAACTACCTTCACACTCCAGACTTATTTATATTGGGTTTTTTGCAGTCTCCTGAACAAACAACATGCTATTAGGCATTTCACATACATTCCAAATATGGAAAGTATATAGTATGCTACCTTATAATTACCTGATGTTATCTTACACATGTGAGTTTTGCCCCCAAATGAGATACAAAGAAAGATTTTGAGCTTAGCTGCCACAAGACAAACCAGGCACATTTCCATTTCTGCTGTCATTAGCTGTTCATGCATTATCTATGACTACTTCCTTTTTATCGGCACATTTGTTCGAGTACTGTTACGGTGTGCTTCAAACCCCCTTCCCCCATCTCCATCAGCAGAGGTTTGAATAGGGAAACACAAAGGCACCAAATTGCCTTCCAAGGTACAAAATTGCCTGGCGACAGGTAATTAGCACCCATTCTCCCGCCAGGGCAGAGGTTCCCAGAGGTTTCAGTCTGGAGAAGAGAAGGCTCCGAGGTGACCTCATTGTGGCCTTCCAGTATCTGAAGGGGGCCTACAGGAAGGCTGGGGAGGGACTTCTCAGGCTATAGGACTAGGGGGAATGGAATGAAGCTGGAGGTGGGGAGATTCAGGCTGGATGTGAGGAAGAAGTTCTTCATCATGAGAGTGGTGAAGGCCTGGAATGGGTTGTCCAGGGAGGTGGTTGAGGCCCCATTCCTGGAGGTGTTTAAGACAAGGTTGGATGAGGCTCTGGCCAGCCTGATCTAGTGTGGGGTGTCCCTGCCCATGGCAGGGGGGTTGGAACTAGATGATCCTTGTGGTCCCTTCCAACCCTGACTGATACTATGATACTATGATACAATGAGGTCACCTCAGAGCCTTCTCTTCTCCAGACTGAACAGCCCCAACTCCTTCAGTCTGTCCTCACAGGAGAGGTGCTGCAGCCCTCTGATCATCCTCGTGGCCCTTCTCTGGACATGTTCCAGCATGTTCACATCCCTCCTGTCATAGGGGCTCCAGAACTGGACGCAGTACTCCAGGTGGGGTCTCACCAGAGCTGAGTAGAGCGGGAGAATCACCTCCCTTGAATATAGAGTAGCTATGTAGATTCATCAAGAAAGAAAACCACCAGTTACTGAAAAAAACCCACATTAAATGTGAAAAGCAACAGCATGTGTGGCTTTTTCTTTCTTGTTACTGTTTCTTCAAACTTATCTAATATTTTTAATTGGAAGAATACTTGATTTTAATAACTTTCTTGAATAATTTACTATTCATTATAGAAAAAAAGTTTGCATTAAAAATAGACATGACAATCTCCTGTTTTCAGAAAAAAATGTAACTTTTAAAGCTGGATAAGCAATTATTTAAAATGAGGGACATTTTTTGTCTCTTTTTTTACTTTTAGGCAAGACAGAGTACCTTATCCATCAATTACAATGGCAGTAAGTACTGCCTAGTCTTCCTTTTAGTCTTGATTCTTTCTTCAGGTAAAATATTTTCTACAGAGCTATTTACATTTCCATTTTCCAAACTGTTTAGCTCAAAAATGGTTTACTTATGTTTCTGTCATTGTCTCGTATATGTGCAGGTGTTTCTATGTCTCTGTACATGTGTGAACACAGACAAAGGGAAATCTAATGTTGGCAGACTATAATTAGGCAAACTAAAATGTATGCACATTAAAGTCAATAATTATTTTTCAGTCATATGCCAGAAAAGCTTTAACAGCTACCAAACCCAAGATCCTGATTTTTGTTAATTAAAACATAGAGATTCCTAAGCAAGTGCCAGTCTTGGATGATTCACAGCCTGACAGTGGTACCAGAAACAACAAGTAGATGGAAAAGATCTATCTCTTCTGGTGTAACAGCTTTCAATGTCATGTCCAGGATCCCTAAAATTCCCTAAAGCACTACTAAGCTTTCAAAATTCATATTTGGAGATTCCAGAGGACCTTATCATGCAGCATCACACATTCCAGCATCCTCAATTAGGTCCTGAAAAGGACTGGAGTGTCAAATTTCATTATTCTGCTGGAAAAACCTTTGCCTTTGTTAGTTTCATTTTAGTTGTGTGTATATTTTTTTTCTTCCCCCTCCCCCCATCTCCTCCTCTTTCTTCCTCTCCTTAGCCTTTTCACTAAGAGCAATCAGTTCTAGCTGGCTATGCATTCATCCTACATCCTCATGACTGTAACTACAACGGAAGCTATCATTAATGTAAATAGCTTCAATTCAGCACAGGGCAGACATTTTGGTGAAGCTCCATCTGTTTTACCTGGGATTTCTTCAGTAAATGGCTGTGAGACAGACTGGAAAGAACCACAGTTAGCACTTTCCTATCTTTTTTCACTTTTCACTTTTGTTCTTGCTTTTTTCTGTTCAATAAAGCAAGATGAAATTGTATTTAACAATAAGAGCATTCAGATACCTTAACACTTTTATCAAAAGGGCAATGTCTCCAATTTTTTATATGATCCAAATAACTGTCAAACAAAGAGATTTTTGCCATTAAAACTCTCTGATTATGCTCTGTTTCAACCTTTTAGGAAATAAAAAGCCTTTACATTAATAATGTGATCCTGGTCTATGAAAAAAAGAGACTGTTGCTTGCAGTTCACTAGAGCAGCCCGCAAGTGTAATCGAGCATTTCATGAACAGTTGCTGTAATTAGCTTCTCTCATCAATTCTACACAAACTAATCCTCTGTAATGGCTGCATTCCTCCAAATGTAAAGTAGATGAGCACATAAGCCAAAGCAAATTCTCAACAAATGGTCCTTCATTTTTGTCTTGGTTTTGACCTCTTTTGTTGAACTCCAAGAAGGCAGAGAAGAAAGTTAGGTTTTCTGTCAATTTAATGAAGAAGAATACAGCGAGTACTTACCCAGAAAACAGAACATTAAGAAAGGAATTATTGGAACATGGAAGCTTACAATTCTTTCTTACATTATTAGCAGACACAGGTATCTACAGAAGTACTAGAAAAGTGGATTGTTTCTACTTATCTATCAAATCAAATTTTTTATGTCTCTGCAACAGGAATGTTAACTTAGCCCATAAATATCACAGAATCATAGAATTACAGGATCATTAAGTTTGTTAAAGATCTTTAAGATCATCAAGTCCAACTGTAACCCAAATACTATGACCACTAAAATATATCCTAAAGCACCACATTTACACACTTTTTGAACACCTCCAGGGATTCTATCACCTCCCTGGGCATCCTGTTCCAATGTCTCACCACTCTTTCAATAGAGAAATTTTCCCTAATATCCAATCTAAACTTCCCTGGGCACAACTTGAGCCCGTTTCCACTTGTCCTATCACTATGTACGTGGGAGAAGAGACTAACACTTCCCTCACTACAACCTGCTTTGAGGTAGTTGTAGAAAACAGTAAGATCTTCTCTTAGCCTTCTCTTCTTCACACCAAACAACCCCAGCTCTCTCAGCTGCTCCCCATCTAACATGCTCTCCAAACCACTCATGACTCGCATTGCCCTTCTGTGCACACCCTCCATATCTTTCTTAGATTGTGGCTTCCAGAACTGAACACAGTACTCAAGCTGTTGCCTCACCAGGGCAGAGCACAGGTGCCTGATCACTTCTGTACTCCTGCTAGACACCCTGGTTTTAGTACTGACCAGGATGCCATTGACCTTCTTGGCCACATGAGCACACTGCTGGCTCATATTCAGCTGGTAGTGAACCAGTGCACTCAGATCCGTTTCTACCAGGCTGCTCTCCAGTCACTCTTTCCCAAGTTTGTAGTGTTGTGTGGGATTGTTTTGACCAAAGTTCACTGGCCTCAGTCCACTGATCCAGCCTGCAGCCTGCCCAGATCTCTCTTCAATGCCTTCCTACCCTCAAGCAGATCAATGCTCCTGCTGAATTCAGTGTTGTCTGCAAACTTGCTGACAGTGCACTTGGTCCCCTCATATGTATCATTGACGAAGATGTTAAACAGAACTGGCCCCAATACCAAGCCCTAGTGGACAACACGTGTGACTAGCTGCTGAAAGGAATTCATTAGTTTTACCACCAGTCTTTGGGCCTAGCCACCCAGCCTGTTTCTATTCCATAGAAGAGTACTGCCTATGCCATGGGCAGCAAATTTCTTGAGGAGAATGCCATGGAAGGCTTTACTAAAGCCTGGGTAGAAAACATCCATAGTCTTTCCCTCATCCACTAGGTGGGTCATCTGGTCATAGAAGATGAGATTGGTCAAGCAGGTGCTGCCTTTCATGAACCCATGCTGGCTGGGTCTGATACCACCATTATCCTGCACTTGCTATGTGAGTGCACCTCCAAAATATATATGTAAGGACACTGTATTTCTTTGACATTCAAAATTATTTCCAAATGTTGTTACTAATCTTGTTTCAACAGACACTGTTCATTGGTAACTCTTAGTATTTTATACAGCAGTTACACTTAAAACTTTATATACAGATTATTTCCCTTTTCTATGGACAGTATTGTATACATTTTTAAGTCAACTACAAAATTAGCTGCTGCAACACATTTTTATGCAATTGATTTTAAAATTACTTTTCTGTTTGGTATGGCTAAATGTCACTCTATTTACTAATATCAAACCATGTAAGTAAAAAGTGAATTCTCAGATCTTCATAGAAAATGAAATTTTGCAGCCATTATACATATAGGGAGATAAAATTTTAGATAGATTAAAAATGAAGCACTGAAGGCATTTTATGATCTTAAAAGTTCCTTTGCTATTTAGTTCCATAAAAACATTCCACACCATAAATTGGGATAAAATTAATACAAAAATCAGTCTATTTATAGGAAGAACTCTGTAAGAGGAAAAAAGAATGCTAGGCACCAGGAAGTTCACCAGGGCTCAGGGCAGTGTTTTTCTTCAGTAATTTATCCAATTTATGATAACCAAATGGAGTAATTAATTAGTGTTTTTAAAGTACCATCTTCAGTAGTCTAAAAACATATATTCTGATAGCTTAGTTACGTATGCAGGAAGGTTCCTGGTCAAAAAGCACCACAGCCTAAAAAACAAATCCCAAGAATAAACCCCTGTTTTTTAGCAGCACTTAATTTCCTACCTATTATAGTCTCAGCAAAAATACCATAAAAATATGGTTAGTGACTGAATGAATGCTCAGTTCATAAGTGACATTGAAGAGCAACATGAGAACTACAAGGCTATACAAATGGATCTGACACACATTAGAGGTCACTGCAACGTAGGCTAGTCTGAAATAGCTGTAGGCTAGTCTGAAATAGCTGTAGGCTAGTCTAAAATAGCACAATGTATCTCCTCTTCCTTCATACTTGCTTCAATGATAAAAGAGCTGCACAAGGATTTTTACATAAGGAAGAAGATTCTGTATGTTATACAACCAGAGAAGGGTTTAGGGTAACTGTTTTAACTTTAATTGTGTCCTCCTTCCCTCTTTAACTAAAGAGTGTTACGATCATAAAGAGGTCATTAATACTCAATAGGCAGAATGATTACCAAAAATATTAATAACTAAATAAAAAGAAAAATAATGTGGAAAATATTAATAAAACCTATTTACTGGTTCAAAATATTCAGTTGTGGAACAGATACCTTGCCAGCAGGAACATGTAATGATTTAAACAATATGAACAAAAATCCAGAAACAACAAACAGCAATTTAAACTGTAAAGAAAAAGAGAACTTCAGCAACATGCTGTAGATTGCCCACAAAGGGGGTGGGGAACTCTAGAATTCTCTAGGGCAACAGACCTTTAACAGATGCTTATAAAAGTCAGATTTCATAATGACTCACTGATCGTGGTACCACACAGCACACGTGGGGATTTAAACGAAACCAAAATTGCATTGACCACGTGAGACCTGCAGGAACAGAGTTTCACTTTCTGTTGGCTTCTGCAGTTTGTCACTAAGGCACATACAGGGCTTATCTCTGAAGGCTTTGTAGCTGAAAGCTTTGTAGAAGAGAGGTTGCTGCTGAAGCTTGCAGGGCTTGTTGGCTTTGTAGCTTTGCCTATTTGGAGAGGTTCTTCAGCTGCAATCTTCACAGCGGTGCTTGTTGCTTCTTCCAGTAAAATGAAACTGTCCTGGGGACTCTTGGCTCCTCCTGGGGTTTGTCTCTTGGCCCAGCAAGACACGTCTGCCTGCTCCTGGGCCTTAAAATGCTATACAGTGAGGGGTCTTGTGGTCTTGTCTGGGTAAACTGAAGCACAGCTTAGATTCAAAGTGAGGCTTGTGACTTCTCCCAGAGCATGGACAATTGCAAGGCAAGGCACTGGCTCTTTGGGCTGATATTTATAGATTTCCCAAAACAATAATGGCCAGTAACAACAAAGATTGAGAGACAAAAACCTGACACTGTAATCCATAGAATGAGTTTTCTCCAAATCCGGCCAAAGGCACACACACCTGGCCCACTTGGACTCCAGGGCATGTTCAGACAACCCTGGGCAACGTGGGCAATTTCCTGAAAAAAACAGACCTGTTGACTCCTGCCCTGTTGTCTGATTCAGAGCATTTTTGAGGCTTTTTGTCCCTTCAGGATAAGAGGCCATAACTATTACGTACAAAGCTAGAACATGCATGATTGTCAATGATTTTCAAACAGCCATGCCTTCAAAGGATATCAGATTCTGACAAAGAGCAGTAGATTTGTTGGTTGAACTATAATTCATAGACCTCCACTTTCCCACCACAGAAGCAATAATTCAGACACTAAGTCGTTGTGCAGTGTCACAGCTTCTGGTAGGTGCCCTGGGACGATAAAGACACTGGAAATCTATATTGTGTAATTTCATTGGACAAAGTCAGGTACATTCTCTTTCTTGGTGGAGGCTTGTTGAATCATAGAATCATAGAATCATAGAATCAGTCAGGGTTGGAAGGGACCACAAGGATCATCTAGTTCCAACCCCCCTGCCATGGGCAGGGACACCCTACACTAGATCACGCTGGCCAGAGCCTCGTCCAGCCTGGTCTTAAACACCTCCAGGGACTGGGCCTCAACCACCTCCCTGGACAACCCATTCCAGGGCTTCACCACTCTCATGGTAAAGAACTTCTTCCTCACATCCAGCCTGAATCTCCCCATTTCCAGCTTCATTCCATTCCCCCTAGTCCTATCACTACCTGAGATCCTGTGAAGTCCCTCCCCAGCCTTCCTGTAGGCCCCCTTCAGATACTGGAAAGCCACAATGAGGTCACCTCGGAGCCTTCTCTTCTCCAGACTGAACAGCCCCAACTCCTTCAGTCTGTCCTCATAGGAGAGGTGCTCCAGCCCTCTGATCATCCTCGTGGCCCTTCTCTGGACACGCTCCAGCACGTCCACATCTCTCCTGTAATATGGGCTCCAGAACTGGACGCAGTACTCCAGGTGGGGTCTCACCAGAGCTGAGTAGAGGGGAGAAGCACCTCCCTTGACCTGCTGGTCACACTTCTCCTGATGCAGCCCAGGATCTGATTGGCTTTCCGGGCTGCAAGCGCACATTGAGAGCTCATGTCGAGCTTCTCGTCCACCAGCACCCCCAAGTCTCTCTCCTCGGGCTGCTCTCCAGCCAGTCACTGCCCAGCCTGGATTTGTGCCTGGGATTGCCTCGACCCAGATGCAGGACCCTGCACTTGGTTTTGTTGAAGCTCATGAGGTTGGCTTGTGCCCACCTCTCCAGCCTGTCCAGGTCCCTCTGGATGGCATCCCTTCCCTCCAGGGTGTCCACTGCACCACACAGCTTGGTGTCATCAGCAAACTTGCTGAGGGTGCACTCGATGCCACTGTCCATGTCACCCACAAAGATGTTGAACAAGACAGGTCCCAGGACTGATCCCTGAGGGACTCCGCTTGTCACTGGCCTCCACTGGGACATGGACCCGTTGACAGCCACTCTTTGGGTGCGGCCATCAAGCCAATTCTTTATCCATCTAGTGGTCCATCCATCAAACCCATGTGTCGCCAGCTTGGAGACCAGGAGGTGGTGTGGGACAGTGTCGAAGGCTTTGCTCAAATCCAGGTAAACGACATCAGTTGCTCGCCCCTCATCTATTAATGCTGTCACCTGATCATAGAAGGCCACCAGGTTTGTCAGGCAGGATTTGCCCTTGGCAAAGCCATGCTGACTATTCCCAATCACCTCTTCACTATTCTTCTGAGTCATTAGTGCCTCCAGGAGGATCTGCTCCATGATCTTTCCGGGCACAGAGGTGAGACTGACTGGCCTGGAGTTCCCCGGTTCCTCCTTCTTGCCCTTTTTGAAAATGGGAGTAATGTTTCCCCTTTTCCAGTCTGTGGGGACTTCCCCACTCTGCCATGACTTCTGGAATATAATAGAGAGGGGCTTGGCAACCTCATCTGCCAGTTCTCTCAGCACCCGTGGGTGTATCCCGTCGGGTCCCATGAACTTGAACACTTTCAGGTTCTTCAGGTGATCACGAACCTGAGCTTCACTTATGATGGGCAGTTCTTCCTCCCCGTCCCTGGCATCGTCTGCCATGACACCAGGAGTGTGGCTGGAGGCCCTTGCAGTGAAGACTGAGGTAAAGAAGTGATTGAGTACCTCAGCCTTTTCCACATCACTTGTGACCAATTCACCACTTTCCTTTCTGAGGGGGCCCACACCTTCCCTAGTCTTCTTCTTGCCATTAATATACCTATAGAAATTCTTAGTGTTCCCTTTAACCCCCTGGCTAGATTCAGTTCAAACTCTGCTTTGGCTTTCCTAACCAGGCCTCTTGCTGCTCGGGCAGCTTCCTTATATACCCCTGTTCTAGCTGTCCTTCCTTCCACTTCCTGTAGAGTTTCTTTTTACATGATAGTGTGTCCAGCAGCTCCTTGTTCATCCAGGCAGGCCTCCTAGCATTCCTTCCTGCTTTTCTCCTTATAGGTATACATAGCTCCTGGACACAGAGGAGGTGGTCCTTGAATACTGACCAGCTGTCCTGGGTCCCTCTTCCCTCCAGGGCTTCATCCCACGACACTTTGGCTAGCAGATCCCTGCAGCAATCGAAGTCTGCACGCCTAAAGTCTAGGGTCGTAAGCTTAGAATATGTCCTCCTGATTGCCCTGAGGATCTTAAATTCAACTGCTTCATGGTCACTGCAGCCAAGGCTGTCTCTGAGCCTCACATTGGTTACCAGCCCTTCCCTGTTGGTGAGAACAAGGTCCAGCGTAGCACCTTTTCTTGTTGGTTCCTCTACCATTTGGAGGAGGAAGTTGTCTTCTATGCAGTCCAGGAACATCCTGGATTGCTGATGCTTTGCTGTGTTGTCCCTCCAACAGATGTCAGGGTGGTTGAAATCCCCCATGAGGACCAGGGCTTGTGACCTGGAAGCCGCTTCTATTTGCCTGTGCAGAGCCTCATCTGCTTGGTTCTGCTGGTCAGGTGGCCTGTAGGAGACCCCCACAGTAATATCTCCTTCTCCTGTCTTGCCTTTAATTCACAGTATCACAGTATCACCAAGGTTGGAAGAGACCTCAAAGATCATCCAGTCCAACCTGTCACCACAGACCCCATGACTAGACCATAGCACCAAGTCCAGTCCCCTCTTGAGGAGGGAGGACATTGCTGCCCAGAGAGAACTCTCCTGCCCACTGCAGGCTTGAACTCACGACCTTCCCAGTAAGAGTCTTACGTGCTACCAACTTAGCCACATGGTCCCCCAAATTCTAACCCATAAACTTTCAACCGACTCATCATGCCTCCCCAGGTGGAGTTCTGCTGATTCCAGCTGGTTGTTGACATAGAGGGCAACACCTCCTCCTCTCCTTCCCTGCCTATCCTTCCTAAAAAGCTTATACCCGTCTATCCCTACGTTCCAGTCGTGGGAGTCGTCCCACCAAGTTTCGGTGATGCCCACTATGTCATGGCGTCCCAGCATCACGGTGGCCCTTAACTCATCCTGTTTGTTGCCCAAGCTGCGTGCATTTGCATAGAAGCACTTCAGCTGGGCTGGCCCTGTCGTCCTCCTGTGCCAACTCCCCTTGGTTTCCACAGGGTGTCCTGGTGTGTCATTTGTGTCTTGCCTCAGGGCAGCAAGCTGAGAGCCCCTACTGGCTCTCCATCCCTCCACCTCAGGTGAGCTGCCCCCCTGCTTGTCACAGGCCAGCAGGAGACCACCAACCCCTCCCCCCTTCAAATCTAGTTTAAAGCCCTGTCTATGAGCCCTGCCAATTCCTGCCCCAGGATCCTTTTCCCCCTCTGGGACAAGTGTGTCCCATAAGTTGTTTTTAGCTCTGCTGCCTTGAAAACCAAACCATGATTGTAGAACCCAAATCCCTGCCGATGGCACCAGTCCCTGAGCCATGAATTGACCTGTTGGCTCTTCCACAATGTTCCCTCATCCATCACTGACGTTAGAGGGATAGCAGAGAACACTACTTGAGATCCTGACCCCTTTAGCAGGTGCCCTAACGTTCTGAAATCTCTTTTAATTGACCGTGAGCCTCGCATTGTTGCATCGTCACTACCCACCTGAAAGACCAGCAGTGGGTAGTAGTCTGAAGGGCTCACAAGTTCGGGAATTCTGCCTACTATGTCCTTTACTTGGGCACCAGGGAGGCAGCAGATCTCCCTATGAAATGGGTCTGGTCTGCATATTGGGCCCTCTGCCCCCTTCAGTAGGGAGTCTCCTACAACGATGACCCTACGAGGTTTCCTTTCTGGACTAGTTTTGATAGCTGGCCTGAGGGAACCTATCATTGGTGCAGCTTCTGTCTTCCTTGAGTCCTCATCCTCACCTATGACCTGCTCCTCCTGTAGAGCCTCATACCTATTCTGAACCTTCACTGTAGGCAGCATGCTGCTCAAAGTAGCACGCTTGCTCCGTCTGCCCTTCTTCCGTCGGGCAGAGACCTGCTCCCATTGGCCCTGCTCATGTGGGTTACTGCAGGGAGGCTGAGAGGCTAGCTGATGGGTAGGTATCAAACTCCCTGCTCCACTCATTAAACCCACAGCCGGAGAAAGAATTAGAAAGACAAATAGAAATCTGGAGCAATTTTAGTTCTTCCCTCAAAACACACTCAAATCCTCTCAGCATTTCTGTAAAAAACCTCAGTACCAGATAAAGAAACATAATTTGCTCCTCACTAGATTGTAGAATAAAAATGCTTGTATAATAGATATTTGAAAACTGAAGATATGTGACACTGCCACCACTCACAGAGCATTGCTCTCCCTCCACTCATTTGTTTGTTCTTTTAAGGAAACAGATCAGAGATGCCCACTCTGAAAATAATGGCTTTCAAATGCTTGTGGTGCACATCAGACAGACAACATAATCTCTGCACACTTCTGCTCTCCATTTGGGGCAGTGTAACACGGACAGTTATATTAACTACTGTCTACAACATGTCTACTGCCCAAAACTGTTTTCTTTGATCTTTCTTCCTCCCCTACACTTTTGCTTTTTCATATACTTTTATTTCCTTACTTTTGCAAAAATTCACTGCCTTCATACTTGTCCATTTGGGAAAGCTACATAAAAGATCAAAACATTCACATGTCTAGCAAATGGCTGTAACTTTTGCTTTTTTCAGTGGCTCATATCCTCTCCCTCCCAGCTCACCCAGCAAGGTATCTCTGTCCCACCAGGAGAGGTTCCTCTTTTCAGGAAAAAGGTGGTGAAATGGACTACTTGAGTGCTACTGAGCCACTTCATCATAAAGACGTATTTCAATAGCTGTGTGAAATGAGATGCATTGAGATACTGGATTTTGGACTGAAGAGGCCAAGGAATGATCTCCAGCTTTCTCTTCTGGCCAAGTCTGGGGAACGCAAACATTGTGAAAGGGTGGTAAAAAAAGGCATGGGGAGAGAGAGATACCTCTAACATTTGACTGAAAATCAGTAAAGAAACCTGTAGCTGCATCACCAAGAAAGACAAAGACTCAGAGGAGATTTCCCATCAACAGATGCAAGAGCAGCAGTGCAGTCATTTGTCAGAACAACCTTTAGTAACAATGCCCTGAAGAGCCAGGGCAGAAGGCTGTTTCTGCCTTTCTGTGCAGGACCAGGTTTCTTTATCAGTACTCCACCTGCAGCAGGTCCTGCAGGGATTTTGTATTACCTCATGGAGTTACTGAGTATTTTAGTTCTGTCTACATCTGCTTACCCTGTGTGCTGCAACAGCTCTGATGCCAGGGAGATGAGACCCTTCCAGAAAGCCTGTTTCTCATGACTACCAGGAGAGATAAAGCAGCAATGAGTTTTCACCATCTGAACATACGTCTGTACCTATGTCTCCAAGCTTTAATTTTGAGCATACCTTGATGTGCTTCCATTTGAAATTTATGAACGCTTCTAAACCAGAGAATCCAGAACCATATGGTTACAGTAGAAAATATGGTTTAAAGACATTATTTAAAGGATCTCAGAGAAGCCATAATATTGAATTGCCTTCTACCTACTGCTCTCTGTCCTCTTCACCACTGCAATTCCTCTCCTCACAACCTCCACAATATGTAAAGAAAGAGTTTGTTACTTACAATGCCAATAGCATTTAAATTAAAAACATACTTCTGGAAAACTAATACGGACGGCTGATGGCTCTTCTTTTAAGATTACATAACACTTTGTGCATAACTATCAGACTATAATAGTAGTAAGACGTGACCAATGTGACTCTGCAGTTGAATAGGACTGCATTTCAAAGCAAAACAACATGTACTAAGTTGTATTTTAAGGATTTCAAAAGTTGCCATGAAAATGCTGTCTTATTCACAGAAGTTATGAAAAATGGTTAATGATATCAGGAACTTTTATATAAGAAACTGCTGCAATGTTGCTCATAACGTATGAGACAGCACTTCTCAGGAACATGTCTGAAGGGTTGAGCAGCTCTGGAAAAACTCTGCAAGAAATAGTAGACATGGACAGAAGCACTGCTTCCCGAAATTTCTAGTTGAACCAACAACTCCACACTATCTAGCACAACAGACCAAACCTAACAATTGATAACCTAAAATTTATCTACAATATGAGATGAACCAGCTCACAGTTTAACAACACTATCACAGATATTTCAAATGTTTATGTCATGACACACCGGTTGGGAAATCAAAAGTTCCACCTACAGTTAGTCCGTTCTTCTTTATGCCCACCCTAATTTCAAGGTGTTAACAACTCCAGAAACATTTGTACTTTGAAGGAGAATAGAATAGAATAGAATAGAATAGAATAGAATAGAATAGAATAGAATAGAATAGAACAGACTGTGTTGGAAGAGACCTTCAAGATCATCACATCCAACCTATTATCCAACCCACCTAATCAACTAAACCATGCAACCAAGCACCCTATCAATTATGGAACCTCATTCATATAAGAACAGATAAATATTCTTTAGGGTAATCATGAACATAAATAAAGTATTATAATTTAATATATTTACAGCACTTACAGGGGCTCAGGCCTAGCAGGCATGGATTTAGGAGGGGCAGGTCCTGCCTGACCAACCTGATCTCCTTCTATGATCAGGTGACCCGCCTGGTGGATGTGGGGAGGCCTGTGGATGTGGTCTACCTGGACCTCAGCAAGGCCTTTGACACCGTCCCCCACAGCAAACTCCTGTCCAAGCTGGCAGCCCATGGCTTGGACAGGAGCACACTGCGTTGGGTTAGGAACTGGCTGGAGGGCCGAGCCTAGAGAGTAATGGTGAATGGCGCCACATCCAGCTGGCGGCCTGTCACTAGTGGTGTGCCCCAGGGATCAGTACTGGGCCCCATGCTCTTCAACATCTTTATTGATGATCTGGATGAGGGCATTGAGTCCATCATCAGTAAATTTGCAGATGACACCAAACTGGGGGCAGCAGTTGATTTGCTGGAGGGCAGAGAGGCTTTGCAGAGGGACCTCGACAGGCTGGACAGATGGGCAGAGTCCAATGGCATGAGATTGAACACATCCAAGTGCCGGATTCTTCACATTGGCCACAACAACCCCAGGCAGTGCTACAGGCTGGGGTCAGAGTGGCTGGAGAGTGGCCAGGTAGAGAGGGACCTGAGGGTACTGGTTGATTGTAGGCTGAACATGAGCCTGCAGTGTGCCCAGGCAGCCAAGAAGGCCAATGGCATCCTGGCTTGCATCAGGAACAGTGTGGCCAGCAGGAGCAGGGAGATCATTCTCCCCCTGTACACTGCACTGGTTAGGCCGCACCTTGAGTACTGTGTCCAGTTCTGGGCCCCTCAGTTTAGGAAGGATGTTGACTTGCTGGAACGTGTCCAGAGAAGGGCAACAAAGCTGGTGAGGGGTTTGGAACACAAGCCCTATGAGGAAAGGCTGAGGGAGCTGGGGTTGCTTAGCCTGGAGAAGAGGAGACTGAGGGGTGACCTTATTGCTCTCTACAACTACCTGAAGGGAGGTTGTAGCCAGGCAGAGGTTGGCCTCTTCTCCCAGGCAGCCAGCACCAGAACAAGAGGACACAGTCTCAGGCTGCGCCAGGGCAGGTTTAGGCTGGATGTTAGGAAGAAGTTCTACACGGAGAGAGTGATTGGCCATTGGAATCGGCTGCCCATGGAGGTGGTGGAGTCACCTTCACTGGAGGTGTTCAGGAGAAGACTTGATGGGGTACTTGGCTGTATGGTCTAGTTGTTGGGTGGGTTGGATTGTTTGATGGGTTGGATGCGATGATCTTGAAGGTCTCTTCCAACCTGGTGTATTGTATTGTATTGTATTGTATTGTAAAAATATAAGCAGGAAAAATCCTCAACTCTAGAGGCATACAACATGCTTTTTGTTTTGTTGTGTTTTTCATTTGCCATGATATTTTTTTCATCTGAAGACCAGACTTTAAATTGTTTTTCCCCCCATTATTTAATAATGCATCACATTTATTCAAATAAGAAAATGCTCTGCTAAGATGTATTACCTTTTGCATAGAATCCAAAGTTCATATTGCTTTACATGATGAAAGTTACTCAGAGCAGAAGTCAGTAATATAGCGATATTTCTTGGCAACAAAACATTCACAGAGGTACCTGTGTTTAATTAATTCAGTGGGGACAATGGTCATTATCCCTTTGTGCATCTCAGAGTGGTGTTATTTACAACATGTAGCTATGCATATATAGCTACATGCAGTTATAAATATTTTAGCAGTATGTTTTCTAAGTAAATTAGATTTTTCCCCCTAATAAATGTGCTACAAACACATGCCATTTATAAGATAGTAGTTCTATGATAGTTTCTGAACTGTAGGCTGAGATAATTGTTGGTGAATGCTGCATCTGTATGCAGAACATTAAGTATAAACAGATGCACATTTATGTCTAGATATACTGAATTCAATGAGCAACATGAATTGTTCTGCATCAACATTTAGGTCTTTGAATGCAACCATCCAACCAATTTATTTTCCACTGAACAGTCCATCCATCAAACCCATACCTCTCCAGTTTAGAGAAAAGGATGTTGTGGTAGTGGGGGTGGGGGGGGAAACATCAAGGGCCTAAATGGTATTTGTAGCTCTTCCCTTGTCCACTGACATGTTTATATATGTCACATACACTTATATCAATTTATCACCACCTATTTGTCTGTGTTGTTCACTGACTATATGAATCTTTGAGGCCTCTTCCAACCTTGGTGATACTGTATTACTGTTTCTGTGATCTGTGTTTGTGACCACCCCGAAATGCAACAGAGCAGAGGGTACTCTTTTGTTTCTACATTCCCTCCACTCTATTCCTCACTCTATCCTCACTCATTCCTCACTCTATTCCTCCACTTTTTGAAACATGCTGAGTGGATGCATTAACAAAGAATGGACTTTGCAACAGCAAAATCAGACAGCATGTATTTGAAAATAGTTGGTAAACCAATATAGATTAACATTTATTTAATTATATTTCCTTTTATCACTTCCACATCTTCTGTGTGACTGCCTCACTTAGCAATCTTTAGGCTGCCAAGAGGAGTTGCATAGAATGAAAGCTCAAGCTAGCAGTGAAGGAAACAGTGAGTCCATGGCAGACAAAAAGGGTCCTATGCCATAGCTGCTCTGCTGTCACCAACCCTGATGCTATCATTTCTCTTTCTGGAAAAGTCTTTATTTGTATCTCAGGTTGTAAGAGACCTTCAAGATCATCATGTCCAACCTATCATCCAACACCACCCAATCAACTAAACCATGCAACTAAGTACCCATCAAGTCTCCTCCTGAGCACCTCCAGTGATGGTGACTCCACTACCTCCTCGGGCATCCCATTCCAATGGCCAATCACTCTCTCTGTGTAGGACTTCCTCCTAACCTCCAGCCTAAACTTCCCCTGGCACAGCTTGAGATTGTGTCCTCTTCTGGTGCTGGTTGACTGGGAGAAGAGACCAACCTCTGCCTGTATACAACCTCCCTTCAGGTAGTTGTAGAGAGCAATAAGGTCACCTCTGAGTCTCCTCTTCTCCAGGCTAAGCAACCCCAGCTCCCTCAGCCTCATAGGGCTTGTGTTCCCTACCCCTCACCAACTTCGTTGCCCTTCTCTGGACATGTTCCAGCAAGTCAACATCCTTCCTAAACTGAGGGGCCCAGAACTGGACACAGGACTCAAGGTGTGGCCTAACCAGTGCAGTGTACAGGGGAGAATGATCTCCCTGCTCCTGCTGGCCATACTGTTCCTAATGCAGGCCAGGATGCCATTGGCCCTCCTGGCTGCCTGGGCACACTGCAGGATCATGTTCAGCCTACCATTGACCAGTACCCCCAAGTCCCTCTCTGCCTGACCGCTCTCCAGCCACTCTGACCCCAGCCTGTAGCACTGCCTGGGGTTGTTGTGGCCAATGTGCAGAACCCGGCACTTGGATGTGTACAATCTCATGCCGTTGGATTCTGCCCATCTGTCCAGCCTGTCGAGGTCCCTCTGCAAAGCCTCTCTACCCTCCAGCAGATCAACTCCTGCCCCCAGCTTGGTGTTGTCTGCAAACTTACTGATGATGGACTCAATGCCCTCATCCAGATCATCAATAAAGATGTTAAAGAGCATGGGGCCCAGCACTGATCCTTGGGGCACACCACTAGTAACTGCCCACCAGCTGGATGTGGCACCATTCATCACCACTCTTAAAAAAAACTTTCTGTATTACTAAAATATTATGAAACACAACAGAAATGCTTCTTTACAGGAACATACTAATTTTGAATATTTAGATTTTAATCAAGAAAGATTCCGAAGATTCATAACTGAATTTCCAGTCAAACTTCACACAGAAAAGGAGTAAAGATCTCCCCAGGGCAGTGCTATGTCCACTATTCCAGTGGTTAGGAAACCTTGCCACTCACAAGAAAACTGTTTCAAAACTCTGTCTCTCATTGCTTTTAATAGCTGTCCTTTAAAAGGCTCAGTTATGATTTCTGTTAAAAATTGTAAAGGGTGAAGCCTTTGCAAACACATGAACAATAACTCTAGACCATCCTTATTCATATTTGTCTGAGTCAAACAAGAAGTCTCATAATTTTTGTAGTCCTTTTTTTCTGTGTGACATAGTATTTATTTTACTCTCATAAGCAATGAAGAGACTAACATACAAGAGCACAGTTACACGTGCTTTTACCATCTACAGGGCCAGGCTCTGTAATACCATCAGAACAGATATACAGTACAATACAATACAATACAATACAATAAACCAGGTTGGAAGAGACCTTCAAGATCATCGTGTCCAACCTATCAACCAATCCAACCCACCAAAACAACTAGATCATGGCACCAAGCACCCCATCAAGTCTCCTCCTGAACACCTCCAATGATGTATGTGAATGGCTAAAGCTTAAAGGAATAGTTCAAGCTGATTTTCTTTGAGAAGCATAAGGGATTTAGACTTTGCTGAAAGCTTCAGTGTAAAATAATTTTATGGAAACCAAATAAAATTAATTTTCATTTATTAAGTAATTTCCATTCTTTGCATTGCAAATTACACATCCGTAAGTTTACACTTGCCACAGAAATGCTAAGCTTTGTTTCATACTTTCCTGCATAAACGTTGTTGAATAGTCTTAAAGACAGATGCCACCTGTGCCTTGAGCAGCACAGTGTCTGTTGCTACGGAAACAACACTCTTCTATTTCATCCTTTCCTCCCTCCCTCTCTCTATTGCAGTGTCTCAGCATCCTTTGCATCAAGGGCAAAACAGAAAAAGGTTTCCACAATATCTGACATATATGAAAAAACAGCATCTTCAAATACTTGCATAAAGGAGCATAATGTGACAGTAATACCATGAATTTGGAAGACCTGTTAGCAAGTCTGGAAACTGCAGACTGTGACTTTTCATGAAAACTTTATTTTGTCATGAATATGGCAAATCAAAACAATAGTAATAGATAACAGGGTATTTATAAGCATTATATCTATGCTAAGAGCTGTTGATCCTGCTCAGACATTGACCCAGAGCTAATTTCTGTGCTCTGATGACAACAGGTCTGAATCACAATTGAAGACAGCCGAGTGAAACAACTCATTAGATGCAACCACAGCTACAAAGATTTTCCTCAATAATGCCCCCAGGATTCAGTAGCCAATTACTTGCAAAAATAACCAAACAAACCCCCCAAACAAAATAAAAAAACCAACAAACCAAAACAAAAAACCCCAAACAAAAAACCCCACCCACCCCAATATAAACAGTAAAGGTGGATCGCAGAAAACTGCATTCTTGTCATCCTGGGTTTGCTCTAAGGCCCTTGTTTCCCAGGAGCCCATTTCTAGTTGTCTGAGTACCTAAACAAGAAGCAACCTCATCTGGACATGATGCCCCATTTCCCAGATCCGAAGAGGTATACATGCACACCATTATCTCACAGCATTGTCTTGGGAAACAAAACCAGTTCCCAAATGTTGTAAAATGCAAAATCAGAAAAGAAGCCCAGGTTCAATTTAGTCATTAACACAAAGCTGCAGAATAAAACCCAAACACAGATATGAACTCAGAAATGGATAGCATTACTCAGCCACTACAGAAATCATGGCTCAACTATGATGTAGTTGCCAACACAGAAACGTGGTGGGATGACTCACATGACTGGAGCACTGTAATTGATGGCTGCAGGCTCTTCAGGAGAGACAGGCAAGGGAGAAGGGGTGGAGGGGTGGCCCTGTACATCAGGGAGGCTCTAGATGCCATGGAACTAGAGATTAAGGATGATCCAGTTGAGTGCATGTGGGTGAGAATTAGAGGGAAGGCCAACAAGCCTCACATTCTGGTTGGAGTCAGCTATAGACCACCCCAACCATGATGAAGAAGTTGATGAATTACTTTATGGACAGCTAAAGGCTGTGTCAAGATCACCAGACCTTGTTCTTATGGGTGACTTTAACCTACCTGATATCTGCTGGGAACTTAACACAGCAGTCTAGAAGGTTCTTAGAGTGTATGAAGGACAGCTTCTTATACCAGCTGCTGAGTGAGCCTACCAGGCATAAGGCTTTGCTTGACCTTTTTTTCACAATCAGAGAAGGTTTGTGGGAGATGTGTTGGTTGGAGGCTGTCTGGGGTCCAGTGACCATGAAATAATTGAGTTTTCAATATGCAGTTAAGCTAAGAGGGGCAGCAACAAAACCTCCACTCTGGATGTCTGGAGGGCGGACTTCAGGTTACTTAAGGAACTAACTCAGAAGGTAGCTTGGGAAAAAGCCCTTAGAAACAAAGGGATCCAGGAAGGCTGGATCTAATTCAAGAAAGAACTCTTGAAGGCTCAGGAACAGGCAGTGCCAATGTGCCGGAAGATGAGCTGCTGGGGTGGATGGCCAGCCTGGATGGGTGATGAGCTTCTGAGTGAATTAAGGGAAAAAAAGAGCGTGTATCATCTTTGGAAGGAAGGCGATGTAACCCATGGAATGTTTAAGGATGTTGCTAGCTCATGTACGAAAAAAATTAGAGAGGCAAAATCCCATTTAGAGCTTAGACTGGCCTCTGCTGTGAAGGACAACAAAAAATCCTTCTACAAATACATTAATGGCAAGAGGAGGGGCAAGGACAACCTCCACTCCTTAGTGGACATGGAGGGGAATATTGTACCTAAAGATGAGTAAAAGGCAGAGGTACTTAACACCTTCTTTGCCTCAATTTTTAATAACAAGCTAGGTTGTCTTCCAGACAACAGGCCTCCTGAGCTGGCAGATGGAGTCAGGGAGCAGTATGGTTCCGCTGTAATCCAGGAGGAAGTAGTTAGAGACCTGCTGAGCCACTTGGATCCCCACAGGTCCATGGAACCAGATGGGATCTATCCTAGGGTGCTGAGAGAGCTGACAGATGAGCTGGCCAAGCCACTCTCCATCATTTTTCAGCAGTCCTGGCTCACTGGAGAGGTCCCAGAAGACTGGAAGCTGGCCAATGTGATGCCCATCCACAAGATGGGCCAGAAGGAGGAGCCAGGGAATTCCAGGCTTGTCAGCCTGACCTCAGTGCCAGGCAAGATTATGGAACAGGTCATCTTGAGTGCGATCACACAGCACTTACAGGATGGCCAAGGGATCAGGCCTAGCCAGCATGGATTTAGGAAGGGCAGGTCCTGCCTCAACAACCTGATCTCCTTCTAGGATCAGGTGACCCACCTGGTGGATGTGGGGAGGCCTGTGGATGTAGTCTACCTGGACTTCAGCAAGGCCTTTGACACAGTCCCCCACAACAAACTCCTGGCCAAGCTATCAACCCATGGCTTGGACAGGATCACACTGCATTGGGTTAGGAACTGGCTGGAGGGCCGAGCCCAGAGAGTGGTGGTGAATGGTGCCACATCCAGCTGGCGGCCAGTCACTAGTGGTGTCCCCCAGGGATCAGTGCTGGGCCCCATCCTCTGCAATATCTTCATTGATGATCTGGATGAGGGGATTGAGTCTATCATCAGTAAATTTGCAGATGACACCAAGCTGGGGACAGGAGTTGATCTGTTAGAGTGTAGGAGAGCTCTGCAGAGGGACTTTGACCAGCTGGACAGACAGGCAGAGTCCAACAGGATAGTATTTAACAAGTCCAAGTGCCAGGTGCTGCACTTTGGCTACAACAACCCCATGCAGTGCTACAGGCTGGGGTCAGAGTGGCTGAGAGCAGCCAAACAGAAAGGGACCTGGGGGTACTGTTTGATAGTAGGCTGAACATGAGCCTGCAGTGTGCCCAGGTGGCCCAGAAGGCCAATGGCTTCTTGGCCTGCATCAGGAATGGTGTGGCCAGCCGGAGCAGGGAGGTCATTGTGCCCCTGTACATTGCACTGGTTAGGCCACACCTCGAGTCCTGTGTCCAGTTCTGGGCCCTTCAGTTTAGGAAAGATGTTGACTTGCTGGAACATGTCCAGAGAAGGGCAACAGAGCTGGTGAGAGATTTCAAGCACAAGATGTATGAGGAGAGGCTGAGGGAGCTGGGGTTGCTTAGCCTGGAGAAGAGGAGGCTCAGAGGAGACCTTCTTGCTCTAACTACCTGAAGGGAGGTTGTAGCCAGGTGGGGGTTGGTCTCTTCACCCAGGCAACCAGCACCAGAACAAGAGGACACAGTCTCAAGCTGCACCAGGGGAGGTTTAGTCTGGATGTTAGGAAGAAGTTCTTCATAGAAAGAGTGATTTGCTATTGGAATGGGCTGCCCAGGGAGGTGGTGGAGTCATCATCACTGGAGGTATTTAAGAGGAGGCTGGATGAGGCACATATCGCCTTGCACTTGATGATCTCAAAGTCTTTTCCAACCTGGTTAATTCGATTCTTTTCTATTTGTAACTGCAGCAATTATTTCACAATAACCACATCCATTTCTGGCTTCAGCAGATAGAGTAGGAATTACAACCAGGCAGTAATTATGTTTTCAAACATTACAATGCCATTGATAAACAGGAAACAGAGATGCTGTTAAGCCCCTGGGTGCACCAAGCAGCCATGCCTGCTTTGCCCAGGTTTGCTCCTTCAGGAACCCTCAGTCCTGTTCCCAGATTCACCCTCACAACTTCTGATGGCACTTTCTACACGTGAAACCTCACAATCAGCATTCATCAATGGCACAGCATACAACCTGGATAGGCGTTTGCTGCTGCTCACCATTGATCAGAGAGAAAGAAGATACAGAAGGGAATAGCCTTTTACTACGAAGAAAGGTGAACCAAACAAAATAACCAAAAAACCCAAACACCACAAAAAACCCAAACAAACTAACCAAAACCAAACCAAAGGAAAAAAAAACCTACAATACTGTGATTATTAACAATTTTGTAGAAACCAGACATGACTTATTACCGTGCAACATTTGCTCAGGAATTCTGTACCTACAGGTGAAGATACCTTCACTAACAAAATGCAACATCCCAAACAAGAAAATGCTGTAGTCATGGGCATTTCTTGACCACACTGTAAGAAAGTGAATCCCTTTCAAACAAACATTTAATGAATTTTGTGGGACTTTTAAAATATGTACTAATCAAACTGGGCTACCAAGCAAAGGCTCACATATTATGTGAATGAATGAAGACAAGGCAGGTTCAGTAAACACAGGCTTTGCAGCTTTCTCCCACTTAAGATCAGTGATGCCTTGTGGGTGATACTCTTTGTGCACAAAATTTAATTGAAAATTTAAAAAACATAATTCTTGCCAACACAGATATCAGTGGAACCTTTACAATACTGAAGGATCTTATTTTATGTAATTTCACCTTGTACCTCAGATTGCAATCCTGTATCACTGATGGATGTGAAATGTCTGCAAGTCCATTGCCAAACTTTCTACTGTCAGTAAAGCACTTAATACTGTAAAATACATAGAACTGTAGAATCATAGAATGCATTGGGTTGGAAGGGACACTCAAGGTCACCTTGTCCAATCTCTCTGCAGTGAGCAGAGGCATCTTTAACTAGATCAGGCTGCCCAAGTTTTGAATCATAGAATGATTTAGTATGACCTTAAGTGTCTCCAAGGACATTGTCTCTAACACCTCTCTGGGCAACTTGCTCCAGTACTTCACCACCCTGATTGCAAAGCACTGTCTCCTAGTATCCAACCTAAATCTACCCTGCCCTAGTTTAAAACCATGCCCCCTTGCCCTGCTGCTACAAGCCCTTCTAAACAGTCCCTGCCCAGCTTCAAGTACTGGAATGATGCTTATAGATTCTCTCCAGAGCCCTCTCTTCTCTAGGCTGAAAAATCCCAACTCTCTCAGCCTGTCTTAGGAGATGTACTCCAGCCATCTGATTATCTTTGTGGATCTCTTCTGCACCCACTCTAGCAGGTCCATCTCCTTCCTGTGTAAAAGGACCTGCAGGTCAGGTCTCACCAGAGAAGAACAGAGTGGCAGAATGACCTTTCTTGATCTGCTGGCCATGTTTCTTTTGATGCAGCCCAAGATGCTGTTTGCCATCTGGGCTGCAAGCGCATGCTGCTGGCTCATGTCCAGCTTCTCATCTGCCAGTACCCCCAAGTCCTCTTCTGCAGAGTTGCTCTCTGGTTGAAAAAAGACTGTTCTACTGACTTTCCTAAAATTCTAGTGAAAATCATCCTGCATCATGGACCATACCATATTTGCAGGAAAGGTGATCAAGCCAAAAGTAAGTTGCAGGACTTGTTAGTTTTAAAAACAATGCATTTAAGTTAAAACATGCCATTTTGAAGACAACACATTGCACAGTGATGTAAGTGTTATTGAAATAACAGAAAAGAGAAATCTTTAATTCTGAGCCAAAATCATATTTTCAGTGTCCTCTGCTAATCATGTAATCTGAGAGAATGCTTATTGTTATTGTAATTAGTATTGAAATTAATTCAGACTATAAGGAAGACCATGAAATTGGAACCTCCTCCTTGTGCCAGCCCTTCAAAATGTGATTATTGTACAGTTTAAATTAAAATGAGTATGTCTTTTTTATCCCCAAATTTTAATGGGCTAGTGTGCAAATACATTTATAGAAAGAAATCCCCAGTATTTGTGATAGCCACATGCCTTTGACCAAAAAATTTCACACTGGTCTCAACCAACTCACAATTTAAATGTAAGTGTTTCTAAAGAGACTCACTTAGTGACTGGTCTAAGAATAATATGTAAGAAGATCCAAGAGATCACAAACACCTTATTACAATGTTATCAGCGCAGTGGAACAATAAACTATTTTTTCCCATCTTTTCCCTTTTCAGCACCATGCAGAGAAACTGAATGCATCATGGTAGGGCTGGAAAATATGCCTAATGGGGAGATCCTAGCTCAGACTCGAAGGTGTGGTAGAAAGGCTGCAGAGGGATTTACTGCTAAAGCTGGGTGGCAATGAATGGAAACTGGCTTTCTTTTTTCTTATATGAAGGGTCATGTAGGTCATGTAACCTAAGTGGACAGCAATCTTCATACAGAGCACAGTGTCCTGAGTCTGAACAACAAAAGATGTATTCTATATTTCCTAAAGGTTGAAATAATCTATTGAATCTCATCACTTCAGAAGTCTTTAAGTTCTATATTTGTCATATTTTAACTCTCTTCTGTTGCAAGGGTCACCTTACCGATTCTTTATGCTCTAACAAAAATATTATTTATTCAGTTAATTGCAAGCTGGAAAAATTATTCAGAGTTTGGTTCAGAAAATCTGGGGAAAAAAATTAACTTCTCAAGCAGAATTTAATATAGATGAGCTTATTAACCACATTTTCTTTACTGTATCTCCTGCCATATTGTCTGATCTTCTCTAGTGAAAGAGATAACTCCACCAGTGTGTTCAACTGCACAGCAGTATTTTACAGAGTCCTTTATCACGTGAGTGGGTATATTTATTTTGACAGACTAATACACCTGATAATGAATCACTTTGGACACTCCCTGAAGATGTTTTGAAACTCGATTGTATAAATAGAATATTCTGTATGTTTATTAGAGTTTGCTATATTTTATTATAAAATATCATAGGTAACTGAAATACACTTATCTAAAGCTTTGCCTGTCTTTCCATCATTTAAAACCATTGCTTATATACACAATTTAAAAGGTATTTAAATCTCTCTTACTTTATAACAAAACCATTCTATAGCCAGAAATAAGAAGGCTATTTCACAGTATCACAGTATCACCAAGATTGGAAGAGACCTCAAAGATCATCAAGTCCAACCTCTCGCCACGGACCTCATGACTGGACCATGGCACCAAGTGCCACGTCACAGTATCACAGTATCACACTATCACACTATCACAGTATCACCAAGATTGGAAGAGACCTCAAAGATCATCGAGTCCAACCTGTCACCACAGACCCCATGACTAGACCATGGCACCAAGTGCCATGTCCAATCCCCTCTTGAACACCTCCAGGGACGGTGACTCCACCACCTCCTGGGCAGCCCATTCCAATGGCGAATCACTCTCTCAGTGAAGAACTTTCTCCTCACCTCGAGCCTAAACTTCCCCTGGCGCAGCTTGAGACTGTGTCCTCTCGTTCTGGTGCTGGTTGCCTGGGAGAAGAGACCAACTCCCTCCTGGCTACAATCCCCCTTCAGGTAATTGTAGACAGCATTGAGGTCTCCCTTGAGCCTCCTCTTCTCCAGGCTAAACAATCCCAGCTCCCTCAGCCTCTCCTCATAGGGCTTGTGCTCGAGGCCTCTCCCCAGCCTCATTGCCCTTCTCTGGACATGTTCAAGTGTCTTGATGTCCTTCTTAAACTCAGGGGCCCAGAACTGGACACAGTACTCAAGGTGTGGCCTAACCAATGCAGAGTACAGGGGCACAATGACTTCCCTGCTCCTGCTGGCCACACTATTCCTTTGGCCACTGGCCTTCTTGGCCACCTGGGCACACTGCTGGCTCATGTTCAGTCACCTGTCAATCAGTACCCCCAGGTCCCTCTCTGTTTGGGAGCTCTCCAGCCACTCTGACCCCAGCCTGTAGCTCTGCATGGGGTTGTTGTGGCCAAAGTGCAGCACCCGGCACTTGGATTGAATGCCATCATGTTGGACTCTGCCCATCTGTCCAGTTGGTCGAGATCCCTTCTGTCCTCTAACTGATCAACAACTGCTCCCAACTTGGTGTCATCTGCAAATTTGCTGATGACTGCCTCAATCCCCTCATCCAGATCATCAATGAAGATATTAAAGAAGATGGGGCCCAGCACTGATCCCTGGGGAATGCCACTGGTGACTGGCCTCCAGCTGGACAAGAACAGGTATTTCAATAAATAATATTTTCATGAAACATTGTAGTGCTCATAGTTTAGCTTGTTTAGTGAGATCAGCATATGTAAGTAAAAGTAATAGATTAATTAGAGAAGAATAATTACAGCACCAGAATAGTCCTACTAATATTTCTACCTTTCAATCAAGTTTTAAATGTTG
The DNA here is from genome assembly GCA_033816785.1 of Picus viridis. NCBI lineage: Eukaryota > Metazoa > Chordata > Aves > Piciformes > Picidae > Picus > Picus viridis. The sequence continues at coordinate 68,454,264 of CM066606.1, read as the reverse complement.
GGACTAGGCAGAATATTTCTATATATCTCCAAAATAATTAACTTACAGTTCAATTTTTCTCTTTACTGGCAACTTAATCTTACTTTTTATTATTTTTTTTAATAGGGTAATATTTTTTCTCAGCCATGTATGACAACAATAAGCTGCTCGTGAACAATTGCCCTAGTGTTTGCTACCTTTTCCCTCTAATTAAAGGAAGATTTTTTTTTTTTCTCCTTAAAGTTAATGATTTTAACAGCCTTTCATCATAAACCATAGATTGTCACAGCAGGAAATAACACAATCACATCCAAGTAGTCAAGCTGCTTGGTGGTTCGGGGTTTTTTGTTGTTGTTGTTTGTTTCTTTGTTTTACATATTCCAGTCTTAACATGAGGTGGTGCTGACAAGCTGAGAAGAAATCTGAGTGCAATGTGGACTGTGTTACTGAGCCAATTACATGCTTCTAGGTGAACAAACCTCCCACTGAAAACACCTCAATAGATGATTCAGTCTTGTTGCTGTTTTTATAATTTAAAACAATTCCTCAAGCTTTTATGCACTAGCTCAAATGATTTTGATACTCTAACTCTTGCTGCATTAAGTATGCTCTGTTGCTCTTCTCAAGTCCACAATCACATTACACTGACAAAAATACATTAACATATTTTGTAATGTATTTTTGAACACTTGGGCTGATAGATTAACACAACATAGACAAATCTGCAAAAATATTAATTATTTTGTTTTCTTAAGACTAGTAGGCTGACAGTTTTAATTTCATACTGTATAAAGTGGATAGCTAAAGTGACTTGCCCAATAATCTTGAAAAACAGTCTTAATTCTCTTGGATTTAGATTCCTCCTTCTACCCTTTCACGTTGTCAGTTTTCTGCACTGATTAGCTTCTAATCTATATTGTTACCCTATCTACGCCCTCTAGTTTGGTCACTGTTCAGTACAGTTGTTTCAAATAAATATTTGTCTTGTTCAACCAAGGTATTTTTGTTTCCTTTGACTGACTTTTATGTTTTAAATGTACCAAAAGTAAAAAATGTACTGCAGACAGTTGTTCTTACTCAAAACCAATGAAGCAAACCCTCATTATAATTTTTTGTAATAAAGATTGCTGAGGTTTGTCAGGCATCTGCATGGTAAAATATTTTTGCATAGGCTATCCCTGTATTGCTACATTTTAGGACCAGAGGTAGCCTGAACCTTCCTGTTATCCCAAAACATTCCATCATTTCAATGTGCTAGTGTCTGTCTGCTTCTGATATTACCTGGTCCTGAAAATAAAATACAGTGAAGTCTCAAGACTTGATAAAGGAAAGTTGTTTGGAAAATTAAAGTTGAGAATATTTAATCTTGAAGTTTATTCCTCTTCCCATCTTTGCAAGAGCAGATTCTTGTATAAATATTGGCTCTATAGGCTAAATGTAATAAACTTTGTGGGTAACAAAACTTCTTTTTGAAATACAGTCAGGGTCAGTCTTAGCCTTTCAACTCTGTGCATTACCAAGGATAGAAACTAAATATATACCACAGAACACTTTCCCCCTTCCCCCCCTCCCCCTCTTTCCCTGCTGAGATAAACCTTTTCAGCTTAGTATTTTTTCCTTGGTATAGTTCCACATTTCTCAGTCATGTGTTGAAAAGATCGTAAAGATGCTTTTACAAAACACCAAGTCCAGCACTTCTGGCAGACCCTGAAGGGAAGAGAGATAATCAGGATATTTGGACATTTAGCAATACCTATTATTATAACAGCACTAGAAAATGCCCACAAACCTAACAAAGAATTGATTTTGCCATCACCATTCTTCCTGGAATATGTTCAAGCAACATTATTAGCATGAGTCTGCTGGAAGAGAAGCAGGAAATTACATTTCTATGTTTCTTGATTGCCTATTACCAATGCATTATGTAGGTGTGCATAGCATCAACATCACTCAATATTTACAGGGGAGAAAAAAAAATATTATTATGGAAAGAGCAAAAGGTAAATATTTAGTATATAAATTAGCATAATTTTGAAGCAGAAACTAATTTAAATTGTCTGTTGTACAACTTTTCTGAATTAGGATATTTTTTTCTTTCTCACAGGTCATGTCTATTATATACCAAGAGCAGATGGATATTTCCTAATATGTTTCCCAAAGGGAAGTTTTTCTTCTACTGGTTTAAAGTACAGACCAAGCTACGTATTATTACAAGATTAAATCGAGATACATGTTATTATGAAATGACTCAGGCCTGCAGTTAGCCAAGGAGAAATGGTGTTGGTGTTTTCTTCTATTTTAACCACACTTGTGTTTAAATCATAAGCACATAATACCAATATATTGTTATTAAAAATAATAATAATTTAAAAAATCATCATGAAATCAAACTATTAAACCACCTTCCTAAAATCTTTACTTTCACTTTTTTTCACTTTAAATTTGCATTGACTATAAATGCAAGAGTTCTAACTATGTCCTTTAGACAGTAATTTTTACCAATTATTCGCAAGGTGGCTTGGAACAAATTTCTTGCTCTGACTCAGCTTGCACATCTGTATAAAAATCCAAAGAAAAAGCTTTACGACAAGGCTGCCATAATTGTAATAATCGTTGACACACAACTGTAAATAACCAGAGACATCATAGGGCCATCCTACAGCAGGGGAGCTCTAAGACAAGCTATATGATAATCCCCCTATGAAAGTCAGATCCCCACTGTCAAGTGTACTAGCAGAAAGGAGTAAAGGGATTTGATGAGACACAACATGAAATGAAAGTCAGAAAACATTTTCTAAATATATTTGACAGGCACAAGTCACTGAGTTATGGATTAGAATAGCACAAAAAGTATCATAGTGTTCCTAGCTACAACTATGCCTGGAAGTAGGGAAAAGGTGAAAGTCAAGTCAATAACAAACAAGAAAAGTGGCTTGACCGAACCACTAAAAGAAAAGTTTTAGATAAACCAGCACATTATCGCCTCTTAAAACAAAACCAAAGTATCTAGAGAACAAATGTCTTTGCTTTCTCAACATGCTTAATGTATCATTTGTGTCTTAATAGACTACATTAGATTTTGTTTGTGTCTTCAAATTGGTTTTGCACTTTTTAATTGATAATGCAAACATTTCAGGACTCTGGCAGGTTTTGTCCAAATTGTGGCTTTAGTAATGATTACTGTCTTACTCATTAGCCTCAACCTTGGGGCAAGGCAGAAATATAATAATAAACAGACCATATGAATATCCAGTTGTTTGAACAGGCAGATAACTGTGAAATGTGATCAAGTTCTCAGAATCTGGTGAAAGCAAGTATTGAATGCAAATCATATGTGAGAGAGGAAAAATCTGTATTTAGAAGATGGCCACAGCTCAGTGCAGTACATCCCTGCTTGCACAGCTAGAAGCGATATCAATTCATTAAGAAATTATATGTATCACACTGGCATAAAAAAACAAAGAACAAAGAAACAAACAAAGAAAAATAAAAACAAGCAAAAAAAAACCCAACCCCAAACCTTGAAATACTAATTCCTGCATAGACACAAACACACAAAACAAAGATGACTAAATACAAGTAAGAGTAATACGTCCAGAATGTTATCAATGCACTTCTTGAAATTATCAAGCAGTCACTGGTGTCAATTCATGGATATCAGTATTGGTTTCTTTTTCTAAAAAATAATGCACATTGCACATGATTCTACTACAGAGCAAAACTTATCCAAAAGAGGTACATGAAGATTCTAAAAACAATGAATAAAAGTTCTAAAGACAGTAATAACAAAGGCCATTATGATTTTTTTACTCATAAGGCCAAGAAATATAAAAGTTTGACACAATGAAATTCAGTTAAGTAATTTCCCACCTTAAGTAGAAAAAAATCATTCACACATTTCAAGGAAATAAGTAAAATGTACAAAAGAGGTGAAGAACTTAAGGACAAGTCTGTGAACAACAACAACAAATTAGGAGACACTACGAAAATGTGTAAGACAGCATTGCCATGTGGAATCCATTCACTAATCTTTCTCATTCTGAAAGTAGCATTTCTTAGCCTTAACAGCTGATAAAACAGGAGCATGGCTGCTAATATTTTTTCCTTCAGGGTAGGCTGGGAAGTCCCAGATACTTCTGAAAAGACCACTCTGTAAACTGCTTTGTGTAGGTGGCTAGAAAGTTGTCGCTTGGACTCTGCAGCAAATCAGCTGGCAATTGCAAGCTTATCTGGTTATGCCTCTCCTGGTATGCTCAGCAGTAAAATGTTATCACTGGTTTCTAAAAATATCTGCCATCACTTGAAATCCACTACTGCATTTGACTCTACAATCATCTCCTGCAGCAATGAATCACACCAACTAATTAAAACTATGGAACAGTTTCCTGAATTTCATTAATAATTTCTTGCATCTGAATGTATATAGTGGCCCTTTTTGTTGTTTCTGTCGGACAAGGTAATTAAAAGGCAGATTGTATCCTTCACAGCTCTTTAATAACTCTGAAAATTACATTTTGATAGTAACTAGAGAGAGTGAATGAACCCATAATGCTATAGATGATGGGGTTTTTCAACTTCAGAGATGGCATAGTATTTCTACACAAATCTTAGCTATAAAATTATGATTTTGCAGTTAAGGTTGTAAAGCTTTAGTTTCATTGCTGAAAGTTTCTCCTGCTTAAACCTCTAGTGACTCAGACAGGATGGCAGGTATCACACTAGGTCATATGTATACACATTTTATACACTTGAGGAAATTACAGCTGTATAGAAGTGCAGAGAGCAGTTCTGCCACTGAGAGATAAGCTACTATTTTTAAAATAGAATCTACAGAGCCAAAAAGAGATGTGATGTGAACTATGATCCAAATTTGCCAAACATTTATTTCCTTCTGGAGAAAGCACACTGAAAAGCTGTTAATATAATGAACAAAAAGTAGACACTACCTGTGCTTAAGTTGACCTGCAGAGCACTTTCTGAGTGGCAGTAAAGGACATGGTTCCCTGCTTTGAACAGTACAAAAAAAAAACCAACCCCAAAACACAAAACCCAAAACAAACCAAAAAAAGAAAAGAAAAGGAAAAAACCAGACTAATAGATCCATTGATTATAGTAAAAAGACTGGAAAGGCCAACACATCAACTGAATTGATTTTCTAAATAAGATTTGTATTCCAGTAACTCCTGCAGGTTCCTTGTGTACAAATATGGGAGACAGCTGCTGTATCAAAAAATGTAAAGGAGGGTATATTAGACAGTAAGTGGCCAGTTAGACAAGGGAGTCAGTAATGGAAATCTGATTAGATCAATCATTTAAAAATTACCTATTTTTGCTATTTAAATAATAAAACATCATTAAAGCCCCTAAAATAGTTTCTCATTTCCGTTTTTTCACATTAGAATAAGACCAGGAATGAACAATCCCAAAGGACCATTAAAATTCACATTTTTCATTAAAACTAAACTACAGTTTTTCACTAAAAACTGGTAAAGAAAAGTGTTCATGCTTACTGAGGCATGGAAATAGCAGATAATTGCGTGAATTCTGTTCCCTGTCTTACAAAGGTGTGAAAAAAACCAGGAAAAGCAGGATTAAAAAATATATATAAACAAAGAACCAAACCCAAACAAACCCCCAAAACAACACAACACATGAAAAGAAGCCTCTGATACCTGTGTGAGAGCGCATGAACATGTAAGAAGACAGCAATTAACACTTTAAAGATCACATTTACACCTATTCAGAACATCAAAGGTAAATTGGAAAATAAACAAATAATGCAACATACATCCTCTATTGCTCAATGAATTGTGTCTGCTAAATAGGTTTAAGAGAGCATCTGAGATAACTCATTGACCTAATTATTTTTGCTTTCAAGTTTTGGATTGTTTTACATTAGCCATACCCCATTTACTTGAGTACTACCAATGTCTTTAGAATCTTAAACAGAAAAGAAACTGGGATCTAGATGAAAAGTATTTTAATTCATTAGGTGACCCACCCAAAGGAAATAAAACGGACTAGTAAATTGCTAGAAGGCTAAGTTGGCAGTGAGAAATTTAATAATTGTTTATTCACACACAGAATGTTAGGGGCTGGAAGGGACCTCTAAATATTACCTAGACCAACCTCCATGCAGAGCAGGATTGCCTATACCATATCACACAGGAGCACATCCAGAGGTTTTGAATATCTCCAGAGAGGAAAACTCCACAACTCCCCATGGCACTCTGTTCCAGTGTTCCAGCACACTCACAGTAAATAATTTTTTCCTCATGTTCCTGTGCCCCAACTTCCACCAATTGCCCCTTGTCCTGTCATTGAGCATCACTGAGAAGAGCCTGGCTCCATCCTCTTGGCACTCACCCTTTACATATTAATAAACATTAATCAGGTAAACCCTTAGTCTTCTCTTCTCCAAGATAAAGAGCCCCAACTCCCTCAGTCTCTCCTTGTAAGGAAGCTGTTCCACTCCCTTAATCATCTTTGTGGCTCTGTGCTGGACTGTCTCAAGCAGTTCCCTGTCCTTCTTGAACAGAGTGGTCTACAACTGGACACAATATTTGGGATGCAGTCTCACCAATGCAGGGTAGAAGGGGAGGAGAACCTCACTCGACCTACTAACCACACCCATTCTAATACACCCCATGGCATTTGTGGCCACAAGACCACAGGCTCATGGTCAGCCTTCTATCCACTGGGACCCTCAGGGCCTTTTCCCCTTCACTACTCTCCAACAGGTCCGTCCCCAACCTATACTGGTGCGTGGGGTTGTTCTTTCCCAAGTGCAAGACTCTACACTGGCCCTTGTTGAACTTCATTACATTTTGTCCGGCCCAGCTCTCCAGCCTGTTTAAGTCTCACTGAATGGCAGCACAACCCTCTGGTGTGTCAGCCACTCCACCCAGTTTTGGGTCATCTGCAAACTTGCTGACAGTGCACTCTGTGCCCTCAACCATGTCGTTGATGAATATATTGAAGAGTACTGGTCCCAGTATTGACCCCTGAGGGACTCCACTAGATTCAGGCCTCTAACTATACTCCATCCCATTGACCACAACTCTCTCTTCTTTCCCTTAATCCTTGGGCCTTTTCATTTCTGTCATAGCAGATACTGCAGAGTGATTATAATTAGGTCTACACAAACTTATTTTTTAGTTTTGTCACATGCAGTGTCCTTGTCTTATCATTGCTCTAAACATCTAATAAATGCAGAGACTTCAACATACATCTTATGTTTTAGCAAATGATGCAATGTGTAGCAGTAAGACCATGCTTAGGCATACTTTTTTACTTTGTGATCTAAGGTAAGTTTAAACAGCACTTTAGAATATGATGCTATGGACCTGATCAAGGTCTGATTTCCCTAGATTTTCTTCTGAAGGCTTGTCTCAATCTTCTAAGATTTACTGTGTTCAAAAGTGACTACTTTTTCCATGCTTGCCAATGCATATATTTATCTGTTGAGAAGAGTTTTTAACTTCCAGTGAAGAAACTTAAAACTTTTCACCTTCTTGCCCCATAATCAAAGACAATACTTCTAATAAAAATATTAAACATAGCAGAAAGGTAACTGCACATATTTTGAAGCTAGTTGTCTTTTCCAGATCAGCAGTGCTGTATACTTGAGCCTGTCAGATGCTACCTATGCATGAGCCTACTATCCCAGACACAGAGCATTCATGGGGACAGTAAGTACCTACGAACTGCAGGATGATGCAGGGTCGACATATTTTTAGTGGGAGACTGGCACTACACAGCATAATCAAAAAATGCCTAAGATACACTACTGCTATTTTCTTTCAGAACAGCATGACTGGGAGGTCACAAGACCATGGGATAGTAGGGGTGGGGATCAGCTTGTCCAGCCTTTCTGCTAACATGTTGGCCTAGCTCAGGTTGCACAGGAACGTGTCCTGGCAGGTTTTGAAAGTCTCCAGAGAAGGAGACATCACAGCCTTTCTGGGCAGCCTGTTACAGTGCTCCATCAGCCTCAAGTTGAGAGTCCTGTGTTCAAGTTTGTGTGGGGTGTCCCTGCCCATGGCATGGGGTTAGGAACTAGATGATCCTTGTGGTCGCTTCCAACCCTGACTGATACTATGATACTATGATACTAGTAACCACTGAAAAGTGTCTAGCCCCATCTTCCTGACACCCATCATTTTGATACTGACAAGCACTGATAAGGTCCCCTCTCAGTCTTCCCTTCTCCAGCTAAGGATCCACAGGTTTCTCAGGCTCTCCCCATAAGAATCATCTAGTCTCCTAATCATCTTTGTAGCATCATGTTGGACTCTCCGATAGTTACCTGTCTCTCTTAAACTGAAGAGCCCAGAACTGGACACAGCACACCAAGTGTGGCATCAGTAGAGCAGAGCAGAGGTGGAGGAAGAAACTCCATGTAGCTGTTGGTCACATTTCTCTTAATGCACTGTAGAATAATGTTTGCCTTCTGTCACAAGAGCACACTGCATTGGTAAAGACTGGAACTGAGTTGAACAAGACTGGACCCAGTACTGACCCCTGGGGAACACCATTAGAAGCAGGCCTCTAACTAGATTCTGCACTGCTGATCACAATCATTTGAGCTCTGCTGTTCAGTCAATTCTCATTCCACTTCATTGTCCACCCATCTAATCCACATTTCCTAAGCTTTCCTATGAGGATGCTACAGGAGATAGTGTCAAGAGCCTTGCTCAAATCCAGGTAGAGAACCTCCACTGCTCTGCCTTTATCTACCCAGCTAGTCACACCATTACAGAAGGCTATGATATTGGTCAATCACGATTTCCCCTTCATGAATCCATGTTGACTATTCCAGACAATCCTCTTTTCCTCCACATGCTTAGAAATCTGCAGAATGAGTTGTTCCATCAGGTTTGCGGGGATGGGGTGAGGCTGACTGTCCTGTGGTTTTCTGGGTCATTCTTCTTGCCCTTTTTGAAGACTGGAGTGACATTGGCTTTCCTCAAGTCCTTAGGCACCTCTACTGTTCTCCCATGACTTTCCAAAAATTTTGGAGAGTAACATCAGTGAGTTTCTTCAGCACTTGTGAGTGCATCCCATCAGAGTCCATGGACTTCAGGGTGTCCAGCTTGTCTACATGACCTCTAACCCAACCCTCCTTGACTAAAAGAGAGTCTTACTCCAGACTTTCTGTCTTACCTCCAGGGACTGGGATTCCTCAAGGCTGGCCTCAGCAGTAAAGACTGAAGCAAAGAAGGCATCCAGTAACTCCACCTTCTCTGTATCTTCTGTCAGCAGGTCGATCACTTCAGCAATGGGCCCACATTTTCCCTGGTATTCCTTTTCCTACTAAGTACAGGCCAAATCTGTTCCACATTGTTTCATTATTTATGAGTGTTATTTTAAATATACAAAGTCATGCATCTTTGATGCAGACCTGAAGCTACATTAGAGAAGAACTGTTCAGAGTGAAACATAAAATCTATTCAACCTGACAGCTGAATCTTTACAAAATTGGTGTTGAGAAATGGATTAGGCTTATCAGAAGAAATCTATGCCACAAAGTATAAATGAGATTGGTTAAATTTTCTCTACTACTTTAAGACTATTTTGAAGATCTGAATCCTTCATAAAAATATCTGTCTTACAGGTACTATTATTAAAAGAAATGTAAGAGATTATTAACAACATTTAAAAATTCTGCTTCCATAACAGTGAATTTCCTATGTGAATAATTAAAAAGTAAGATTTAAAACTCTAAACACATGTTCTAGCCAAATTAAGTAATGCTTTTCTGTCTGCTCTTTCTCACAAAAAGGAGCATGCAAAGACTTAAATTCACACTGAGGAAAATCTGCAAGAAACTGCTCATATGGTTATCTCTACATCAGAGAGAATATTCACACAAGCATGTAAAAGTGGTATATAGTGAACCTATCTCCTCATTTACCTAGGGGACAGTATAAAGAACAGAATAGCCTAGTTTGGGGAATATTGTATTAGCCACAATGATGAAATCTTTCCATTACCATCAGTGAAAGTGTTACAGATAGAAATTACTAAATGCTTTTATTAAATGATCCAAAAACCATGTAAACAAACAAACAAAAAAAGGTGTTTATTCATGTCATGGGTTGAGTTGAATCTGTTGTTGATATTCAATCCCATGCTACTGCCAAGTCAGCTTCACAATGAAAGTTCTGGCTGGAGCAAAGTATTACATGGCACAAAGTTCATATTGTAACATGAAAGGCTTCCTGTTTTCAGTTCTGGGTTTGGTGTATTAGCTTTTTCTGCTGGGTAGGTGCAAGATGAGAGGTATGTGGTGGGGGTATGTTGCTGCTTTCTGCTGCGGCTTCTGCATTTTGCTGCAACTTTTTTTTTTTTTTTAAATTACAAATGCACTAAGGTAATTATGTATTGTATTATCTCATTTTTCTTAGTAAAGCTCTTTATCTTAAGCCAGAGTTTGGTGGGGTTTTTTGTTACTTTCGCTTGCTTCTGTGTTGGAGGAAGCAGGCTGTCTGTTAAACTGGCACAATTCAACATGAAAAAAAAATAATTCAGTGTTATTGTAAAAGTTTGTTACTAACTTTCCCAGCTGTAATAACTACTTCCAAGCCTGTTCAAAAACTTTAAAACATCATCTGACATTTATAAAAATAACAACTGAATATTTTGTTTTCCTCTTTAATGTATATATATAATGGAAGCATTGTCTATGAAACTAGCTGAAATAATATTTAAATAGTAAGTGATTTTTATCACAAACTGCAGAGTAACTGTATGTGTGCATGGTACTGGAGAGGGCACACAATGCCAAAATGAAAAAAAAAAAAAGAGAAGACAACAGCTTAACTTCAGTATTAAAAGCAAATCACTAATCAGTCTGTAAGTATCTGAGAGGATAAACTTATAATAACCAGACAAAACATCTTCAGATCCTCTAGATCATTATAACTTTCTTTGATGAACCAACTGGTGAGTTGCAGCTTGAAACTGGAAAACACATAGAATCATAGAATCATAGAATCAGTCAGGGTTGGAAGGGACCACAAGGATCATCTAGTTCCAACCCCCCTGCCATGGGCAGGGACACCCCACACTACATGAGGCTGGCCAGAGCCTCATCCAGCCTGGTCTTAAACACCTCCAGGGACAGGGCCTCAACCACCTCCCTGGATAACCCATTCCATGGCTTCACCGCTCTCATGGTGAAGAACTTCTTCCTCACATCTAGCCTGAATCTCCCTATTTCCAGCTTCATTCCGTTCCCCCTAGTCCTATCACTCCCTGAGATCCTGAGAAGTCCCTCCCCAGCCTTCCTGTAGGCCCCCTTCAGATACTGGAAGGCCACAATGAGGTCACCTGGGAGCCTTCTCTTCTCCAGACTGAACAGCCCCAACTCCTTCAGTCTGTCCTCATAGGAGAGGTGCTCCAGCCCTCTGATCATCTTTGTTGCCCTTCTCTGGACACGCTCCAGCACGTCCACATCCCTCCTGTAATGCTTCACCTGTCTTGAGTTTTGCAAGACTTTAGTACTGCTTCATGTGACATAAACAGAAACAACATACAGACACCTGGGCTATTAGTATTTGGCAGAAGCAGATATTATGGACAAAGCAAAAATAGGTTAAAACTTTGATCAAGTTGTAAAAGCACATACTGCATTAAGTCCTTTAGACAGTCTCATGCCATGTTTTACTTAGTGACTTGAGGGTAAGCATGAAGTAATAAAAGCTGATTCTGTAAGGAGAAAATGGATGAAAATATTTAAGATAAATGGGTTAGCAAGTGATGCTGACAACCCAAACAATGACTATAATAACATGTAAGAAACAAGCAATGAATAAAACACTTCTAGAAAATCATCAGAACTAGTAATGTCAATGAAGAAATTAATGTAATGATACACTGGATAACAACTCAGTTTCACTCAACAGCAGTCTTGGTGGTGTTGCAGAAGAGGAAATTTTCACTTTTGGAGATATCAGCAGAAATTACCCACTGGAAGAAATGGGCATAATTTTCTTTTCCTTTAATCTGAACTGGGAAAGCCTCAGGTAAGCAACATACCAAACTGGGACACAGTATTTTACAAAACGTACGGAACAGTAACCCCTTGAGTAACTTGTGCCAATGGATCATCACCAACACTCAAAATGTCTATGTCCCACAACACACTTCTGTCACCACACATTCTATTGAAAAATCTACACAAGACCTGTGTTCTGAGAGCTTCTCTTAGCAGAAACTTCTTTGGGCATTAACGCAAAGCTTTCCAATAAGCAAAGACATTACCAATACACATAAAGTAAGGTCATGTTTAATCTCAACAAGGAAAGACCACACAAAAAGTCAACAGCCTAACAGCTTTTGATGGCTCTTCCAATAGTGTAAAAAATTACACTGACTGATTATTCTCCATGCCCTCTGGGCCTAGACTAGAAGCTTGCTTAACTTGCAGCCAGGGTAATTTGGCCGAGAGATTATTTTAAAGGTAATAATGGTAAAAAATTTGAATAGATTGTCCTGTTCACTGGATATTATACATAGCAGATCCATTAAGTTACATAAATTCTTCATAAAATTGTCTGGGTATAAGTGATCCTGCATGAAACTGTTATATAATGACACCTTCAGAAACTTTCTGATGGTTTTGTAAGGTACCAGCACAAAAGTTAATTTATAATTCCTATTTGGATATATTAAATTGTTAAAGGAACATAGGTAAATTCCATGATAAATGAGCAAATTATGAAGATAATCAGAAGTGAGGGAAGGAGAAATATATTAATTTTCAGACTTAAGAATTACAACTGTCAACACTTAGATAGCATTCCTGAGGACCTTCCAGTGTCATCAGTGCTATTATTTTTCCATACTACTCCATAATTTAGGGATCATACTCTGCCATCCACTGAACAGAGCAGCAACAATAAACTCAATTCCTATCTCAAAGACCTTAGACTCTAAAGAAAACAGACAGACATAGGGAGACCCTGATGAATTACTACAGCCAGGAAAATGCGTTGAGGTAACAACATAGAAGGAAGTAGAGATACCATATCAAAAGTCAAGTAATGGTTTAGATTTTCCATATGTTGTGGCACAGAGATAGGTTTAAGGACTTATCTAAGAACCTGTGCAGCTTTTATCTGTAGAGCAGACTGGATAACTTCTGGAGCATAAATAGACTTGGTTTACATCCAGCAGCCATAAAATAGAGGGGGAGGGAAAGGATATAGTTAAATTAATTTTTCATTTCCATTTGATTGCTTATGAAAACTAATAGCTTTTATTGGACTCTCTTCAGACTTTTTGCATGGAAAATTAAAATTCTGACTACAAAGCAAGTCACTGGAGATTTTGATTCTCCCCTCTAGTTTAGGTACACAACTTTCTGCATAAAAATCAATAGGCATTAGACACTTAAACAGTTCTGTATAGCACTTTGGCAAGCCTAAATTATGCTAAGAAAAAGGTTACAGAACTTAAACCAAGCTTTTTTTTTTTTTTTTTATGTGTTAATGGTCTGTATGGGAAAACACTTTCCTTTTTACCAATCTCATTTTCTCTTCTACTGCATATTTTCATGAAATGTAAATTGATTTTTCTGGTTTGGCACTGTTTAATAAGTCAGCCAGGCAGTAATTTTTGATTTGGCCTAAACTATATAGTCTGTCAGTTGTCAGGTCCAGCCAACATGGATTTCGGAGGGGCAGGTCCTGCCTCTCCAACCTGATCTCTTTCTGTGATCAGGTGACCCGCCTGGTGGATGTGGGGAGGCCTGTGGATGTAGTCTACCTGGACTTCAGCCAGGCCTTTGACACCGTCCCCCACAGCAAACTGCTGGCTAAGCTGTCAGCTCGTGGCTTGGACAGCAACACTCTGTACTGGGTTAGGAACTGGCTGGAGGGCCGGGCCCGGAGAGTGGTGGTCAATGGTGCCACCTCCAGCTGGAGGCCAGTCACCAGTGGTGTCCCCCAGGGATCAGTGCTGGGCCCCATCCTCTCTAATGTCTTCATTGATGATCTGGATGAGGGGATTGAGACAGTCATCAGCAAATTTGCAGATGACACCAAGCTGGGAGCAGATGTTGGTCAGTTAGAGGGCAGAAGGGCCCTGCAGCGGTACCTTCTCTGACTGGACAGATGGGCGGAGTCCAACATGATGGCTTTCAACAAGTCCAAGTGCTGGGTGCTGCACTTTGGCCACAACAACCCCGTGCAGAGCTACAGGCTGGGGTCAGAGTGGCTGGAGAGCTCCCGAACAGAGAGGGGCCTGGGGGTGCTGATCGACAGCTGTCTGAACATGAGCCAGCAGTGTGCCCAGGTGGCCAAGAAGGCCAACGGCATTCTGGCCTGCATTAGGAATAGTGTGGCCAGCAGGAGCAGGGAGGTCATTGTGCCCCTGTACTCTGCATTGGTTAGGCCACACATTGAGTACTGTGTCCAGTTCTGGGCCCCTGAGTTTAAGAAGGACATTGAGACACTTGAACGTGTCCAGAGAAGGGCAACAAGGCTGGTGAGAGGCCTTGAGCACAAGCCCTATGAGGAGAGGCTGAGGGAGCTGGGGTTGTTTAGCCTGGAGAAGAGGAGGCTCAGGGGAGACCTCATTGCTCTCTACAACTACCTGAAAGGTGGTTGTAGCCAGGAAGGGATTGGCCTCTTCTCCCTAGCAACCAGCACCAGAACAAGGGGACACAGTCTCAAGCTGCGCCAGGGGAAGTTTAGGCTCAAGGTGAGGAGAAAGTTCTTCACCAAGAGAGTGATTCGCCATTGGAATGGGCTGCCCGGGGAGGTGGTGGAGTCACCATCCCTGGAGGTGTTCAAGAGGGGATTGGACATGGCACTTGGTGCCATAGTCTAGTCATGGGGTCTGTGGTGACAGGTTGGACTTGATGATCTTTGAGTTCTCTTCCAACCTTAGTGATACTGTGATACTGTCTCAACTCTCAGTGAGATCATGTAGATAGCACTTTTAAAAAATCATTGTTATATATTAAAGTTCTGAAAGAAAAACTAGTAACCAGTATAAGGAATGTAAAAATGCAGCAGAGTCAACCATACATAGATGAAAAGCATAGCACAAAACCATTTCCATTTCCCCTTTTTATGTAGAAAAAGATAACTGAAAAATGATATTTAGCATTTATCCAGACCTTTGAAAACATACTGGAGTGAATCTATAAGATAAAGGCATAGTCTGAAACGTAATGGGGCTAGAAAGTATCATTGAGAAACAGGTGAATCACTGAATAAATTGGAATACGCTTATATGACCTCCTAAATTCCAACAACACGGATTTAATTATTTTCTTTTCTTTTTCCTTCTTCCCCCCAACAAATACTTGGTTTCAAACATAGATTAAATGACATAATTCTTTATGATTCCTAGGCAATGTGTGGATAAATTAGATTAATGTGTGTATTTATATAGAACTAATTATTTGTAAAAGATACTAGAATCTGAAAAAAAAACAATAGCAAGATGCTTTAAACTCAGTTTTACTAGTAAAATGAAAATATAGAGAAAGAAAGTAATTCCTTTCCAAATACTCTTCCAGATAATCTAAGAAATAAATATAAATTGATTGACAAGTATAGATGTCTATGAGATATAACAGAAAAAAATGAGGAAACATCTTGGGAACCAACCTAGTCATCTGAAGACTACAAAAGGCCTATCCCTAAAGGCATATCCCTAAACACCTACACACACATCCTGCATGTTTCCTTGACATTATCTACTGCAGGGAATGTTCCTGCCTGCTGTATAAAGCTCAGCCAGTTTTTGTACAGAGCATGAAGCCCCACACTCTAGTTGGTATTTAGGATGAAGGAATATGATGGAATTCATAAAATTATGAAAGGCACAAACAACACAAGAAAGGCACATTTGCTCTGCAGCCCGCATATTGTTCTTCAATTAGACAAAAGAAGAGTAATCTCTAGTCCTGCTAAACAGATTATTAAAAAATACAGCATTTTGTCTTTGGAACCACTGGAATGTCCATGCTACATGTTCTTGGGCTTTCTACCTAATGTCAGCATGTTACTACAGGGTTAAAAGTACAGAATATTTTTAACGCATCTTCATATCCCTAAGGATTTTCTCTCAAATCCTTCTTAAAATCCTTACCTTTAGAATGTCAATGAGAATATTGCCATTGGCCACACAGAGTCACAGCAGGATCAGGATTTACCTCAGATCTTTGAGGGGCAATTTATTATTATTATGAAGTTGTAAAATGAAATTGTTAAAGCATTAGCTGCTGTATTTTACTAATCATGTATTATCCCACCATATTTATAAATGAAAGCGTAAGGATCTCGAAGCTTTGGAGTTGACACAGAAGCCAACAGCAGACAATGGAACTTCAGGGGTTTACAACTCACAAATTCTGTAAAACACCCTGTCTTCTATTCATGTCATTTAATTATTTTTTTCCAGGGCTGCCTTCAAATGTCAGATGTTCCCAAGTAAGGAAAAACATTTCTAAACAGACTCTCTGTGAAACTAAATAAGGCCTTTTCAGGCGGCAGCACTGTAGATGCTTTTTAATACGTGGCTGGTTGCAGCTGTCATTTTAAAACCTCACATTCTTGGGCTATTAGGTAACCACCTCCACGTCAGTTACTATCTGTTCCAGTGTAAAGGTGACTTCCATGCAAAACAAGTAATCTATTCAGATTATTTAAATAGCAGAAGTGGTTGTTGATATAAGCTGAAACTACTTGTTTCCTTTCAGACATCTGAATTTTAGGATTTCAGAACATATTCTTCCTGTTACCAAAGTTACTTCACAAAGTGGGCATTTTTATTTCCATCTTTTTCTTGTTCTAGAGACAGCCTTTCAAAATTAATGCAATGTACTCTATATAATTTACAAGATTTCCGACCTTTAATATGGTTTTTGCATTTTTTATGCAAGAAAATGACATTTTCTCCAGAAAATTTGTATGACTGTATTGAAGTCTGCTGGTACAGTTAAGGTAATCAACTGAGATTTGTGTGCTCCCATTCAGTCTTTTTATTTTTACTAATCAAGCTCTTGTCTCCTATCTGACTTACTCTGTAGCCATTTCGTTTTCCTGATGCATACCTAACCCTTTCTTTGTGCTGAGTTTTGATATATAATTTACTTTTTAAATTCACACTTCCATTTTAAAAGTAATTTTCATTTAAGAATGGTGGATAAACATTTACTAAGATTTAAACATTATGTATCTTGTCAAGAATAGTTCAGTTTCTCTAATGAACAGAAGCAGATGTGCAAATATGCATATTCATCCATGATGCTTCACACAACAAAGTGCAACTCTGAGCAGCACATTTCTCCACAAGGCTGCAGTATTTCTGCAAAGTTCTTTAGGAATTTCATTGTTCTTTATATCACTGCACAGCCCTAGAAGACCTCAAATTTCTTTCTAAAACTTCAGCTAAGAAAATACTGTGAAAGAATCTCAACTTTCATTTTCACAGACTTTTTTTTTCCAGGAAAATGTGAAAATACAGTGCAGTGCCAAGCCAGTTTCAGGTTTGCAGCTGTGTGTAGGAATGGACCGCTATGAGTAGCAGTGGGAATTTGGGGCAGGAGCCCTCAGGGATGCAGAGAAAGGGGTCAAGCTAGCTGCCTAGGAAGCACAGGGACCTTGAGAAGAACCTCTTCTTTCTGACACAGCCATACACAGAGCCAGTGAGGCTGCATCCATTCATACTACAGCAGTATGATGAAGTATAGCTCTGTGTAGGATGACTGGTAACTATTCTTGTGGAGGCTGACTCTTCTGAACAGCAACTTTTGCTACTTCCAAATCCTTTGGGGCAGTAGCAAGGAAAGCATGTTCATTTTTCTAAGGTACTCAACTCAGCTCAGCAGCTGCAACATATTACAGTCTTTGTCCTGGAATGAAAAATCTCATCTGCACTACTGAGAAGCCTTAAGCATCAATCAAATACAAATTTATTTATTTATTTAAATATAGGGTTTACAGACACAGTTTTATAGACAAACTTTGAATTATTCTTTTTTAATCCCTTAAGGCTGAAATACTGTTGATTAAAATGTGTGAAGTTATCCCTGTCCTTGTAGTAACTTTAAGGTAAATAAACCATGGATGTCATTGATGCAATCGGAGAAGTTCCTCCTCCCCCACCTCCTTTACTGCTCAAATTTTTACCACTTGCATACACTCACACAAATAATTTTGAAAATTAGACACAGACAACAAAGTAGCTACAGAGTCCATATAAACTAAATTACAGCTATTTTGCCCTCTCAGTGTATTTCAGACTAGGAAGACCTATCATTCGCTTATTACAAACTTACTCTTCCCAAATTCTCTAGGCAATGGGACAATTTCATTTAATTTTTGCTGCAAAACATTCTGCTCTAATAAAAATAAAAAAGTTTACCATGTATTTTTACCTAATATTTACTTAGATTCAGCAAGAGACTTTTCACAGTGTACATTTTCCTTTAAAAATGAGAATATCAGTGAATGGCAAATGGCAAAATATTCTGAAGAACTAACCGACTATGACTTCCCCTGAGGCCAGAAAAAGTACTATGTTAACCAATTACTTGCCTGAGATGCTAACCCCTTTACAAATACTTCTGCCAAGCCTTCAGCTACGGCCACAGTGACCTCATTTTTCAAATTGCCAGGCTCAGTTACATATTCAGGACAGCTCATCTCAACAACTGAATGATTGGTAAAGTCAGACTACATTTAGCTGCTAACATCCCTTAAATGTCTGACCTCTCATAGCACACAAAAATATGATAAAAAATGTCCCCATCCAGAGTAGGACAGCAAAGGCTATCTGCTCTGTCAAAGCTGGAAAGACATTTACACATAGCAGAAAGACAACAGCTTCTAAAGCATCCAGAATATTTCAGTACAACTCTTGCTGCAATCATTTAATGAAATCTCAATTCAAATAAGTATTTTCTCTTTCACTTTTCTTTTCTTTCCTTTTTTTTTCCCCCCTGGCTTGTAGGGCTATTTGCTTACTATTAACCTTCCATTACTGTTACAAGATAACTTTCCAGATGACTAATGCTCTGATTTTCAGAAAAAGATTTCTAGTTTTTTGGAATATGCTTTTATCTGTTTGCTTGTTTGCTTTTTTTTTTTAATAATGTGACCCTTTGTTGTAATTAGTTTCATAATGTATGCTTTTAAAGTAGATTTATTGCAGCAAGGTTACTTACTTCTGACTCAATGTATATAAAGTAGTTACGAAATCCTCCAACAGCATTGATTAAAGTGCCAACACTTTCAAGGTAACAGCAAAACTATACATGCAATTAAAAGGTTCAATACAATACAATACACCAGGTTGAAAGAGACCTTCATCGCGTCACCTACACAGGCACAGAAGAAGATGAATACAGAGGCATGACAGCAGGAGAGGGAACCCCAACAGCCCAGGCAGAGAAAGGGAGCCACAGCCTGGTATGTTCCTGGGGATCTTCAGTCCCAGTTAGAGGTGACACCCATAATGGTGAGTCAATGGGATAGGTTCCCTGCGGCATCTTACAGAATGAGGGAGTACTACCAAGGGACATGGGACATTTTATGAGATGCTGGGAAAGATCACTTTGGGACTGCAGGGGACATATCATGGGAGGTACAGTGTAAGAAACAATTAAAAAAAAAAAAAAAAAAAAAAAGGAAGGGGGCAGATTGAGGTGGCTTCGAGAGAAACAAGAATGGGAAAATAAAGGCATAAGGCATTAAAAGGAGCTGGTCAGCTCCCTTATCCGGGATGTTACCCTGTGCTAGATCATAGAATCATAGCACTATTTCAGCTGGAAAAGACCCTAAGATCACCAACTCCACCTGTCAACCTAAGATCACCGTGGCCACTAAACCATGTACTAAAGTGCCATGACTGCACATTTCTTGAACGTTCTCAAGGATGATGACTTCACCACCTTCCTGGGCAGCCTACTCCAGTACCTGACCACTCTTTCAGTAAATAATTTTTTTCTAATATCCAATCTAAGCCTCCTCTGGCATAACAGGAGGTCATTCCTTCTTGTTCTATCACTTGATACCAGGGAGAAGACACCTCACTACAATTCCTTTCAGATAGTTGTAGTAGTTCAGTATAGAGTAATGAGGCCTTCCCTCAGCCTCCTCCTCTTCAGACTAAACAATTCCAGTTCCCTCAGCTGTTTCTTGTAAGACTTGTGCTCTAGGCCCTTCATCAGCTTTGTTTTCCTTCTCTGGACACGCTTCAGAAACTCAATGTCTTTCCTGTAGTGAGGGGTGCAAAACTGAACACAATATTTGAGGCACAGTCCCACCAGTTCTGAGTACAGGGGCACAATCACTTCTCTACTCTTGATGGCCACACTATTCCTGATACAGGCCAGAATGCTGTTAGCATTCTTAGACACCTAAGCACACTGCTGGGTCATGTTCAGCTGTCTGTCAACCAGCAACCCCAGGTCCTTTACTGTCAGACAGCTTTCCAGCCACTCTGCCCCAAGCCTGTAGCATTCCATGGGGTTGTCATGAGTTAAGTTCCCAGCACATGGCTCTGTTACATCTTACACAACTGACCTTAGCCCACAGATCCAGCCTGTCCATATCCCTCTGCAGAGCTTTCTTACCAGCAAGCATATCAACACTCCCAACTTAGTGTCATCTACAAACTTACAGGGCCTCAAATACTGAGGGAACAGCACTAGTAACTGGCTGTCAGCTAGATTTAACTCCATTCACCACCACCTTTCATGCCACTAAGCCTGTCCTGCCCTTATTAAAATGCACTCTATGTCTCTTCCTGGGTGAGGGGCTCTCTGTTGTGTGTGTGAGTGCCTGTAGTTGTGTCCATGGTTCCAGCAACCAGAGCAAGCCTATGTATGGCTGCTAATCACTATCAAGTCAGAACAGCCAGTGAGTAGTTTGAAGAACCTTGGAGCTATATGCTGGGAATGAGGTATCTGGAGGAGACAGTTACCAAAGTGACCAGGGGAGCAGGCTATGAATTTGGAGGCTGACCAAGAGGTCCATTTGCATATGCATACATCTCCAGGCCTGGCCATGAAGGTGTTCAATGTGTATCTGTGCAAACACACTTACATAGTTTAGCTGATTAGATAGTGTTGGGTGATAGGTTGGACTCCATGATCTCAAAGATCTTTTCCAACCTGGTTAATTCTATTCTATTCTATTCTATTCTATTCTATTCTATTCTATTCTATTCTATTCCATTCCATTCCATTCTATTCTATTCTATTCTATTCTATATAAAGGAGGAAGCCAAGGACCAGGTATTGGGTATGTAGCTACTGGGGCATCTGAGTAAGGCTCTGTATTTATGTCCCACTCATGGAGAAAAATCCTGACCAGCCAGAGTGAGGAACAGGATGTGGACAGTGGAGCTATTTGTTCCTACCTGAAAGCTGAGTGCTTCCATCTGTGCTGATGTCCATGTCTGCAGCCATGCACATCTTTATCAGTAGTATACATGTGTGTGCCCATGGAGAAGGCATGCCCACACTGCACACAGACTGGACACACAGAGCAGACCTGACAAGATGGCACCCTCACCTCTCTGAGCCATGTATGAAAATATGAAATCCAAGATTACATACAGAATTGTATGTATCATTACAGTGGATGTAAACAGTTAAGGGGGGAGGGAAGAAAAAAAGGAAGCTATTTCCTTCCATAAATTTGAAGGAAAACTCAAAGGAGAAACTAATATATTGTTTCAAGTCTAAAAACCAGCACAGGAGAATAGAAATCATTAGTGCAATCAGCATTTGTGTTATTGGCAATTTTAATATCCATGACTAACTTACTAAGTATGAATTATTTACTCTTTTTTCTTGTTGGTACTATAGAAGAAGGAAGAATAAAGATTCTGCTGAATCAGATCTTCGGCAGATGCTTTCGTCTGAGCTGTAATGGAGTTTTCAGCAATTAATAGCCAGCTGCACATCCTGATATAATGCCAGATGGGTTCTGCGTCATTAAGCATTACTGAAACAAGCTTCTATTTATCAGGTAATGGTCCAGAAAAATAAATCTTTGGTAGAGCAAAACAGTTTTCTTAGGAGACAAAGGTGCATTTCAAGAGTAACTCAGTCATTATTATTTAATTCCATTTTAAAAATTAAGTGCATAAAATGCTGCTTCCTTGTGCAGACCATTCCTATATGAGAGTAACAAAATCTATTACGAATCTACATTTACATTTCAAAGGAAATTCTTCTCACAAAACTATCACCACTGTTGATAGTAAACATTCTTTGATATTGCTTTTAAGATGTTATTTCTCAGCTATTTATATCTTTTCCTAAAATTTCCTGGATAGTGAGAAGGTAGTTCATTATTGACACCGTAATTCTGTAGAATGAGATACTGAGATCCCACGCAATAGTGGGCTACCTATACCTATTCACACCCTTCATGGATGATTTCCATAGGTAGCTCTCTCAATTCTGGGACTACTCAGTTCTGAATTTTGAAGATAGATTAGCAGAAATACAAAGTATTCTCAACTGCATAAGAAGTTTATTTGAACAGTATTTATATTGCATTTTTGTACTATGGAACTAATGATATTTGTCAGTGCCGTTATAGGGTTGCTTAAACAATCATGGTAAAGTACACAGATTCTACAACAGGAAGAGCTAAGGATATCTTGTGAAAAATTATGCCATTTTAAATCTGCTGTAGGTTTTAAATTATACATTTTCAGAAAACAGTGTAAGGCTGCTGTGCCTCATTCACTACTGTGTGTAGTGAACAAGAAATAGTGGATAACTGCCAAGGCAATGAAGCAATATGGTGTTCTCTGGAAGCTGTAGTGTGCTTTTGTGCTTCTAGAAGAAGTAGGTGGCACACGCAGGAATGCCAACTTAAAGTCATCATACAGTGCAAGCCACCAGAATTTTAACATTTCCTAATGCGTGGATTCTTTGAACTTTCTAGTTTTTAACACATTTACATTTGTTTTCACTTACACTCATAAACAACCAATTCATTTTTTCTACAAAAGAGAATTTTACACGGTATTAAATTTATTCAAGCAGCTGCATGCAAAATTATGCCTTAGTACATTCCGTAATCTTTAATGGAAGGAAACAGGAATTCTATTAGAAAGTGTCTTTGCAACTACACCATTTGCATCTTCATAACAAGCTCATGAGAATTTAAGTAGCTATTTCTACATCCCCTATAATTATATTTTTCAGACACCTGAAATTTAAAGGGCAAGGAATTGGTCTGGTACCACCAGAAAAGTATTTAAACACTTTCAGAAAGATAAGAAAATATTATAAGTCTGAATCAGATTAATAACATTATGTCCCACTGTTTGGAGATACAGAAAGTAAGGACGGACAATTGCTTTTGCTTGTTACCTTTAAAAGTGGGTGTAAAAGTTTTTTTTTATTTGTATCTCTACTTCCACCCATACCCAGGTCTGAAGGGACATAAACCCAACCATAAATGTTTTCCCTGTTTTCCTAACAAGACAGGAAACAATAAACTGGGTAAATAAAATTTACTGAAAGAATGTTTAAAATGGTAAGAGATAAAATAATCCAAATGATTACTATTAATCTTTCCTATCAGATGCTATCATTCTATCCACATCTGAACACAGATAAATATAAAGAATTAAATTAGAAATTCTTAAGACTTGTTTTTGGCAGACTTTCTCAAAGATCTTATCCAAAAGATGATAAATCAAGGGTTGATAGAAAACTATCCCACTCAAAGATGATTTCTTTTTTACATAAGACATCTTTGTTAAAAAATGACATTGTAAGCAAGCTCTTCTTCAGTGAGAAACTGGTAATACCTAACAATGGAACCCAGAATTCCCTCCTTAAGATTCAAAATGTAAATTTCACTGAGCAACCATTTTAGGTCAAAATAAAATTTGATACAGTGTAATCCAAAAACAATGACAGATAGCATCATATAAAGAATTAGAAGCTCCAGGCTCCATCGCCTTTTGCCCTTCATAAACTTTTATGTTCTTGCAATTTCACCACATGCCTGCCCCTGCATTTAGAATAAACTCTTTGAGGCAAACATTATTTACTATGAAATTTAACAATGCTTTCCAAGAAAAACAAAATCTTAATCTTGAATATAACCATTATGCTCAATTGTAATACCAAAGAATAGGTATGAAATTTCTTAGAAGAAAAGACTAGGGGAGAAGGTGCTTTTGATCCTTCCATTTATCCCTCTGTAAATGCAGTAAACTGAAATATTACTAATTACCCTGCCTTCTCACAGGAAACACAGTATCAAATCAACTATTTACCATTAAATGTAAATATCAGGGGAAAAAAGACAACTAAAAGGAAAAACAAGTAATTAAGAAATAGGTGATGAAATAGAAACAAAACCTTCATCTTTTTAATTTAAGAAGTATTTTGAATAATAAGCTATTAATGTAAATATAAAAATGTATTTAAAATAGGATGGTTCCTGATTTCTCTCTGGAATAGTGTTCACCACACAAGGAGGCCATTACAAAATAAAATTATCTTTCTTTTGTAAGGCCCTTTGAACTGCAGATCTAGATTCCAGATTTCTCAATAGAAAACTATTTGCCACATTCTGAGAAACTGATACTGCATGCTACACAATTTTTTTCTCCCCAAAGCAGGTACTAATTATGATTAATAAAGGATTCCTATTAATTCCTACTAATAGAGAATATATGTGAAGAAGAAGGGAGGAAAAAAAAAATTAAATTATAATTCCTGTAGTTTAAATATACTTTTTGGCATTTAGGTAATAAGCTGTCCTGTATCCTTCTAGCTCCATTGTCACTGAAAATCACTATGTCCTCCAGGGAGGTTAGGGGCATATATAAACATAATCACAGAAAACATCCAGTTAGAAGAGACCTTAAAAATCATCCAGTTCAATCTTCGACCCAGTTTAGGGTCAACACTAAACCATGTCCCTAACTACTAGATCCACATGCTGCTTAAACGCCACCAGGCACAGCAACTCCACCACTGCCC
This sequence comes from Picus viridis, assembly GCA_033816785.1. Taxonomy (NCBI): domain Eukaryota; kingdom Metazoa; phylum Chordata; class Aves; order Piciformes; family Picidae; genus Picus; species Picus viridis. The sequence continues at coordinate 68,429,294 of CM066606.1, read as the reverse complement.
TGAGCAGATCATTCCAATGTTTGATAAGCCTCTCTGTGAAGAAATATTTCCTAGCATCCAGCCTGAACCTCCCCTGGTGCATCTTGAAACCATTTCTTTTAGTCATGTCACTTGACACCCAGAAGAAGCTGGCCCTCTCCTCACCCCAACCTCCCTTCAGGTAGTTGTGAAGTGAGAGAGGTCTCTCCTCAATCTCCTCCTCTTCACACTGAACAACCCCAGCTTCCTCAGACACTCCTTGTAGGCTATATGCTCCAGGCCCTTCACCAGCCTCACTGACCTTCTCTGGACATGCTCCAGAAGCTCAATGTCTTTCTCGTAGTGAGGAGCCCAGAGCTGAACACAGTACTTGAGGTGTAGCCTCACCAGTGCCAAGTACAGGGGGATGATCACCTCCCTGCTCCTGCTGGCCACACTGTTTCTAATACAAGCCACGATGCCACTGGCTTTCTTGGCCACCTGGGCACAATGCTGACTCATATTTGATTGTCAACCAGTACGCCCAGGGCCCTCTCTAAGTTGCAGCTTTTCAACCACACATCCCCAAGTCTGTAGCTTACCATGGGGCTGTTGTGACCCAGGTGGAGGACCTGGCACTTGGCCGTGTTAAACTTCATACAGTTAGTCTTGGCCCATTGGTCTAATCTGTCCAGGTCCCATTGCAAAGCCCCCCTATCATCTAGCAGATAGCTGCCCATCTTGGTGTCATCTGCAAACTTACTGAGAGTGCACTCAATCCCCTCATCCAGATCATGGATAAAAATATTAAAAAGAACAGGCCCCACTGCTGAACCCTGGGGGACACCACTAGTGACTGAGCACCAACCAGACTTACCTCCATTCACCACCACTGTTTGGGCCCAGCTATGCAGCCAGTTTTTAATCTATTGCAGAGTGCGCTTATCCAAGCTTTCTGCCCTGAGTTTCTGAAGGACAATGCTGTGGGAGACAGTGTCAAAGGCTTTACCAAAGTCTGAGTAGACAATGTCCACAGCACTTCCCTCATCCACTAGGCAGGAGGAGATTAGATTAGCCAGTCAGGACTTCCATAAACCCACACTGACTGGGCCTCATTGCCTGGTTGCCTTCTAAGTGTCACGTGATGACACTTGGGATGACCTGCTCCATAACCTTTCCTGGCACCAAGGTCCAACTGACAGAACTATAGTTCCCTGGATCATCCTTTCGGCCCTTCTTGTAGATGGACATCACATTTGACAGCCTCCAGGCAACTAGGGACCTCCCTGTTCAGCCAGCAGTGTTGACAAATAATGGTGAGTGGCTTGGTGAGCACATCTGCCAGCTCCTTAAGTACCCTTGGGTGGATCCCATCCAGTCCCATAGACTTGTATCTTCCCTTTCTTAGTATTTTTTTCAGTAATGAAATAAAGGTATGGTTAAATGTAAAATACAGCTTTAGTGTTGTAATGACTGACAAACAAGCAGAATACTTAATGGAGAATGGAAAAGTGAAAAGTTCATTTCCAAATATTGTGTCATGTTATTTTGTAATCCTTCCAGCAATCACGCTTTGTAGAGATCTTATCTTTGATTCAATACAATACAATACAATACAATACAATACAATACAATACAATACACCAGGTTGGAAGAGACCTTCAAGATCATATCGTCCAACCCATCAACCAATCCAACCCACCAAAACAACTAAACCATGCAGCCAAGCACCCCATCAAGTCTCCTCCTGAACACCTCCAATGATGGTGACTCCACCACCTCCACGGGCAGCCCATTCCAATGGGCAATCACTCTATCTGTGTAGAACTTCTTCCTAACATCCAGCCTAAACCTCCCCTGGCGCAGCTTGAGACTGTGTCCTCTTGTTCTGGTGCTGGCTGCCTGGAAGAAGAGACCAACCTCCACTTGTCCACAACTTCAGGTAGTTGTAGAGAGCAATAAAGTCACCCCTCACTCTCCTCTTCTCCAGGCTAAGCAACCACAGCTCCCTCAGCCTTTCCTCATAAGGCTTGTGTTCCAAACCCCTCACCAACTTCGTTGCCCTTCTCTGGACACATTCCAGCAACTCAACATCCTTCCTAAACTGAGGGGCCCAGAATTGGACACAGGACTCAAGGTGTGGCCTAACCAGTGCAGTGTACAAGGGCAGAATGACCTCCCTGCTCCTGCTGGCCACACCGTTCCTGATGCAGGCCAGGATGCCACTGGCCTTCTTGGATGCCTGGGCACACTGCAGGCTCATGTTCAGCCTCCCATCAACCAGTACCCCCAGGTCCCTCTCTGCCTGGCCACTCTCCAGCCACTCTGACCCCAGCCTGTAGCACTGCCTGGGGTTGCTGTGGCCAATGTGCAGAACCCAGCACTTGGATGTGTTAAATCTCATGCTGTTGGATTCTGCCCATCTGTCCAGCCTGTCGAGGTCCCTCTGCAAAGCCTCTCTACCCTCCAGCAGATCAACTCCTGCCCCCAGCTTGGTGTCATCTGCAAATTTACTGATGATGGACTCAGTGCCCTCATCCAGATCATCAATGAAGATGTTAAAGAGCATGGGGCCCAGCACTGATCCTTGGGGCACACCACCAGTGACAGGCCGCCAGCTGGATGTGGCACCATTCACCACCACTCTCTGGGCTCGGCCCTCCAGCCAGTTCCTAACCCAAAGCAGTGTGCTCCTGTCCAAGCCATGGGCTGCCAGCTTGGCCAGGAGTTTGCTGTGGGGGACAGTGTCACAACAAACAAGCAGCGAGAGAAAAATCATGGCAGGTGTAACTGTGCTCTTTAGCACATTGGGAATATACCATTACCTTTGAGATTTATAGGTCATCTCATCCCCCTCAAATTTTACATTAATGATTTTTCATTACTAATAAACTTAGCTTATCATAGTAGCAGTCAGGGTTGGAAGGGACCACAAGGATCATCTAGTTCCAACCCCCTGCCATGGGCAGGGACACCTCACACTAGATCAGCCTGGCTAGAGCCTCATCCAGCCTGGTCTTAAACACCTCCAGGGACGGGTCCTCAACCACCTCCCTGGATAACCCATTCCAGAGCTTCACCACTCTCACAGTGAAGAACTTCCTCCTCACATCCAGCCTGAATCTCCCCACCTCCAACTTCATTCCATTCCCCCTAGTCCTATCACTCCCTGAGATCCTGAGAAGTCCCTCCCCAGCCTTCCTTTAGGCCCCCTTCAGATACTGGAAGGCCACAATGAGGTCACCTGGGAGCCTTCTCTTCTCCAGACTGAACAGCCCCAACTCCTTCAGTCTGTCCTCATAGGAGAGGTGCTCCAGCCCTCTGATCATCCTCGTGGCCCTTCTCTGGACATGTTCCAGCACATCCATATCCCTCTTGTACTAGGGGCTCCAGAACTGGATGCAGTACTCCAGGTAGGGTCTCACCAGAGCTGAGTAGACAGGGAGAATCCCCTCCCTTGACCTGCTGGCCACACTTCTCTTGATGCAGCCCAGGATCTGATTGGCTTTCCAGGCTACAAGTGCACATTGAGAGCTCATGTTGAGCTTCTCGTCCACCAGCACATCTTTCCCTGAACAATTTCAGGTTTTTGAGTTCTGTAGACAAGTGAGCTATACCAAACTAGGTTTACCTGCATGCACTGTTTCTTCGAACAGTTTCTTATTTCTAGAAGAGAGTAACGGTGTATGAAAACTAAACAAGAGGCCTTGTGGCCTCAAAACAATGCTAGCTATATGCACAGTTAGCCACTTATGAGCATCAACCTTGGTAACGTATAGACTTACATTTCATTACTCACTCAAGCTGTGCTTCGATTCATAAGTCTCTTGTATTTATTACCTGAAATATCTAGTGTCTCTCATCTTAAAAATCTGCATTTCAAAAGAAGTCTAGGTCGAATACAAAATGACAGCTTTTAAAGGAAACTTCTTAGATGGGATTTAGTGGAAATTCAAATATTCAGATTAGTACAAAACTCTCAAATATTTAAATTTGATCTTACTGCATTTAAGCCCCACAGTGACACTGGATATATAGCTTTTCAGGAATAATTAGTGTATGAAAACAGAGGTCAGTGTCTAAGTTATGTATTTTTTTTAATCTCTTTAAGTTCCATGACTCCTGCACAGGGCTCAACATAAAGAACACCTTATAACAGAATTATTAAGCTTCAATTTATAAGATCAATAATCGGCTCTGAAAAGAACACAAGAAAATAAGGTGCCTTAATAACCCTGTTGAAACACCAACTCATTCAGATAATTTCAGATTGGTTACCACAGATTTTGTTACTGAGATCAGCCCTACGCTTTTAATGAGTATTATTAACAGCATGTAGATTTAGGATATTTAGTATCTCGTAAAAACTTAGTTTAAAAATTATTCCAAATATTACTAAGTAGACACGGGTCTGATCTTCAACAATAAGCATCCTTTTACAGAAGACAGAAATAAGCACACTGTGGATCCAATGAGTGTGAGCCTCAGGTTTTCCAACACAAAGCTGAATGAGTTGAATGCTGGGCTGTGTGGCGTTTTGGAGTTCTTCCTTGCCGTAGCATAGCAGCTAAAATTTGAGAGAATGCTTGAGAACACAGCAGCTCACTGTCAACATGCTATGCCTCCTATAGAGGAGGGGGTTCATTTTCATGAAAAAATGGTAATTGTACTCAGTGTACTGTCTAACGCAACGAAATAAGCTGTTTAACACAGCATCTTTTGTTTCCAGTTCCTAAAAGGTAAAACGTTTATCCTCAGGGATTTGCTTTGACATTGAAAAACCTGCAAACAATTAGCTTGCTAATTTTAAGGGACAGCTAAAATACAATAATTCTGTAATAATACATTAAATAGCTATCTAGACACAATTCACAATTTTCAAATTTGCGGCCTGGTTTGGGGCACATATACAATTAGTAAATGGCTTGACTTTGGCAGATATTTAGCAAGCTCAGCACTGAATTCTGTCCATGTTTTCAAAATCACGAACTGATTACTTCCAGCACGTCATGATGTATTGTAGTTTATTGAAAAAATAAAAAAAGACCTGATTGTTTTTATTAAGCAAGGGTAAGGCTGCATCTTGTGGGGTAGAGTAAGGTGGAGGATCTGGATTATTTTAAATTCCCATTTTTAAATCCAGATTTCTCATACATGCATACTGATTCCATGAGATCAGGTCTCTAACAAAAAGAAATTGCAGTGAAGGTTAAAAGTGAGAGAATGCCACCCCACACATTTGGGCTATTAATTCCAAAGTTTTCTTGTAAATTAGTATTCATGAGCATAAAATATAAACTGTACGCTAACACAGAAAACCAAAGTAATTATTTCTAACTGTTTCAGCATGTTGCTTCATGTGCCAGCGTTTGGAAAGGCTGAGCATTAGGAATGCTTTCAGTGGCAACAGAGTTATATTACCTTGAAGAGAAAAAATAAATGCCAAGTATGTTAACATTCACTGGAACCTTGTAAGCAACTGTCAAGAGTAAAAGAAGGGGAAGGCAAAGTGAACACCAGCAATTAAAACATTAACACTACATCATGTTTAATAATTTTATAATTGTAAAACAAAACTCATTCAAAAAGTCTCAGAGAAATCCTGATTTTGTAGAATTGAGGCTAAAGTCACTGAACTCACTATTTTCAAAGACACTTAAGCAGGCCATCTGAGAACTCTGACACAGGTTATCATTGCTGCCATTAGAAATAAAAGAGCTGTTTAAACTGTCATGACTACTTTTGATAGACAAAAAAAAATAAATCAAGTATGTAGTGTTTTGCTCTTACAGTTATTGCAATTTGTCATACACCTTTTGAGATAATTTCTCTCAACAGAACTGTACCAAAGACAGCAACTATTTTCGTGATGCTCCTGCAAAGTGATTTTTTAACACTGGCACAGTTTTCCAATTACACACATTTGCTACTTGCTTCTTGAAATTGAGGTTTTAGAGAACTTCTGGAGCATCATCATCCCATCTAATTGCTTTAAGAACCAAATCATAACCAAAGGAAGCTTTCCCCTAAAACTACCTTACATTTCTGCCTTTCCACTGTACCCACTAAGTTTCAGTGCATTCAAATTAGGATTTTATTCAGTCAAAAGAGATTTTTGTCTAGTAGAAAACAAAAGACCACTTGCAATGTAGGATTTTAATTATCCTTGTATTCCTTTTAGCAATTTTTTAGTTTGTGTTCAGATCTGTAAAATTATTCTGTAGTTAAAATGGTCAGTGATATGAGATTGCTCTGTCTGGACTTTTTTGGTTGTTTCTGTCTGAGTGAGATGAGAACACAGGTCCTTGTTTATCAAAAAGTTAATTAAGAAATTCTGCCTGATTCTGTTTTTAATAAGATGTGAATGTCAAGGTCAAGGACCTAAATCATGACACAGTAGAAATGAAGCCTAATAACACTGAAACAGGTGTCTGATGTGTTGCTAAGATATCATTAGGACTGGGAAAGAGGAGAAGAGCAGTCACATGGGTCCTTAAGAGTGATAGCAGTAATGTTAGTGAGAATAATAGCTGCTGACGTCTCAATGAAATTAGCTACAGCAGAGCTGGATTATGAGGCACTGAAATAGTACTAAGAGAACTCAGAACTGACCTATTAATCACATACAGAGCTAAAAAGCCCTTCTGGGTACTAAAAGCCTACTTCTTCTCAGCAGTAAGAACATAATTCAATAGAAACTTTGATATTTTTAGTCACAGAAGTAGGATATATGTGAAAAAAAAAAAAAAAAAACATTAAATAAGCATTTTAAAACTTCTGCTAAAGAACTACAGCTTGATGGAGGGAAAAAAACCACCAAAACACAAGCACCGACCACCGCCCAAAAAATCCAAACCAAACTGAATCAAGCAACAATTAAAAATAATATAAACAAACAAATAAAAAGCAATCCAACAAACCACAACCAAACCAAAAACCAACCAACCAACCAAAAAAAAAAAAGTTAGAATTTTTGGAAAACTTTTTTTTTTTTTCAGGAATCCACTATACTTAAAAAGTTGAGTATCTAAAACTCTTTATTATGTTGCAACAATGGTCATCGTGTTTCCTATTTTATCAATATGAATCAGCATTGGTGTTCTGTAGTGCTTACAGTAAGATATGCAGAAAGAACAATATAAAAAAAATTGTAGCAGAGGCACCAGTTCAGTCTTATGAAGATTCAAGTATTTAAAATAAATAAATGACAATATCTCTATAAAAATAACTATGAAAATTGAATAAAATTCAAATGAGCAATAAAGGTGCCAAACATCACAGAGGAAATAAAAAGAGCATTCTCAAATATGGCACAAATGGCATGCTTGGAAAGTTATCTCTAAGTTGGTGGATTAACCATCTTTTAAAACACCAATCTATCTTTCATCTGTGCTGAGGAAAAGCAAAAACCTTTTCAGGTATTGCCAAATGCATAAGCTAAAACAAATACAAACTATTTATATAATTGAATGAGATAGAAATAACTAGGATGCCTGTCAATTTCAGATATTACACTACTCTCCTGACAGAACACGTAGAAATGAACTAAAGGGATAAAAAAAAAATCTAACCCAAATAAGTCATTAATACCTTAAAACAAAATTAGGCTGTCAATGAAAGATATCCAAGCTGGTAGTATCTGTTTAGCATGTTAGCAAAAATACTACATTGTTTTCAGATACTTACTTAGGAAACAATAGAAATCAGAAATTCCAGAAAAATATCAATTGTGTCAGGACATAAAGTACAATACAGAAAATCTTCACCACAAATAACTGAATTAGTCGATCTGTGTTGCATAGGTGTTAAGCATATAGGATACTTTGTAATTAATACATGATCATGTTTACTGAGATACTTCGTAACAGACCAGGTGGAAAATACTTGAATTTCATAGCTTCGTTAAATTGAAAGCTATCATCACAGTTGTATTCAGCTGTCAAAAGCAATTGCACTCAATCCACTGGTTTTTTGATCCAAATGAGATCTGCGTTCTCTGTGTTAAAATACTGTAATATAACCTAACAAGGAAAAGGGGAATGAAATTTGCAAATAATACTGATGATTTAGCTAAAAGGAAGGAAGGGAGGGAGGAAGGGAGGAAGGGAGGAAGGGAGGAAGGGAGGAAGGGAGGGAGGAAGGGAGGAAGGGAGGAAGGGAGGAAGGGAGGAAGGGAGGAAGGAAGGAAGGAAGGAAGGAAGGAAGGAAGGAAGGAAGGAAGGAAGGAAGGAAGGAAGGAAGGAAGGAAGGAAGGAAGGAAGGAAGGAAGGAAGGAAGGAAGGAAGGAAGGAAGGAAGGAAGGAAGGAAGGAAGGAAGGAAGGAAGGAAGGAAGGAAGGAAGGAAGGAGGAAGGAAGGAAGGAAGGAAGGAAGGAAGGAAGGAAGGAAGGAAGGAAGGAAGGAAGGAAGGAAGGAAGGAAGGAAGGAAGGAAGGAAAGGAGGAAGGAAGGAAGGAAGGAAAGGAGGAAGGAAGGAAGGAAAGGAGGAAGGAAAGGAGGAAGGAAAGGAGGAAGGAAGGAAAGGAAGAAAGAAAATAAAGAAAAAAATATTAATTTGGATTGTTCTTAGATTATCTGTTTTTCTCACTGTGCTGAAAAACCTATTGAGACAAGAAGCTGCTGCTAGGGTCATTGCAATTTATTAAACAGTTCTGCCATGAGACAGTAGGACCTATAGTTAATTGCTTCTGCTGTCTGCAGATTGCCCTATTCACCTTGATAAGGAACAGCTACTACTGGTGCATTCTACATAAAATATAACAGCTCAGAGAAAGGGGCAGAAACAGACATGCATGTGGCCAAACATTTTGGGTATGCATTCTACAGAACTACAGAATGGGAGAAAACTTGAATGTCTCTGCATCCTTGGTGATGCCACCAAGAATTTTTCAAATGCTCAAGTGAGCTTTGCAGATGGCTCCAGCACAGAACTCTTGATGAGTTCTCATCATGAACTCTGATTTTTATTTTCTCACGAACCAGATTTTTATACATTGAAACTATTCAAGCCTTCCAGTATCTGAAGGAGGACTACAAGAAAGATGGTAAGGGACTTTTTAGGGTGTCAGGTAGTGATAGAACTAGGGGGAATGGAGTAAAAATAGAAATGGGTAGATTCATCATGAGCGTGGTGAGAGACTGGAACAGGTTGCCCAGGGAGGTAGTAGAAGCCCCAACCCTGGATGTTTTTAAGGCCAGGCTGGATGTGGCTGTGAGCAACCTGATGTGTCCCTGTCCATGGCAGGGGGTTTGGAACTAGATAATCCTTGAAGTCTCTTCCAACCCTAACAATTCTATGATTCTATGATTCTAAGATAAAATTGATACCAGTATTGGTTAAGACTGAATACATTTTCAAAATGCATTATTTACTAAAATGAGGTTAGGTAACATGGTACAGAATTTTTCCACTGGTACCAATTACATTTTCAAGTTTATATGACTTTTTGAACCATCTTCCTGGTATTAAATGAATAATCTCTTTTATTGACAGGTGCATCTATCTCTTGTTGCTTTAGTAATTTTAAGAAAAGTAGCTGATGATTAGCAATTTATTTTCAGACAGGTAAACAATGCATACAGTATTTTAAAAGGATGCTTTCACTTTTCTGTGAAAACAAAAAGATAAATAGATATCAAAGATAATTAAAAATACACTTAAGCATTACATTTACACACTTTAAGATGATTTATATTACAGACACAATACTGAAACAGTTTGAAATATATCAGTGTTACTCTCAAAGTTCAGCCCTTAGAAGAGGAAGCACCATTCAGTATAGTACATTACAGACAAATATAGCTGGAGTTATCTTTGAGAAATACACCCAAAGATGCCTACAGTGACAAAACTGCACAAACACACAAAAAACCACCCAAACACAAACCAACCAACAAAACACCAAAAAACACCTTCATCCAGAAAGAAACATAAAAGTAGGGACATTCTGCATGACAGTCATTTTGCCCTGACCATCAAAGGCTCCACATCATACAACCCTTTCCACAGCTAACATGTAATAGTCAATTACTTTCATGCTTTGCTCCAGCAAGCTATTCGAAGGCTGTTTCAGAGGCTCCCTCATCTGACAGAGTTTAGGAGTACTCTAATTTTCAGCCTGAAGGTCCAAATGGCCAATTACGTCCCATTGATTTGTTCTACTTTGCCAACATAGCTCTAAGAGAGAAGTATTAAAAAATCCCATGGAGTAGTAGCTAAATCATTCTGGCACACTGTTTAACTTGCCCTTAAAATTGATTTGATAAAGGATCCACAAGCATGAATTTTCTCTTAGCATCTGAAGCACTTCTTTATCAAAGGTAATTTTTTGTAAGATTTGGGAGGTTTTAAAAAGGATGCTCTTATATTCTGCAATCAACCATCTCTCATCACAGCAGGTACATACCTAGAATACAAAAATTCTCTGGCATTTGTCATTTAATTTCATAGTACACAAGGAATTCTGATACCCAGTAGCTGAATAACTCTGTGCAGTAACAAAATACATATTACTGGACACACTGGATTCTCCTGCCAAACACAGCAAACACAGCAAACTCCTGGCCAAGCTGGCAGCCCATGGCTTGGACAGGAGCACACTGCGTTGGGTTAGGAACTGGCTGGAGGGCCGAGCCCAGAGAGTGGTGGTGAATGGTGCCACATCCAGCTGGCGGCCTGTCACTAGTGGTGTGCCCCAAGGATCAGTGCTGGGCCCCATGCTCTTCAACATCTTTATTGATGATCTGGATGAGGGCATTGAGTCCATCATCAGTAAATTTGCGGATGACACCAAGCTGGGGGCAGGAGTTGATCTGCTGGAGGGCAGAGAGGCTTTGCAGAGAGACCTCGACAGGCTGGACAGATGGGCAGAGTCCAATGGCATGAGATTTAACACATCCAAGTGCCGGGTTCTGCACATTGGCCACAACAACCCCAGGCAGAGCTACAGGCTGGGGTCAGAGTGGCTGGAGAGCGGCCAGGCAGAGAGGGACCTGGGGGTGCTGGTTGATGGGAAGCTGAACATGAGCCTGCAGTGTGCCCAGGCAGCCAAGAGGGCCAACCGCATCCTGGCCTGCATTAGGAATAGTATGGCCAGCAGGAGCAGGGAGGTCATTGTGCCCCTGTACTCTGCTTTGGTTAGGCCGCACCTTGAGTCCTGTGTCCAGTTCTGGGCCCCCCAGTTTAAGAAGGACATTGAGACACTTGAACGTGTCCAGAGAAGGGCAACAAGGCTGGGGAGAGGCCTTGAGCACAAGCCCTATGAGGAGAGGCTGAGGGAGCTGGGGCTGTTTAGCCTGGAGAAGAGGAGGCTCAGGGGCGACCTCATTGCTCTCTACAACTACCTGAAGGGTGGTTGTAGACAGGAAGGGGTTGGCCTCTTCTCCCTAGCAACCAGCACCAGAACAAGGGGACACAGTCTCAAGCTGCACCAGGGGAAGTTTAGGCTCGAGGTGAGGAGAAAGTTCTTCACCGAGAGAGTGATTCGTCATTGGAATGGGCTGCCCAGGGAGGTGGTTGAGTTGCCGTCCCTGGAGGCATTCAAGAGGGGACTGGATGTGGCACTTGGTGCCATGGTCTAGTTGTGAGGTTGTGGTTACAGGTTGGACTCGATGATCTTCAAGGTCTCTTCCAACCTTGGTAATTCTATTCTATTCTATTCTATTCTATTCTATTCTATTCTATTCTATTCTATTCTATTCCCTGTAGGACCTATTTCCCGGTTCTGACTTCTTGTCCTGGGACCTGGAGAAGCTCTAAGAAGTGGGCCAGTGTGAAAACTCATGAGGTTTAACAAGGCCAAGTGCAAAAACTCATGAGGTTCATCAGGGCCAAGTGCAAAAACTCATGAGGTTCATCAAGGCCAAATGCAAGGTTGGGCTAAACCCTGCAATTGCTACAGGCTGACATGATTGAAAGAAGACCTGCAATTCCCATATGGTGTACTGGGGATGAAAAGCTGGACTTGAGAACCCTGGAGGTCAGCTATACCCTGGGCAGCATCAAAGCATGGACAGCAGCTCAGTGGAGGTAATTCTACTGAGACTTCACCATTGTTGAAATTCCACTTGGGAGTACTGCATTCAGATCTGGAATCCTCAGTAGAGGAAAGACACAGACCAAAAGAGGGTGGATCCAGAAGAGGGCCATAGAAATTATCAGAATATCTTTCCTATGAAGAGAGGTTGAGAGATATTGGGTTGTTCAGCCTACAAAGAGAAGCGTATGGGAAGACCTTCCTGTAGCCTTTCAATACTTAAAGGGGGCTTACATGAAAAATGGAGATACACTTTTTTATAGAGCCTGTTGCAGGACAAGGGGGTAATGGTTTTAAATTAATAGATTTTGATTAGATATATGGGAATTATTTTTTACAGGGAGGGTGCTGAAATACTGGGACAGGTTGCCCAGGGAGTTGCTAAATGTCCCATTCCTGGAAACATTCAGTTAGGTTGGACAGGGCTCTGAGAAATCAGGTCTATTTGAAGATGTTCCTGCCAGCTGCAGGGGTGTTGGTCTAGATGACCTTTAAAGGTCACTTACAACCCAAACTATTCTGATTCCATGATTCTATGATTCTGTGTGCTCTTCATGTAGGATTCCACAAGAGACCCAGAACACTAGACAATATGGGTTTTTTTCTAGATACACAAGCATATTTGCTCTTTCTTCACAGTATTCCCTAGCAAACAGTGATAGTACAAAACTTACATGGATAAGAGTACAGGATACTAAAGTTTCTTGATAACAGAAGTATGATGCCTCTTAAAAACTGCAGCCATCACTGGTGCTGTGACACATCTCATTCCAACTGCATTGATGTCATCAACTTATGTTCCTGAAAGCTAAAACCAATACGTCTTGAAGACTCAGCATTTTCAGAGCATTTCAAGCACTGGCAAATAGCTAGGAAACAAAACCAGGTTTCTCAGAAATTTAGGTATGCTTCTAATTATCTCATTCTGTGTTTTCAGAAAGTTTAAAAAGTGTATTCTCAACAAGGAAAATATGATATCATTATTGTTTTGACGAGGTTTTCAAGATTTTCTGCTTTCCTAATTCTTGCTGTTGATAATGGAAAATAAAACAACAACTTTCTTTACCAGGCTTCAGAGGCAGATTAAGAACTTAGGAAATAAATGAAGGGCTTTTGAAAATACTGAGAATATAATATTAAAACATTTTAAATCTCTGGCTAGCAGAGATAGAGGTTCATCATTACTGCAAACTCATTGCAGTCTGCATTTCTGTCTTGAACATGTCTGCATGGATGATGCTTTGACTCCGCTGTTTCTAGACCCACATGTATACAAGACTTCACTAGTTTTATTCTCTCAATACACCGGGATTGCAATAGCAAGTCATTTCATAAAAGACTGCGAAGCTCAGCCACCTCCCTCTGCTGTGACCCACATGCACATACTTAGCTTGAAGGTTCAACAGCCAAGTAGTGCTGAGCTGATGTCAGGCTCTGCAAGGGCTGGCTGGTCAGCTACACTGCCAGAACACAGAAGTCCTTCCCTCAGTGAAAGCACAACCTGAAAGCACTTTCTAACCAATTCTGGTTTTCAAAAGAACTTAAATTTTAAAACTCCTATCCTCAAAAATTTGCTTGAAATCAGACAGGTTCCAAACCTACAAGGGGGTCTGATAGATATGTATGATCATGTAGGTCTCATTTCATTAAGAAATCAGGGAAAGTAAAATTCTCATATATAAATAGTTGAATGCTCGGAAGAGAGTCCCAAAGTACTTCCTGCCTATCATTCTGCATCTGCTCCCTTGATTAATTTCCAGTAAAATACCTGTGAATATGTGGGAAACAAATGACATTTCAGGAGAGCAATAAACTTAAACTCACAGTCACAAATATGCTTACATACTTTATGTTTTCCAACTATCAAAAACATTTAAAAGTGCTGCATGAGGAGATGAGCAGTCCTTCCAGCAGTCTTTTTTTTTTGGGTGGAGGTGCGGAGAAGGTGGGAGATGGCAGGAATGAAGTATTTCATCAAAGGATAAAAGAAAAAAAAATCTTGCTGTTATTACTGCATATGTTTGGTTTACTTAGTGATTTTTTGAATGCAGTTGCCTTTACCCATCTGATCAGATCTTTTCAAAATGCAGTTTCTAAAGGCAGGTCTTGACACACTGTCACGTGTTATCCTTCAGGAAGTAGATTTATTTTACCTTTCAGAATTATTTTCTTTTACATATAATAAATGAGAAAATAGCCTGAGTATTCAATCTTACTGTAAGATTGTGTGAACTGATGACTCAAAGATGTTCATTATGCAAATATTCGCTTTGCAGGGGATAAGCAATGCTCTAAATCATTATCTCTTAAAATCCTTCTTCTACTTCATGGAACAACCAAGTGAGCCTCTAGCTGGTACAGTTCCTACCTTATTATGACTTAATCCCTGATTCCTGCTTGGGTGCCATAAATAGCAATATATTAGCTCAGCTGCAGCTCAGCATGCATACCTTTCCATGACTGTGACATTCCCAGTGGCAGTTACTTCACCACAAGCCACATCTACTTGCAAAATGCACTTCTACAGAAAGAAATATGATTAGGCCATGAGGATTGTATAGCACATAGAAATTTCACACCTGATAAAGATACTGTATAGAATATAGTTATGCTGTATCATCAACATAGGATGCAATAATGTAACCATTAAAACCATTCAACACTTGAAAATGCATATTATATAGATGACACAGCACCTTAACTGTGTTTTCACCCAGCTGTAACTTCCTAACAAACACAGACGGTTAATATCCCAAACTAATCTAATATCGGAAAAGCTAATTTCAGTATTTGTGGGCTGTACATTCCAAATACTGTGGGTTTAGGAAAGTAGAAAAACAGAAGTCATTAACTAGTATCCTCCTCTGGACAGTTCCTAAGATCATCACACTTTCATGGGACAAGTCAGTGCAGTACAGATATTCCAGAAGGCAGAAACCACTTCCTATGGTAGTTATTTAGTGGGGCTGGAAATTCTCAGGGGTAATTGCAGAGTCACTGATGTACTTTAGACTGAAGAGCATTTCAAGGACACATAAAAACAAAGTCCCCAACAGTATCAGGGAAAGAAAATGTATTTGTTGATTAGTAACCTTCATCACATCTCCATTTCAACATCTCTGTGTTAAAGCACAGCCAAAAAAAATTACTCTCTCACACTGTTAGAGGCAATATAGAAGAGACGGAAAATGTGCTAAAAAAATAGAAGAATGCAGAGCTAGGCATCAAGCCTAGCATTGAAGGAATGTATCTCTCCACTTTTCTCCCAGGTATAGATTTCTCCATATCTCAATACTCTAGTACAAGATGAGGAAAAGGATTATTCATATTTTGCCATGTCTATTTGGTGTATGACCTGTTTGGAAACCATCTTTCTATCATCATTTTTGTTGCCTATTGCTACAGCACTACAGCTTGCTTGCTTATGTATGTATGCATGTATGTATGTATGTGTTTATGTGGAGACTGTAGAAGGTATGACACTATAAAGATGGGATGTCAGAGTGAAAGAAATTAAATTATGTGGCTAATCTGTAATGTCTGTAAAGGTTCAGACCCATTTACAAATTAAAATACTGAGGAAAGGCAAAACACAAGATCTTAATAGCAGTTATAGGCCATCTTTGGTAGGACAGTTATGCCACAAGAGGTATTGCATGAAATGAAACAACAGGATTATGATGGACAGAATACATTAGAGTAACAGTTTTGAAGAAAGGTGCAGGGAAGTCTCAGATACTCCATGAATTGAAAAACATTGGATAAAATACCTCTGAGTTCAGGAATCAAATAAAGTATCTTAAGTCGGAAATCTAAATTATTAGATGATTAAATATAAATAAATAGATGCAATGGAATTGCACCAATATGCAGAAGACATTAAGTCCTCACACCAGTATGAATTTACTAAATAATTCTGCTGTCAGAAGACAGCATGAAATGTAAATGGCTATTTCACAATACAATACATCTAACCTATTAAAACTACATTGGTTTTGCCCTTAGTTTAGTTGAGCATTGATTTTTCATACATTTCCAAATGGCATACTTGTTCCTTCCTCTGAAATTTTAGGATGAGGTATGGATGATACACCTCACTCCTTTTTCAGGTATTGCACTTATTCATTTAAATATGAATTATCCAAAAAGGAAATATTGGAAGATGACATTCACAGACTATGAAAATTAAATTTCATAAATAGTCTAAGACTTTGACACGTGGATTTTTAATTATTTCATATTTGGTAATAAAGCATAATTAAAAACTGAAGTCCAGTTTCACAAAACCTAACTTTCCCCTTCACATAGCATTCAAACCCACAGTTAACCTGCTAATTTTAATCCATTCCAAGTATTTAGTTGTACACTAAATGTAAATAACACTGTAATTACTAATTTAATCCTGTTGTGACAGAACGAGGTATAATGGAAGAAGTTAGATTTAGATTAGACATTAAATTCTTCATCATGAGGGTGGTGAAGCATCGTACAGAAGTTGTGGAAGCTTCAACCCTGGAAGCGTTCAAAGCCAAACTGGATTTGGCCTTGGGCATCCTGGTTTAGTAGGAGGTGTCCCTGCACATGATTACAGCAGGATGATCTTTCAGATCCCTTCCAACTCTAATAATTTGTGATTCTGTGATTTGTTAATGAAAATCTGCTCACTTCCCTAGAATCCAGACTCAAGTATCAATGGGATATTTGAGCTGCTGTGGTTGATGCTTCTACTGTAAAAGAAAGGCTATTTCACCTTCAAGTTCTTCCCCAGTTCTGAATCTGCAAGGTATACTACAAAGAAGCTGTACATTTTTCCCAATTTAAAGGAAATTAAACTCTGGAAACTTTAAATTGCTTATGAATAACAGAAGCTATTTGACATCATCAGAAAACAAATCACTCTTAAAAAACAGATGGTTTAAGAACTCTTTAAAATCTGTTCCAATAAATTTGTAAAGAAAAATAAATCCATATGATAAACAGGTAACCGATTTAATCCTTCATTACTGACCATGTTAAAAATTTCACTGCAGAATTTATTTTGCATCTCAGTAAAATTAGCTGTTTTCCTGAAGGGGACAAGCTGTCTCCTGTCATACTGAAGTAACCAAATTAAAATGAGACAGTATGAAATAATAACCTAAACCAATTACTTCAGACAATTGAAAATACGAAGCCATGCTACTTAGAGAAAAAATCAAACCTTTCACTTTTTTGTTTGCAAAACTCCTGAAAAAAAGTTGTTCTATAAAATTAAACAGTTGCTGCATATGAAGACTATAGATTCTGGTTTTAAGAGATCAACCAAGCTAACTAAAATAAATAATTCCCCTTATATGAATGAATTTGAGACTCAGGTATACTCAGTTTAACAATAGTTTTTCCAGTTGGTAAGTATCTTTAGGCA